>CM076584.1:637153138-637594732 GCA_034641835.2 Pinus albicaulis | reverse complement strand
CTCCCACAATGGTCCCTTCTTTTTCCCGGGTATCCACGTCCATAATTCCTATCCTCTGAGGCACCTCCTTCTAGTTCTTCCTATCAGCTTCCCTTCATTTCAAATCCCGCATCACCCGTTTTCGCCACCTATCGGCAATATGCGCCCGCCGATGTGCAGGTCGCTCCCTCAACTTCCGTGCGGCCTCAACATCCATTCCCCACTCCCCGCCTCACATTCTACGTAGCATCTGTCCCTTCAGACCTTCCCCTAGCACCGGAGGTTTACGCTTCCATAGTCATCTTTTGAAATTCCATCAGCCCCTCGTCCACCATTAGGGCCTTAATCCACAGCGGAATCTCCTTAAGCAACTTCCCTCTTAACCCGGAATGGAAAATAGGTTCAGCCTTCAAGAAGGATTGGTAGCATTCTGCAGCAAATTCGACAACATACCCATTCAAAGTGGTCTCTACCCAAAAATCCACCGCGCGGGTCAATTCATTGTCCAACCGATGCAGAGCCACCAGATCCCCATGCACCCACTTGCGGTTTATCTTCCGTGAGCTGTCCCTAGGCACCTTCGTCTGTAACCTCCGCATCTAGTTATAGAGGTCACTAGGGAACTTCCCCCAGAGGATCTCGTAAGTATCACTGGCAGAATCTGAGAAAAGGACGAGCTCCTTGATCGCCGCCTCCTTTTTCTTGGTCAACTCTGCTTGCTGAGCAATAAATTGGTCAAGATGATTATCACACCATCGCCATATTTCGCCTTCGTAAATCCTTGAGACCATCATCTAGTTCCCCTCATAACATGCAGGTCCCGGCAATGGAACCATTTGTTGGCAAGGAAATGGGTCTCACAGGCAAGACCCAGGTTCAAGGATTGGGGCCAACAAAGGAATCCGCTGTAGTCTAGAACCACGCTGGCATTACCACCCTACTCCGGAGAGCAGAGAGTCTCACCCGAGGCATGCCGCAACCACATGCAGGAGGGGAATAGATCGATGGAAGAGGAATGATCTGCAACTCATGATTATTATAGAATTAATTGCATAAATGTAAGTATATCCGCAAGAACATTCAGAGCAGAAACAGGTATTAAGCAAATAAAATTCTAAACCATCGCAATCATCATGCATGCATAAGAATTACACAATAGGACAGTAACTTGCAATTATATTGATTTCTTCAGCCAAATCCATAGGTACACAGCCTCTACAAGGAGAGCTTACAAGTCTGATAGTGATGCATTACAGAACAGAAAGATAGAATAAAGAAGCCTAGGAACTACAGGGATATCATGCACGATCTCTTTCATTCACTCTGCATTCCTTCTCCGGTTGCATTCTTTTCCTTTTCGGCTGGGTGACTGCTATTTATTCACCCACTTTCGCAACTGTTAGTTCCTCTTTTTGTTCTTCCTCGGCTGCTTCCAGCTTCTCTCTTGTTATCTGTGTGTTCCACTTTCTGTCTTTTGCTGTGTATCCTCATGTGTTTTCTTTCTTCAGCTATCTCTTGCTTCTGCGCCACCTCGATAGCTTCTGCGGCTTGCTGTAGTTGTGACTTGGTTGCGATTTCCATGTGTCCTCATGCCGCAACTCAAAAGGCCATCCTTTATTCAAAATGCAAAATATTCCAAACAAGTTTTCAAAAACAAGGGCCCCAACAGGCCCCGACCACAGTTTCTTGACTCGTCCCCGAGTCAATCACAAATGACAGTCTCTATCTCCATCACCCTGCTTGATCCTGTGCCCTTTTCACATTGTGTGCCTTCAGCTTGTACCTGTTTCCGTTGTGCACCATCAGCTTGTTCCTGTTCTCGCTGTGCACCTTCTTCCAGCTGTTCAAACAAGGGCCCCAACTCCGGGACTCGACGGAGCGCCGTAGTTTTAAGTTCCGTAAAGGCTTCAAATTTTTTCCTTCTAAGTGAAACAAATAAGTTTCTAACATTCCATTAGTATTCAAAACCATAAACCAACTTACACTATGATTCTTGAGATGTTTCTTCCTCATTGATGATGAGTTGAGCAATTGGCTCCTCAACTATTGTCATTTTAAGGCCTTTTTTCTCCAACTCCTCATGAATTAGTTCAAGCTACTCCTAGAGGTCCTTAACCTGACATTTCAACTTTCTATTGGTGGCTTTCAAATGTGTGTTCATTTTCCTGACATGTTTGACTTCTTTCCTCAATGGAATGGTCCATTTGATAAGTTGTTGTGTATTATCTAGAGTCTTGGAAACACTGTCAACCTGCTCTTCCCAAATTTCTTTCATCTTTTCAAACTGAACCTTCTATACATTTTTTTTTCTTGATTCTTTCTTCATAACATCAATTTCATGATTGGCCAACTTCAATTGTTCCTCAAGAAGTTGAAACTCTGTTTTTTCCATCACCTTCTCTTTTCCTTTCTTTGATTTGCTAACTGTATATTTCTCTACAGGAGATGAAAGGTCAATGATGTCTTGTGGTGGCTGGACTATGTCAGTAGGTGGATGAAACTCTTTACTACTCTCTAATAGCTTTCTAGCATGCCTTGTCATAATATTTCTTTCTTGGAACATAAAACATGCATCTTCTCCTTCAAATTCTAATTTCTTTGCAGATTTGGCCTTTTTAAGATTTTGTCCACCTTCCTCTATGTCCTCAGCCTGGAATATAGGAGTTTCTTCTATGTCAATAGCATGTAATATGTCTTCTAGATTTCCTTCATCTACTGCTCTGTCTTCTACAACCACTATTTTCTCTTCTATGGCCACTTTTTGGCTCCTTGTCATCCTTTTGGTTCCTTGTTTACTCGCAGCTTGTTTTTGTTTTGTAGGTTTGACCACCTTTGGTTTCTGTTTTGCAGGTGGGACATTTGGTGTATCAAAACTCTGCAATTTCTCTATTTCCATCATGATTGGTTCACTTGGTTCTACTCTTTTTGGTTCACTTGGTTCTTCCACCAATGGTTCACTCTATTCTGCTACTAAGGGTGATGGAATTTTCCTAGGTTTAGGACTTCTTGAAGGAGTAAGAACATCCAACTCAAAACCACTAAAAAATAAAAATGAAGACCAGTCTCTTCCTAACCTTTGGATTTCATCTAAAACCAACAGTTTCATTAAACCATGATGAAACAATGAAGTCTCACTCCCTTCAAATTTTTCTTGGACCTTATCTGCCATTTTTGACAAACTTCTATGTAAACAGAAATGTAGATCAAGGGAAATCTTACCAGTAAAGTGTAGGAGTAGCTTGAAATGATATGAGTAGACTTTATGGTATCTCCCTTCACAAGTAAAATACTTTTGGATGGTGAGCAACAATTTTGAGTAGTTTTCCTTCATGCAGCTCCTTGGAATGGCATTAGTGAGATCCATTTCACTGTTTTCAGGCTTCATGAACTTTTTGCACTGCTCCATGTTGAAATTTAAACCTTTGAAACATTTCTCTTGTCCTCTTTGAATCCTTGTAGCCGCTACAATAGCCTCTAGTGTGATAGAAATATTAAGCATTCCCACTTTGGTGGTTGTTCCACTGAAGTTTAAAGCAAACTCTTTGGTAACCTGTACATGGAAACCTTGTAATTTTTCACAAAAATGTAGGCAGCCTGTCCTTCTGAAGACTTCCACAGTTGTTGGGTCTTCATTGATCAAATTCATATCTGCTGGTTCATATCTCAGACATTGGCCACCCTTATTTTTCCTTCTTTTTTCTGCCATGGTTTCTTTAATGCCTTCATAACCTCGCTTGATAATTTGTAGCCTCGCTTGATAGTTTGTAGCCTCACTTGATAGTTTGCAATTTAAACCTTTGAAAACACCAGCCACAACTTTGGCTTAATGAAATATATCTCCAGAGCTCAATATCACACAAAGAAGGAATGATAAATGAGAAATGACTGAATTAGGAAAGATTTTGAACTTTGATGTCTTCTCATGACACATTGATGACTCATACATGCCTAAACTAGTGATGATGACTTTAGACCTGACCATGTACCTTGATCTTATCCCTCAATGACTCGAATTATATCTAACTTACCCTTTCCCAATGATATTTTGACACCTAACAGCTAATCTGACAAGACAGACAGGAAACCATTCTTTCGTAGCGTATCTAGTGTAAATCTGGATGTTTTTGCTACGAAACTATCATCAGTTTCATAGCGAAAAGTGACATTTCTCAGTGTATTTTACTACAAAACTGTGGTTTCTTGGATAAAATGACATTTTTTGATACAAAAACCTTGGGAATTGAAATCTATCAGAAAATTATGAGTGATGTGACATGAGAGGATTTGAAAGTGAGTGGGTTTAAACCTTAGGGAAAGCTTAAACAAGAAAAATTTAAAACTTTCCTTGACCAAGAATATAAAAAAAATGGATCCTACAACCCTAATTTTGACACATGAACATATTAAATGTGTCAAATGATCATTCATTTTTTGGGGTGACAACAGTGGCTCCACTTGGGATGGTGTGCCCCAATGGTACACTAAAGAACTAGTAGTTCCATTGCTGCTATCCATCTTCTTGAAAACACAAAAAAAATTTAAACTTGCCAAGCGTTTTCTTCAAACTCTAATGGCCTTCACCTTGGGCTAAAGCTTGATGATTCAGCTTGTCATTATTAGCAGAAAAACACATAAATTGGAATATATACAATGGAATGAACGATCAACATATTTTAAGAAGAGTAGTGCTTCAAAAACCTGCCATTGACCGGCCCTCTAGCATATGGTTGTGCATCCATCTCCTGCAAAATGTAAGTGTTGTTCCCATGGAATGCAGCTACTCTAAATGGACCCTTCCAAATGTTCTCAAACTTACCATGTTTCCCTTTCTCTTCAATCCTGTCCTCCCATTTCAATACCACATCTTGGATTTGAAAATTTTCTTCAGGCTTGACCTTCTTGTCAAATGTCTTCTTGATTCTATTTTGAGAGTGTTGGTTACTATTATAGAATTCCGCCATCTTCTCTTAAAAATCTATCAATTGATTGATCCCTGTCTGAATTTCATTTGGCTCCTCCTCCAATCCTTGCAGTAGCTTCATGATAGACACTCCTAAGGATGTAGGAAATATGGCTTCAAACCCATATACCAGCTCATAAGGTGAAGTTCCAATTCGCCTCTTTGTGTACACTCTATCAGCCCACAGAGCATACTTCAGCTTCAAATTCCATGATATTTTATTTTCCTGCAACACCTTTTAAATAATCCTCACAATTCTCTTGTTAGAAGATTCGACAAGATCACTCCCTTGTGGATAATATGCAGTGGAATGCCCAAGTGAAATGTGATATTGATGAAAAAAACTAACCAGCTTCTTAGATTTAAATGTCTGTGAATTATCAGTGATGATCTTCATAGGGCAGCCAAATATAGACAATATATTATTTTCCAAAAATTTTGATAACAGAATCATTTGCTTGCCTAGTTAGGATTGCTTCAATCCATTTGGTGAAATAGTCAGTTGTTGTCAGAATCCAGCGATGCTGACCTCAAGATGATGGATGAATCTCACCAATAAAATCTAGCCCCCACTGCTAAAATGGAACCTCAACATAGATAGGCATCAAAGGTAAAGGTACAAGCTTCTTCTTACCATAAAAAATCTGGCATTCATGGTGGAGCAATCTTTTTGTAGACATCTTTAAACATTTTAGGCCAATAATACCCTGCTCTGAGAATCTTGTTTGTTGTAGCCTTCCAATAATGATGACCTCCACAATCTCCTTTTTGGAACTCCTCAATCACTTTATTAGCCTCCTCTTCCAACAAACAATTTAGCAAAATACCACTGGTATCCTTCCAATACAGCTTTTTGTCAATGATGCAATACCTCAAAGAATTTAACTTCACAAATCTTTCCTTGGACTTTTTCAGCTCAGCAAGTGCTCTATGATGATGTAATACAAAAAATATTTCTTTGTACCAATATGAAATGATGTACTTTTCTTCAATGGGGATCAGCTCTTCCTTTTCATCTGAAATTTCTGAAATTTCTGCAATTAAATTCATGTCAAGACAGTCAAAATTTGACTGTTCCACCAGCTTTGCTAGACCTTATCCTTTGACCAATTTTGTGGGATTGACCTCTATATCATATTCCATCAAGTTAGCAATCCATTTCCCCCTCTTACCATCAGGATAAACTTGAGTTATAATGTCTTTCAAAACAACATTAGGAACAAAAGATATGATATGAGAATGCAGAATGTAAATTCTGAAATATTTGATGGCCTTAACCAAGGCATAGCTTGCTTCTCTAAGATGTCGTACTTCAGCTCTGAGTTAGATAATGTCCTACTAACAAATGAGATGGGCTGCTTAGCACCTTTCTGTCCTTTCTGCAACAAAACTCCAGCAATTGTATTTTCTGATGCAAAGGTAAAAACTAAAAATTATTTTGAGAAATCCGGGTTGATCAACACTAGTGCTTGGGTGAGTTCCTTTTTTATCTCCTCAAATGAGTGCTTTGCTTCCGTTGTCCACTTGATTTTAGCTCCTTTCTTTAGCATCTTTTTTATGTCCCTTACAATCTTAGCAAAATTAGGAATAAACCTCCTCACAAAATTTACCTTTCCAAGGAAAGATTGAATCTCCTTTCTGCTTCTAAGTAGATCCACTTTCTGAATTGCATTGACTCTATTTGGATCAATCTTAATCCCATATTTAGAAATAATTTGTCAAAGTAATTTACCTGAAGTTAAAGCAAAAATGATTTTAGTGGGATTGAGAGAAATGCCAAACCTTCTAAACTTCAGCAGAATTCTTTCTAGGTGCTTCAAGTGATCTTCTTCCCTCCTTGAGAAGACTGTTATGTCATCTAAATAGAAAACCATAATCTTGTACTTCTCCTCAGAAAAATAAATGTTCGTTTCTCTCTGAAATGTAGCTCCTGCATTCATCAGAACAAAGGGCATCTTGGCATACATGAATGTTCCCCATGGTGTGGTAAAGGTTGTTTTTTCTTGATCTTCCGAATGCACAAGTATTTCATTGTACCCTGAAAAACCATCAAGCATAGACATCCTTTGGGAACCAACAATGTTCTGCAAAATTTGGTCCATCTTTGGGAGAGGGTAGTTGTTCTTTAGAGAGGCTTTGCTCAAGTTTTTGAAGTCAATACATATTTTGATTTCTCCACTCTTTTTTCTAACTGAAACCGAGTTTGCAAGCCACTTTGAGAATCTAATTGGAAATATAATTTTGGCATCAAAGAGTTTCTTGATTTCCTTCTCAATTAGAGGCATGAGAAGTGGATTAATCCTCCTCAACTTCTGCTTGAAAGGATTTTCATTTTATTTAATGGGAATGGTATGTTGAATGATAGTAGGATCATACTTCTTCAAATCAACATAACTCCAAGAAAAATCATCTATGAATATTTTCATCATCTCAATATATTTGTGCTTCATATCAACTGAAAGAAAATTTGAAAGCTTAATCATTTCTGGCATAGCTACTGTTCCAAGGTTACAACTCTCTACCTCTTCATCATCAAATTGTATCCTAGGAGATTTGAACACATCATTCTAATCAAAAATATTCTCAAGGGGTATGAGGCCTTTGGGTATAGAGTTATTCTTCAGCTCTAACACTTCAGAATTTCCCTTAGATTCAGCAAGCATATTTTTCTGATCTACTTGTATATTTTCAAACTCTTATTTTAGCTCAATAAATTTTTTTACTTGCTGGTCATCCTCAAAGACTTGCCAATGGATAATGTTATCAAGGATAGCTGGTCTATGGAAAACCTCAACTTCATATTTTTCACTGGAATGTATGGGAATGATGAAAAGACTTGTAGAGATAGCTAGGGAGTCAGAAATGGAGTTTTGATCCATGGTCTTAACAATAAATGAATGTTCTTGGAAATTTTCCAACATGTCCATGACTAAATTTCTATATGCCCTCATTCTCACATCTTTTGTTTGATACACACCTTCAAATTGTTTAATGACTAATTCAGAATCTCCACAAACATAAATCTTTTGAGCACCTATTCTTTCCAAAACTTCTAAGCCCAAATTCAAAGATTCATACTCAGCCATGTTATTTGTGCAATCAAAATTCAGTTTGTAAGAAAATAAATTACTTTCATCATTTGGACTTGTGATCCAAATTCCTACTCCTGCCCCCTCTCTTCATGTTGATCCATCAAAGTGTAACAACCACCAACCTTCCGCCTTCTCCTCACTGATTTGCTAATATTCTGCTTGCAGATTTTCTTTCTGTTTGCTGAATTATAGATTGTTGATTTTATACCTTCTTTTCATCCTCTACTTCATCAGTCAACTCATTGAAAAGAATAGCAGATCCAAGTTCAATATCAAGAGCATAAATTGGAAAATTATGAGATTTATCTTTACTACTCACCATGTAAGCTATTCTTGTTGCTCTATAAAGTCTCTTTTGCTCACCAAAAACAGGAATGGTGGCATAAGTTAGGTCCATCTGCATTGTACCTTTGATTTTTGTTGCCCATGACCTTGATAATAGCATGCCAAACTTTGGTGGAATGTCTGCTACCACAATGTCTATGACCATTGTCTTGGCAAGGACTTGTGTAAGACCAACAACAACATCTTTAATTAAACCAATGCACTAAACTCTTTTTGAATCAAATAAAACAAATCCTTATATGGTCTAGTAATTTCCAACCCCATCCTCTCCATGATTACTTTGGGCATAAGATTGCGAGAGGCACATGAATCCAACATGGCATTATGCAATGTCATGTCATGAATACTAAGGCTAACATAAAAAAAAGGCACATCCTCATTCTGCTCATATTCTAATATTGGACCCAAATATATGGTTGGATGATCTTCTTGAATATTTAGGATATCAGTAGCTCCTGGTTGTGAATTCAACATTTTCACAATCCTACTTTTGTACTCATTCACCTTAAGAATCTCTCCAAAAGGTACTAGAATTTTGATCTTAGAGATTTCATTTTCCAAACTTAAAACATAAACAGATTTTTTAGTCTCATTGACAGGAGGAGGAGGTAGTGTTTCTTTCCTAACCTCAACAGCCTTGGGGGCATCTTTCTTGCGCTGTGTTTTATTTTCAGTAATTGGCACATTTCTATTTTTGAGGTTGTATTGTTTCTGCATCTCAAATATTGCATGTTGATACCCTTTAAAATAATCAGATGATTCCTCACCCTAATTCACGTCATGGTATGACTCATCATGTTCCTCCTTAGTTAAAAACATCCCTGACATGTTCTCATCTAAGAAATGAATTGAGTCTTCTTGTATTTCAGGCTGATCTTCTTCATCAACTAAGTTTTGCTGAAAAGGAGGCCTTAATTGAGGGTTAGGTGGCTGATTTCTATTTTCCCTTGGCCTTTGCTGGTTTTGAGATCTTCTGAATTGAGGATTTATAAACTGAGGCTCATGTTGTGTAGGAGGAGCAGAGGGATTACCAAGGGCAAGCCTATCCATCAATTTTTCCATTGTTGTCATCATGGAATCAAATTTGTCATCAGAGGTGGAAGGCTTATCTTATTATTTCAACTTAGTCTTACCCATCTTGGAATTTTTTGTTGCTATCATATTGACATCCACCTTCATTGCATCATTTTTCATTTCAACAAGTGAAGGGGATTGTCTCTCTCTTAGCAGTATTAAAAAGTCATAATCAAAAGCTTTAGCGTATCTCAGCTGAGTTGCTCTTGGAGGAGGCTTGAGATGGGTAGGGATTGAGTCATACACTTTTTTAAATCTCTTTGAAAAGTTTTGAATAGTTTCATCAAAATCTCTCTTCAAACTATTATACTCAATGAGGGTTTGTATAGGATTGGTTATGTTTCCCCACTTCCTTAAGAAGATATCTTCAAATTCTTTCCAATTATGCAGGATTCCAGGAGTAAGGGCTTTGAACCACTTCCTAACTTCACCAGTAAAGTTCTGAGAAAACAATCTCATCTTGACATCTTCATGGTCAACCTCCTCCCTGTCTATAAAGTAATTGAACTAGTCTACATGCTTTTCAACTATAATCTCTTCATCACTTCCCCAAAATTTTGATTCTAGCAGAATATTTGCTAGGAAGGGCATTTAAGACAGCTAGAAGGGAAAGATAAGCATATCTAGCAGGTGCAGCAGGTGGAGGAGGCACATTTCCTGCCATGATGAATGGGAATGTGGTAGTTTTAGGGACAACAGTATTAGAGGAAGAGGAAATGATAGGAGGAGGATTGTTTGGTCTTTATTGTCCACTGACAATTGAACTCCAATCAGGAAGAGGAAAAACCAGTTTTACTTCTTAAAAAAATTTCAAAAATTTCAAGCTCCTTCAACCTATCCAAAGATTATCTTTCTAACATCAACTCAAAAGTGACTGCTTCCCAAAACTCTTCTTTATCTTTTTGTGTCACTGAGGCCGAGGTATCAATGCCTCTCCTATGTAGGTCTAAGACAATTTTAGTTAATTATTTTTCACTTTCAGACCTAAACAAGAATTTCTGAATTTTATTATCAAATCTTTTGTCTTCAGGACTTCTTAAAACTTCAGAGGACAAGGATTTTGTATGTAATGGAGTACCTGATATTGCATAAATGCCTTGACTGCATCTGGAGATGGTGTTTGTATTGTCCACAATGGTAGGTGGATTTGGGTCAGGATTACTCCTCGTGTATCTCCTTCTCGAAGCCACCTTTGATCATATGAATTTTGAATGGAGTCACCAAGGTAGATGCAGCCTCGAACAACTTCCTGAGCTCCTGCTACCTTTAGAAGTTCAGCTTCAAAATTTCGGGAAAGTATAATCTTTAGGCTCCCGACAGACACACCAAAATGTTATCACAAAATTGCACCTAATATGCTACTAATCAGAAAATCTCATGTAACTATTTCAAACCAATCTTGTGACTGAATCTTAGCCTCTTCAGTCTGAGAGGGCTCTCTCAAAGGGTTAATGATATTGAATAAAGATGTATTTATATGGCTAACTCTACTTGGAAAACAACTTGCTTGTGATGCATATAGGTTGAAAATAGTATCAGTATGCAGACATTGGGCTTATGGAGTCAACACTTTCAGTGATTCACTAGTAAGTTCACTTGACATGGAAGCTGAGGCAGGTAAGATTTTTTAGTAGAAGTACACACACACATGAAACAGGAAATCACACAGTGAATTCATCTATAAAGGAAGTCAGAGCATTACATGAATGAATTCTGAGTATTAAAGATGAAAACCACTGAAAATGGTACACATAAAGATATAGATAATATAGGCACTAAAAATTCAATCAGAATCTCAGTTTGGTCAAGAAACAAGTCTCTGTATTACTGAAAACAGTCAATTTACACAAAGTTGCAGTTTTGCCAAAAAATCTCCAACCCTTGACAAATTTGACTCTATGCCCTTTAATAGACCTATTACATCATGAGATGATCTGCCTCTTGGCTATATTCATCAAATTTTTTCCTAATGACACCTTGCATAACCATAAAGCATCTATTTAATGATAAAATGATAGTTATCCTACTTGACAAACCTTTTCCTAATAGGACTCAAACTATTCATTATTACAATAACAACCTTATCTCCTAAACAATTAAATATTTGAAAAATATGACTTCACGTGTTCGAATAGGGTGTGATAGGACTCATCACTACATGACCTCTTAATTGACCTCCTCTAAAATTGGAAAAAAACCCTGTTTTTTAGGCAAACTGGTCTTCATCTTCAACGAATGCTTTGGCTGGTAGTTTCTCTTCATTTCGTGGTCCTTAAGTCTTGAATAAATACTTTCATGGTCCTTTAACACTTTGATAGTATCCAGCTGTCCAAAAATGCCCAAAAACCTGCTTATAAGGCCCCAAAACAGTACACTATGAAAGTAAGAAAGTTTCGCAGCATACTTTCGTTGCCCTGAAAAATGCCATTTGCCATCAATGTTTTTGGTTCTTTCCTTTGGTATTGTCTTCATCATCCTTAGACAACTCTACCATATCATTTTCACCCTTTAGAAACTTTTCTGAATGGTTCAAAAAGCAATAATAAAGCTATAGTAGTTTCGCAGCGTTTTGTTGTTCTTCAAGCCCAGGCACGCTACGAAATTGTTGAAAACAGTCAAAATTCCAAAATTTTGTGTAGCTCCAAAAATCTACCTTCTAAGTGAAAAAACTCAGTTTCTAACATGCCATTAGTCTTCAAAACTATAAAGCAACTCACACTATGATTCTTGAGGGGTTTCTTCCTCATTGATGATGAGTTGAGCAATTGGCTCCTCAACTACTGTCATTTTAAGGCATTTTTTCTCCAATTCCTCATGAATTAGTTCAAGCTACTCCTGGAGGTCCTTAACCTGATCTTTCAACTTTCTGTTGGTAGCTTTCAAATGTGTGTTCATTTTCCTGACATGTTTGACCTCTTTCCTCAATGGAATGGTCCATTTGATAAGCTACTGTGTATTATATAGAGTCTTGGAAACACTGTCAACCTACTCTTCCCAAATTTCCTTCATCTTTTCAAACTGAACCTTCTCTACATTGTGTTTCCTTGCTTCTTTCTTAATAACAACAATTTCATGATTGGCCAACCTCAATTGTTCTTCAAGGAGATGAAACTATGTTTTTTCCATCACCTTCTCTTTTCCTTTCTTTGATTTGCTAATTGTATCTTTCTCTACAGGTGATGAAAGGTCAATGATGTCTTGTGGTGGCTGGAATGTGTCAGTAGGTGGATGAATCTCTTTACTGCTCTCCAATAGTTTCCTAGCATGCCTTGTCATAGGATTTCTTGCTTGGAACATAAAACCTACATCTTCTCCTTCAAATTCTAATTTCTTAGCAGATTTGGCATTTTTTAGCTTCTGTCCACCTTCCTCTATGTCCTCAGCCTAGACTATAGGAGTTTCGTCTATGTCAATGGGATGTAATATATCTTCTAGATTTCCTTTAACTATTGTTATGTATTCTACAGCCACCGTTTTCTCTTATAAGGCCACTTTTTGGCTCCTTGTCATCCTTTTGGTTCCTTGTTTACTCACAACTTATTTTTGTTTTGCAGGTTTGACCTCTTTTGATTTCTGTTTTGTAGGTGGGATATTTGGTGTATCAAAACTCTGCAATTTCTCTGTTTCCATCATGATTGGTTCACTTGGTTCTACCCTTGCTGGTTCACTTGGTTCTGCCACCAATGGTTCTCTCTATTCTAATACTAAGGGTGATGGAGTTCTCCTAGGTTTAAGAGTTCTTGAAGGAGTAAGAGCATCCAACTCAAAACCACTAACAAACAAAAATGAAGACCAGTCTCTGCCTAGCCTTTGGAGTTTATATAAAACCAATAGTTCCATTAAACCATGATGAAACAATGAAGTCTCGCTCCCTTCAGATTTTTCTTGGACCTTATCAGCCATTTTTGGAAAACTTTTATGTAAATAGAAAGGCAGATCAAGGGAAATCTTACCAGTAAAGTGTAGAAGTAGCTTTAAATGATATGAGTAGAATTTATGGTATCTCTCTTCACAAGTAAAATGCTATTGGATGGTGAGCAACAATTTTGAGTAGTTGTCCTTCATGCAACTCCTTGGAATGACATTGGTGAGACCCATTTCACTGTTTTTAGGCTTTATAAACTCTTTGCATTGCTCCATGTTGAACTTGAAACCTTTGAACCACTTCTCTTGTCCTCTTGGAATCCCTGTAGCTACTGCAATAACCTCTGGTGTGATGGAAATATTAAGTATTCCCACTTTGGTGGCTGTTCCATTGAAGTTTAAAGAAAACTCTTTGGAAACTTGTACATGGCAGCCTTGTAATCTCTCACAAAACTATAAGCAACCTGTCCTTCTAAAGACTTCCACAACTGTTGGGTCTTCATTGATCAAATTCATATCTGCTGGTTCATATCTCAGACATTGTCCACCCTTATTTGTCCTTCTTTTTTCTGCCATGGTTTCTTTAATGTCTTCACAGCCTCACTTGATGATTTGCAGCCTCGCTTGATAGTGCTCAATTTAAACCTTTGAAAACACTAGCCATAGCTTTGGCTTAATGCAATAGCTCTCCAGAGCTTGATATGACACACAGAAGGAATGAGAAATGAGAAATGACTAAATTAGGAAATATTTTGAAGTTTTGATGTCTTCTCATGACCCAATGACGACTCATACATGCCTAAACTGGTGATGATGACTTCAGAACTGACCATGTACCTTGATTTTATCCCTCCATGACTCGAATGGTATCTAACATACCCTTTCCCAATGATATTCTGACACCTAACAATGAATCTGACAAGACAGATAGGAAACCACGCTTTTGTAGCATATCTAGTGTAAATCTGGGTGTTTTCGCTATGAAACTATCAGCAGTTCCATAGCGAAAAGTGACATTTCTCAGTGTATTTCGCTATGAAACTGTGGTTTCTTGGTTAAAATGAAAATTTCGGTACAAAAACATTGGGAATTGAAATCTGTCAGAAAGTTATGAATGATGTGACATGAGGAGATTTGAAAATGAGTGGGTTTAGACCTTAGGGTAAGGTTAAACAAGAAAATTTTAAAATTTCCCTTTGACCAAGAATATAAAAAAATGAATCCTACAACCCTACTTTTGACACATGAACCTATTTAACTTTGTCAAATGATGCTTCATTTTTGGGTGATAACAGACTCCACTCAGGATCATTTCATTACCTTAGTGGTTTTCTTGTCCTTAGTACTTGTTTCACCTCTTAAACAAACCTTCATTTCCTCACTCAACTTTGATTGAAGTTAGGAAGACCTTTCATTGATCTTAATTTGATTTTTTGTGTCGTAACTTGGCCTTATCTTGATCAGTGCTCCCCCTTGTCTAGAGACAGAGCGTTGCAGTTATCCCCAGCCTTCTCTGCACCTACGCTACAAAGCACTGGTGCCCATTCAACACATACGTTAACCCTTGTTTAATGCAAAAAATTTCCTTTTTATGATTTTCTCTCTGATTAGATTTGATCTAGTTGGTTCTCCTTATGTTTCTGAGTGTGCCTTGGTCATTGAAAATACTTCATCTTTATTTCTTTTGGTTTTTATTTCCTTTGATAAGAATTTGTTTGGATTTTGCTTTGTTCTTGTCAATTATGTCATTAGAAAATTGATTGCTTGATCATTTCTTGCTTGAAATAATTAATGTTTAAATAATCATTCTGGATAGTTTTCTTTATCAGTGATTTAGCAAATATCTTAGTTTTCATCTGAAAATTAAGTGGATCAAAAAGAAAAATATCATGCATCATGCATTACATTTTAGGGTTTTGTGTGTGAAATTTAAATTGGAACAGTTGCATTAGAGGAATTGATTTAAAAAAAATGTTTGTTACATCTTGTATGTTGCATCATTCTTTATTCTCTTCCCTCTAATACATAGATTTTAATTGAAAATAAAAACTCATTTTTTCATTCTAGATTTCATCTTTAGGATATTCAGGTGAAATTCATGGTGAGCCTTGAAAATTGAAACATAATTCAAGATAAATTTTAAAATTTACTGAATCAATCTTAAGGAACACTTGAAAAATTAACGCAGACATTTAGAGGTCTAGGCTAGAGACGTGTTCTGATGTCTTTAAAAGTAGGAGTTGTTGTTTTTTTCCAGTATTGCATTACGAGGGCGATATCTCGTTCCATGTACGTAAGTGTATCAAACTGTTCTCCACGTACCTCTGGCTATATTGGATGGCACTCCACACATGAAAAGTATATGGGAATGCTCTCATTGTACGGTTGTGCATTAGACAACATTACCATTGACTACACTTCCAGGCATCTTCAAGTATATTTTGGAAGTCCACCCTAGATTGTTATCCCCACCTTAGGTAATTGATTTGGCCACCCTGTATACTATGATACACGAAACACAGCATTTGAAGAGATTGCCATCAAGTACGTAAATCCTTGGTTCTCCAAGGTGGTACATTACATTTCATAGTTGCTTAGTAAATCCTTTTGCCTAGATTCCCCTGTTTGATTTATTTTTGTTGTTAATTTTTAAAATTTATTAAACCAACGTGGAAGAATAACTCATAAACCTCTTCGTTTGCATAGGATGAAAATATTTTCTCCTGTTCCACCTAAGGCAACTCCAAGACGTTGTCAGAAGAATAAAAAGACACATAATACCGAATCTAGTGCTTCAGGAGCCACTAATTCTGGGCCTCCACCTGAAATATATCCACCAAAATCATCTTTTCCTATGAGTATTGAACCTAAGATTACTTACTCATTTGTTGGAGAGTCAGACACAGTCGAAACAAGCTCACTTGAGACTTTATTACCTGGGGTTATTGAACATGACTATATTGGATCAGAGAGAACACAACTTGAGGCACCTCAACCACCTACAACTATTACTTCAGGACCTTTTCCTCCTCTTCCTTTGTCTCATACTCAACAACAACCATATATCTTAGACCTGATGGTGAACCCCTTCCACCTCGACTAGTGAGTATAGAAGAGATTCCTCATAAAGAGCCTCAACCCTCCTCTCCTATTCATACACCAATTTTTGGTCATCTAACCTGTTACTATTAGATGGACCAAAGTACACCATGTAATACCAATTTTACCATAGTAAAATTGCTTTCACAATGAAAAATAACTTAATAATCCATAATTTATTAAGTTGTTTCTTGTCTAAACAGGAAACCCCATGAGGAATAATTGAATAAATCCTTATTTGTTTGATTTTCCTCAAGGGATAATTAATTAAACCACTATTTAATTAATATTCCTGGTCATATTTAACCCAAAACGGTAAAATTAAGTAGATGAATCATTATTTATCTTATTATTTTCTATAAATAATTATTTAAATAATATTCCTTGTTAAATTTGACTAAATCATTTATAAATAATTGAATAAATCACTATTTATTTAATTATTACTCAACCACATTCTCAAAATAATAAATAAATCATCTATTTATTTATTATTTCTAAATAAAGAGATTTAACCAAATTCAAATTTTTTTCCCTCCAACAAAAACAATAAAATATTCCATAAAAGTTGGATCTAGATTTGGTTAATAATATTTTAATTATGCACCAATATCTAGACTAACTCAATATTTTGTTATAAATAGAAGGGTTTTTCCATTCAATCACTACCTTTTGTCGCCTAGAGATCACTCATGATCTATACTTTTGGTCTGACTTTGATCCTCCATCATTGTCATATTTTTCTACTTTTTGCTTGTGAGCTCCCTTTGAGTTCCATTTTTGTCTGGGTTTTCTACACCATCAAGAGAGAGAGATCTTAGATCTGAAGCACTGGGGACATACAAGAACCCATCCCATTGAGGGGGACTGGTAACATCTTTCTATGTTCCCTTCCTAGGTGTCATAATAAAAAAAATTCTTTAAAAATTCTTGTCTTATTCATTGAATGCATGGAGCAACTCTTGCTTATTATTAGTTGTTTAATGTCTTTAACTGCATAGGTATGGATTTTTGTAGCATTTATTCTGGTCACTAAATGTAGATCTAAGGAAATTGATAGCCATCTTTGATCTTAGGGCTGTTTTTTATTTACAACTAAAGTGAGCTTTTTTTGTATGCTTGCGATTAGAATTCACACTAACAACTGGCGGCTCCACAAGGGTTTATAATTACGACCACTGTCATTTTTCAAATCCCTGCATGACCATCTTCTTCAACCCCTATGTTTTTTCTTTAGCTTCTTATATTTCATTTCTTGATGTTGTTTTAACCTTTAAAACCATAAAACAGTAAAAATTCTAACTTCTGTGTGTTTCTGGGCCCTTTGCGCAGGTAATAGGTATCAGCCGCAGCAGAGACAACACTTTTTTCTGAAACATGCTCTTGAGACAGCTGGAAGTGCATGTCGCATTTTTTGGGCCAAAAAATGCGACCTCAACTCTTAGGTAGCAGATAACAGCTTGAAAACTGCGACCTTAGTGGAAAACAGGGCAGAACCTGCGACCTGTACCTTTTGCGAGATTTTTTTGGGTTTGTATCGGGCACTGTTAAGGGTTGTTTGACTTCTCTCTTCACCCGTCTTGAACATGTACTTGCTTATTTTTACTCTTCGAAGTAGGAACCAAGCCCCTTAGGGCTTTAGTACGCTTCCACCTTTTTAGGAGGAGTTTAGCTGAAGCAAGTCTTCTGAGATTTCAGTGTTTTTCAACCTTTTTTCAGATCTGAACCTATACTTTCAGATCCATTTCATATTAGTTATTTATCCATCCAAAACACCTCTTTTCAGTTTTTTTGGTCCTCCTTTAGGGTCCTCTCCATTTCCCTTCAGGTTGTAGCCTTTCGCCACCTTTTGTGCAGCATTTTTCCCTCTGTTTTTTTTTTCCCGCCCTCTTTCCAATAGATCTGACCTTTATATCCCTATCCCTCCTGACTTTAGATCCATTGGCCTTTTTGTGTATTTTGACTAGATTTTGCCCACCCATAGACTAGTTGTTTGGAAGCCCTCCTCCTTGGGTTTAAATTGATGCATATTTAGTTGTTTATTTTACTGTCGCATTCAGTTTCCTTTACTCTCATTTTCAGTTTTATTTACAATTATACATCATATTTTTTTTCTTTTTTCTCTACACACATCTGGGCTTAATTAAATTTAACACACTTATCACATACATGCACACCCTAAGCGAAGAGCGCCTGGTTTACACTGCTAGGACAAGACTTGAACATTGTAATCAACTGATCTTGCACCTCCCTGCCCTTGTTTAACTCTTCCTTATTGGGTTCCGTGTCTCTTTACCATCATTGTGCCCCCAAGGCTTTCATCCTAGAGACTCCAAGGCCTTCATCCTCAGTTTCCTTTAGGATCCCTTTCACGTCTGTACACTCATCCTCCTATGGGTTATGGTTTCCTTTAGGGAGGAGCCAGCTCCTCTAGCATTTTTCCCGCTCTTGACAACATATATCCAAGACATGGCATGCTTCACACCTTTTCCCACCCGCATACTCCTATGTTAGGGCCTGCTTTTTCCCAACCTGTTTACCCCAATGTTTCTCAACCTCCTTATTATCTGTATCCGTATCCAAGTGCTCTATCTCCTCCAACACATGCACCTTTGCCTCCCATGCCTTCTCAAGCTCTAGGAAATATAGGAAACAATCCCCAAGGGAATACATATAACACTGCAACCCAACAATAGGGTGCTCAGCCCAAGCAGAACAGGTGTCTTCGCACGAATAAGACTTTTTCTTGTTGCGGTTTCCATGGTCACTATACCCATGATTGTCCCCTTTTACCTTAGATGCGTCAACTGTGGGAAGCTCAAGCAACATCTCAAGGACAACAAACCTCTACTTCGGTTCCTCCTAATGATGCACCTACTCAACATGATGTGTTTACCAATCCTTTCCCCTAGTAAGGATATGTGGCTGCCCAACCCCCTGAAGGTCAGGCAACCGCTCAAACTCCTCCGTCTCATACCTCTTATTACCAGACCCTTATGATGCACTCTAACCAGGCCAATACCATTGACCTCAACCTTCAGACTCGGTCCCGCCAGTACAACAAGCCCCCCGCTACGTTTGCCACCGAGCCCCTGTCTTCAGGTCCCACTAATCTTATTTCGACACCCAATGGTCCTTTATAGATCCCTCAGCTTAAGGTATATGTTCATACCAAGATCCCTAAGGGACCATTACGCCGAAACGCTACTTCCGGTAAAGCCGCCCACTCATACAGAATAGTAGATGACTTGGCGCAATCCCTTGCCGCCATGTAAACGTTGGAAGTCCTCCAGTCGTGCCCTTCACAATGAAAATCTCTACTAACTCCTATGGGTGTTGTGGACCCTTCAGATGATCATTTGATTATCTTTGATGTTGGCAAGTCAGATCACCCCCCCCCCCCCCCCCCCCTTTCATGCATCCGTCGCCTTCCAAATCCCTGTCAAGATCCGAAATGCCAATGTCTCCTATTGTATCATTGACGAGGAGGCATCCACTTGTGTGATTTCTGCTTATGTTTGGAAATAGATCAGATCCACTGAGTTAGCCCCTTCCACTATCACCCTTCATGTGTGGGATGGCCACTCTTCCCAACCCCTTGGCATGCTCCTCAATACTCTTATTACTCTTGCGAGTAAGACTGTTTGTGTTGACGTTGAAGTCATTGATGCCCCCTTACACTACAACATTCTATTGGGTCGTAGCTACACTTATGCGATGTATTTTATCCCATCTACTGTCCACTGTAAGATGTGTTTTCCTCATAATGCAAATATCATCACCATCAATCAGTTGACATATTACAAACCGAAGTCTCAGACCTCTTCCGTGTCCATTACCTCTTCGGTGGCCAATAAACAAATAGTCGAACCGCCGATCAGTGTCTCACCCGGAGTCTATAAAGATTCAAATTTTCTTGGTTCATTTCCTGGTCTACCCCTTCTCATCTCTGACCCTAGCTCATCGAATGTTTGCATGGTGCAATCATCTTGGTCTGACCTCAAACGGACTGGTTCGACTAGCCAGCAGCCCGACCCTCCGCATCTTGCTCCTATTACTTCGACTCAGCCTTCAGGACCCCCTCCTCAAGGCCCCTCATCTATAGTTGGTGTCCATGATCCTCTCTATCCCCCTGGAACGGTTCCCCCTAGCCTTAACCATCTCGGAGTTGTCCCGCCTAGCCATTACCCCTCTGGTCAGATACCGTTTCTTGCTCCGCCTCTTGGAGTATTTTTGGTACCTATTATGGCTACCTTATCTCTTCTTAACATGACCCCAAGGATCCCAGTATGGTACATTGATCCTCTAGCCAATATCCCGCCTATTCAACCAAAACCTTATACATCTTTGACCCCGGTCCAATCGGTCTCCATGACCCCTCCCTTTGATTTTGTGCCTCAGCCACCTCAACAGTAACCTAGTCATGTTGCAAAATCCTCAGGTGAGGGGGGCAAAGCCCACAAGAAGGCACCAAATGAAAATGCTGCCCAGACAACCCCTTCTCCTCCTCAGCCTCCAAATCATACCCCTCCATGTGCTTTGTGTGATGTTGTCGGTCATGCCACCCATAATTGTCCTGAATTGCCTCATGTCAAGCCCATGGTCAATGTCGTGTTTCTTGAGTCCAAGGTCCCTGAAGCCCCTGTTACTTTACCACCTGCAGCCAAGAAACCTAATACTTTGCACGCCAACCTCCACTGTAATTTGTGTGATCTCCATGGCCATTATACCCACCTCTGTCCCCACCTTGCAGACAACCGCACCTCTTTGGATGTAGTTTGCCAGTACAAGGCCGACCACCATGAGTCTGCCTCTCATTTACTTGTGCATTATGCTTCGGGTGAACCAGAGGACCCATCCACTCCCATTGATGTTCTCCCTCCCGAATTTAAGATGACACAGTCATTGGGCACTATCCTTTACCTATCATCACCTTTGAGACCCACGGCAGAAGATCCCTCTGGGACATCCCCTTCTGTTTCGCCTGACCTCCCTTCAGTGATCACCTTAGGCTCAACATCGGTGGATCCCTCATCTACTTTGTTTTTGGTCACCCACCATGACGATGCGCATGTGAAACTCTCTTCTCATGATGATGAGTCAGGTAGCTTCGCCACATCAGGTGGTTTTTCTTCCACTAGTCACCCCATATTCTATTGTGATAACGACATTATGGAAAAATTTACCGCCACTAACTTTATCTATCCCCCCTTACATCGAACCCATGCTTTCGGTCCACATACACCTTGTGGTCATTATATTGACACCCAATGTTTTGGTAAGGGGGCACCCACATTTGAGAGTCTCTGAGAAGAAATTATCCACAACCCTCCTAGTGCATCTAGTAGTGTCAACTCTAGTACCATTATTCTTCCACATTTAGAAGAACCTCTGGAGTTCCATATCACTTCAGATCGCTCTAGGGATGATCAACTTCATCATTCCTTCATCTTACATCAACAACCCAGTCCCTTAGACATTGTTGTTGACCAGCCTGTGTGTTTTCTAGTTGAGCGCCAGTTCATTATATCCAAATCCACTCTTTGGGATAGTGACACCATGTATGCAAACCCATAAATTTAGTCCATTTTCTTCTATATGTAGCCCCAAAAAAGAATGGTAATCCTCCACTCCCTTTCTCAAACTGCATCTATCCATTCTTCCCTCAGAATATAACCATAACGTAAACAAATGGTGAACCACATCATAAAAATGTGTTTAGATTCCACTTTTCTAAATACATTAACATGCTTGGGGGAACCTATGCCTCTCAACCATAAAAATCCCAGCTCTCAGCCAAAAACATCACTGAAACCCCCTTTCTCTAACAGGTCGCACTTTTCAGGTCATTTCATGGGAGAGGTCACAGTTCTCTGCCTAGTACCTGCTACCCAGGTCACAGAAGAAACCCCAAAAAGTATGACATGTCTTGTTCCTGGGCTCTGGGTGCCTAATATGAAACTTTAATCCATTGAATTGAAAGAGTATGGTTAGGCCTCTTACCTGCAATTGACATATCTCGATTCTAATGGTCGGTTTGTTCGCTACGATCGCCGCAAGATTTAGGGCCTTTTCTCCTCTCTACATTCACCATAGCTACACTTGAAAATGAATCAAATTGGAGGGAAAATACCTTATTAAATGAGAAACCCCTGATTTTTCTTTCGCTGGCTGCGACCAAACCGTAGCTCGGTATGAAAAACCTTAAGCACCGTTGGAAATCTCCCACCGAGCTCTCAAATGGGTATCCTTTTGTTTTTGGTGATTTGATACTTCACCCGGACACATTTTTTCCAAGAAGGGTCACTTCACCGCTCCTAAAAATCAAATTTATTCACTTGAAACACTTGGAATTGGTGCACCACCTTGCCTTCGTACTTTTCCACGTTCGTGTCTATTTTTGTCGTGAGTAACCATCTTGTACTCTTGTTTTTATGGTCCCCACCAGGCCTGTTATGTGTGGCAAAATCATCGAGTCGCCCTTGTTAGAGCATCCGATTTGAGTCATCATCGCATCCATGGAGTTTGTAATGAGTCCCATTTTTCTCCCATCACAGTTTTCCATCCTCCATTTCTTTGTACCTCTCTCGTGTTGCATATTTTGGCCTTCATTCATACTGTCCCCTATCCCCCCTGGAGTCGAGTCACTAGCTGCCAGGTCATCCATGCCCTTTATGCTCTAACAACGGAAGTCATCAGCCCGATACTTAGTACCCCCCATTCCACCATCATCCCTGGTGTCAGTCTATCAGTTGCTCTACTATTATCCCTCATGCCTTAGTTGAGGATTCCTCATTTCCTCACCTATGGCGGACCTCCTTCTGTCGACATTAGCTTATTCATTCCAAAAGACAGGTCTAGAGGGCTATGTACCTTGGTTCCAGCTTCCATTATTGTTCGGTGCCTCGGATCAAGCAAAGGGACCCTTTATTTCCCTTTGTCTTGATTGTTTCTCAGTTCCATCTCCTTATGGCATGATCGAGATCTATATATTTGATGGTTCAGTGATGCAGTAGATTGTACCAGTGATTCCCAGGTGTGTGTGAAATGTTTCAGATCTCATGAGGGGATGGCCCTTCAGGTAGCCCCCCACATGCCCGGATGACATCTCTACTACATCCTTGGATGCAGCTCCATAGATTTGATGGTTCCAGCCTCAGCCGCTTGCAACGCATTTTATTTTTCCCGTATCATTCATATTTTTAGAGCCCTTTCCTGTTTTACAAGGCCTCTTTGGTTGTACTTATATCTCATGTACTCAGATATTATTTTATAAGTCCTGGATGTTGTCCCAGGCATAGTATGTATGTGGGATCCTTTATCATGTTTTTATTTGGCCCATGTTTATGCCAGCATGTACTATATAGTTCAGTCCCTTGTCTGTTGGATGCATCATTATTATTTGTACTTGGTTATCTCAGCGGGCATAGGTATGCCTCCCCCGCCTCATGTAGAACAAGTACTCCCTCATTAAAGAGACTTGTCACACCTGTAATTCCTCTCTCGCTTCAGTCCACCTTATATTTCTCTCTCTTTGACTCCCCTTCGGTGTCTAGTGCTTGAGTTCTTACAATGTACTTCGGTCATACATTTAGCTCCTAATGCTCGCACATTCGAGGGAAATCTGTTACACCAATTTTTGTCATCTAACCTGTTACTATTAGATGGACCAAAGTACACCATGCAAGGCCAATTTTAGCATAGTAAATTTTCTTTCATTATGAAAAATAACTTAATAATCCATAATTTATTAAGTTTTTTCTCGTCTAAACAGGAAACCCCATGAGGAATAATTGAATAAATCCTTATTTGTTTGATTTTCCTCAAGGGATAATTAATTAAACCACTGTTTAATTAATATTCCTGGTCATATTTAACCCAAAATAGGAAAATTAATTAGATAAATCATTATTTATCTTATTATTTTATAGGAATAATTATTTAAAAGAATTTTTAAATAATATTCCTTGTTAAATTTGACTAAATCATTTATAAATAATTGAATAAATCACTATTTATTTAATTATTACTCAACCACATTCTCAAAATAATAAATAAGTCATTTATTTGTTTATTTATGATTTCAAAATAAAGGGATTTGACCAAATTCAAATTCTTTTTCCCTCCAACAAATATAATAAAATATTCCACAAAAGTTGGATCTAGATTTGGTTAATAATATTTTAATTATGCACCAATATCTAGACTAACTCAATATTTTGTTATAAATAGAAGGGTTTTTCCATTCATTCACTACCTTTTGTTGCCTAAAGATCACTCTTGATCTATTCTTTTGGTCTGAATTTAATCCTCCATCATTGTCATATTTTTCTATTTTTTTCTTGTGAGATCCCTTTGAGTTCCATTTTTGTCTGGGTTTTCTGCACCATCAAGAGAGAGATATCTTAGATCTAAAGCACTGAGGACATATAAGAACCCATCCCATTTAGGGGGATTGGTAACATCTTTCTATGTTCCCTTCCCAGGTGTCATAATACAAAAAATCTTTAAAAATTCTTGTCTTGTTCATTGGATGCATGGAGCAACTCTTGCTTATTATTTGTTGTTTAATGTCTTAAACTGCATAGATCTAGATTTTTGTAGCATTTATTTTGACCACTAATTGCAGATCTAAGGAAATTGACAGCCATGTTTTATGTTAGGGCTGTTTGTTATGCACAACTAAAGTGAGCTTTCTTCGTATGCTTGCGATTAGAATTCACACTAACATCATATTTACCAGGCCCATCCATTTCCTTCTCCCCATACCCAATTCCAAGCTCCTTTGTCTGATTCTCTTCCTTTCAACTCACCCTTGAGTTTCTCGCGACAATATTATTTGGTATAGTTAACCATGACTGAATCTGCTATGGTTTCTCAACCCGTATATACTACTATGACCGGGATAACCCATGTTGTAACTTCATCCATTTTTGTAACATCTCCAGAGGCACATTTTTATGGTGGCCCATTTGTCCCACCTAGTTACCAATCATTGTCTGTTACCTTTTTTGGTGTAGCATCGAGTCCATGGACCTCTCCCTTGTCATCTACATATATAATTCCATATGGCACGTCTTTAATGAGTGCTACAAAGTATGCTCTTCCTCCTCCATCTAATACTACATCTGAACAACAATCTGGATCATATGTTAGTGGATATGGACACTTACAACATCACAGTTCATATTATGTTGGGTATATTTCTCCTGGGGGGAAGTTGCCTCTATATTCCCCTCCACTATCGGTAAGGGGGAACCTGTTGGGGGACCATTTCCCTCTTCTCATTAAATATCACAAGTTAGTGCTCAGCTGCATGAGAGTCCTCTTCATCCAGGAATGGTTGTTAATTATTGGCAACCTACTCCACCTATACAACCTGGCCCACTTGTGAATCAAGTTCAAACTTCTCAAACTATTCCATCTTCATCTCAAATTCCTCTTAGTCAACCTATATCTCAACCTGTTCAAATTTAAGTTCATGTAAGTCAACCTTTGTAGTTTGCACATTTGACTCAACCTCTCCCACCAGTATTTTGGGCCTCTCAAACACCATAGTTTACCCAGCTGCTTCAAGGTCTCTTACAGTCTCCGCCAGTTGGACAGGTTGTTCCTCAAATCGAGATAGTTCACCCTGTACATGGTATGGAACATACACAAGCTAGCCAACATTATGTCGGGATGATGCAAAATCCCACAAGACAACCATATCAGTTGTATCAAGGAGTACCTTATCAAGGTCAACAAATGCCTTATCAAAATCAACAGATTCAAACCCATCTATTTCAACCTTTACAAGGTTATCCTGGCACTGGGTAGCCAGGTTATGTGTATTTTGGTTACAAGAATCCTACTTACCTTGGAACATAGATAAATGTCACTCACGCCATCCCATCTTACCTAGGATATCCTCCATCAGACCTTAATAGGTATTTTCAATTTGTACCAACTCTTGAATTTCCAAGCTTGACCCAACTTACCAACAATCCCATTGCCCATTATCCTTGGTGTCTTGTTATTTTGACGAAATTTCCCAATGATATCCCTAATTTCAAAGGAAATCCTGGAGAGGACCCATCTACCCATGTGATGACTTATTATTTTTGGTGTTTTTCGAACTCCCTCAATGATTACTCTATTTTTTTATGTCTTTTCAGGCGCACAATCACCGGTACGGAAGAAAAATGGTATATTTAACTACCATGAGCTTCATTCGATAAATTGAGCACCTTAGATACCACATTCCTAACACATTTCCAGTTAACCATCCGATGTGAAACTGAAACTAAAATTTTAACCAATTTCAAACAAAATTATGCCACACACATTTCGGATCACATTCATGAGTGGCGACATCATCGTCGTTTGGTTAAAAATTGTGTTCTTGATTAATTGTTAGTTGAATGGTTTATTAAGTCTCTATTTCCATCCATCATAAAAGACATCACTAAGGGTGGTGTAGTGAACGAAGAGCGGGTAATTTCTCGTGCCTAGTATCTGGATCTAATTTATACCCAATAGGGCACACTCTGTGATGAAATACCAAATGCTCCGCAACCTTCCAATATTGTTCTGCAATCTCGTATTAAAGAATCACATGTCTTCGACAGCATGATTGGTTCTACTAGCCAACAGTCAGTGGGTAAACCATTTGGTTCAACTCTTGTCTCACCAAAAAGAAGGATTTTCTTTCTACAATTGGATGTATTTATCCCTAAGATTCCAACCTAGTAGTTTTTAACTATGATAGTTATACACCTCGACTTCCGGCTCAATTAGCTTGCATGATCCAAGTTGTTGTTCGTGGTAAGAATATCCATCGTTTCATTGTGGACAAGGGAGCCTCAACCTATATTATGTCTTTGTCTTGCTGAAAGGCCATTGATTCTCCCCAATTGAGTCAGAAACTGACAAATCTTAAGGCTTTTTATGGAAGAAGCTACAAACCTTGTGGAATTTTAAATTTGCTACAGGTAAAATTAGGCGACAAGACTGTATCAGTAGAATTCAAATTTATTGAAGAACAGATTACAATCTACTACTGGGTCGTATGTTGGTTTATGCCATGGTTGTGGTTGTTTTAACATACTTTAGGATGATCCTTTTTCCTTATAAAGGCATGTTGATGGGAAAAATTGTATCACCGACAACAAGGGGGTCTCCCTGGTGAAAGGTCCCAATTAGACCTCACACCATTTGGGATAGGAGCCCCATCTGATATGTGGGCCCGACTGCCGCCATAAGTCTTTCCACTCTTGGTTGTCAGATGAGATGATGATGAAGTAGAGGCAAGGGTGAAATGACCAATCATTGAAGAAAAATCAGCCCAATATTGATGAACCACAAACAAAGATATAAGTAAGCCTAAGCAGCAAATAAAAAGGGGTGCGCCATGAGAGGGATTGGCGAGCCAAAACCCAATCACACATACATGAAGGAAAACATGCCATAAGTTAACTACAAAGTAGTTCACAATAGATCACTGACATGTCAAGAAACAAATAAACACACATTCGAAAGAAAAACGTACATGCAACCACTATGAATCAGTCCATAACCAATTGCGTGTATGAAAGCACATGTACAAACATAGTGAAATATTAGACAGCTAGTACTACCACCATAAACAAGCATGTGAATCGGTGCCAGAAAAAGAGAATACATTATTGATGTTGCTGCAACTTCAAATAGATATTTTGCAACTCGTCAAAACCCAATAGTGGAACATGAGTTATTCATCTCAATGCATGATACCAAAACCCTAGCCTCACTACAACTCCCTCTACTTGATACCAAGAGGTGAGTTCCTCTAGATCTCAAGCACGAATACGCTATCTCGTCCTCGCTTCAACTCAAGTGCTAAAAGTCCCTTACAAACTTTCTTGAAGTGGTTCATATAGGCTGACATGACTCTTGAGTTTCCCTTGACTCTTGGTCTTCTTGACTGTTAGGTTGACTTGCAACTAGGGCCACTTGCGACGTGAGGTCATCTGCGACCTGAGGTTATTTGCGACTTGCGACCTGGGGAGGTCGCGACCTAGGGTTTTTTCTTATTATACTTATATTTTGGTGAGTTCAGACCTTGCAGAACAAAATTATTTCTCTCGCGCGCATGACTGGGCAATAGATGTGCCTTTGAGCTCAAAGTGAGGTTCTTGGAGTCTTGAAAGGATCCACCTTGCTCGCCAAAGAAAATCCTATATTTCGTCATGAAAATCAGTAGCTTCAATCTGCAAACAAATATATGAGTCACATGTCTTCATAATCAACCATTGATACTGGAAGCATATTTAATTAATTTGAAAATATTCATTTAAGAAAATAATGTAGATTTAGGCCCCTGTGTGGTCCCATTTCGTAGAGGAACATCTTTACAACCCATGCGTGATCATATTGAGCTTATTTAATCATGTTATGGGGGGGGAATCTTGAAATTCCAACTGGTGTCCATGACATAGATCAATATTGAATGCTTCCCTCATGTCATGATATAGTACATAGGTTGATCCACAATGTCTGCTCACATCATAAGGTGTATGTATGGCGCCACACATTTGATCTGGCTTAATAAATTTCCTTTCCACTAGCATTGATGACGAAACCCTTATTGCTTTTTCATCTAAGTGAGAAGTGTGTATAGAAACTGTGACTTTCTAAGAGGTCGCTAGGTATTATGGGCCAATGATGAACGAACTATTGTTCCCGCTATTGCTTTCACAAACGCTATTATTTTCGAAGTTGTTAGATGGTATATTTCGCATGTACCGAGAAGTCAAATAACTTGTATCCAAATCTCGGTCTAAAGTTGGAGAGAATTTTGTGTTCAAAATTTGGACTCTGTCTCACTTGCTACCCCTTACTGTGACTTAGTGATTGGTGGGAGAAACCGCGACTTACCATAGGTCGCATAGTCACACCACAAGGCTGGTCGCGATTCTTGGTTGATTTCATGAGTCCCGCAATGTGACTTGGCGACTTGGACCGTGATGCGACTTACAGAGGTCGAATAGTCAGGGAGTCGTGTTGGTAGCACTAATCGTTGCTCTGAGATATTTGCGGCTCAAAGAATGGTTGCAACAAGCTAGAGGTCGCACCCTTGGCTGGGTTTCATCAATGCGAGTTGTGCGACTAACTGCTCCACTATTCCTTCTGTAATAACTGATATTCACAACATGTCCCAATCACAGCATCAATGTATAATAAAGGAATTTTCATTCGTCGAGAAACCTATGCGATAACAGTTGCTAGTGTTGTGCCATACACGCTTAAATCATGGTGGGAGTGCGTCTCTAGAGGAAGGTTTAATGGTGCACAATGCTTATCATGCCAACATGTATAAATTTTGACATCCCCTTCTGTAATAACCAATATTTGCACCATTTTTCCCAATCACCTGTGCGATAATAGGTGTTGGTGTTGTGTTTGGAACCGAATAACCACCAAGGGGATCTCTGCCATACATGTTTCAACTGTGGTGGGAGTGAGCCTCTAGAGGAAGGTTTGATTGTGCATAATAATTATCATGTGGAGGAGCAGCGCATGGGTATTTGGAGTTATTTCCACAAGCACTACCACTATCAATTAATGAACTTGTTTGGTTATGACTCTATGGCTTGTGGGGCAGGTTCTACTTCATTTTATACTCTCTATTTACATGCGAGGTATGCGTGATTTATTTGAAAATCACCATCTATTTGAGAGTGGTCCCTACTCGACCATGCATTGTTCTCCGTATAATTTCGACAAGGAAACATGGTGAGTGAGAAGAGATTGCAACTACCCTCTCTCAATTTTTTAATCGCATCACCATTCGTGGAGTTGGGAAACATTGATTCTCAAGAACCTAAGTCATAATGACATATGATATTTATTAAAAGTTGCCATGACAGACACGGATCTTCAAATCATCCCTATGATCTGATTGGAGCTTCATTCAAACCCCTGAGGGTGTGTATGTTGTTGTTAAACTAGGTGCACTTGACACACAAACCTGATTCGTACGTTGTTCATCAAATATTGTTTCACGCCATTTGGTTTGAAATATGCATCAAATAAGTAATTACCCTTTGCAAGCAACTCCTTGGGAATCAGGCAATACAAATGGCAAAGATTTGGCTTAACCATGATCTTAAGTTCCCCAATTAGCACGCCTTTTGTTCCTTTCTTATGGACAGGGGATGAATGTTTCATGTTACGAAAGTGAGCCTTTGTAGTTTTAGTTTCAATTTCTTTCCTTCTGTGCGATGGTGATATTGTTGCTCATATTCTCCATGGACTCGACCTACATGAAATATTATAATATAAATTAGTCCATGGTTAATTTAGAGAATGATGTCCCTAAATTTGAAAATAATTAACATGTGACCACAAGCTTGATGGGGAACCCAAATAGAATGCCTAAAAAAATCCATGGTGAAGGTGCTTTTGGGAGATATGTCATGTACTTAATACAAAACGTACTTATGCTTAAGTGTATACAGGATTTTGGTGGTTATACAATATACCTCCTGACTTGACGTGACTATAGTATAAGTGTGTTTTCATGATGGTGAGAAAGTTTGGTTGAAAATGGGTCAAGCATAACTGAGATCATAGTCATGACAATCTATGGTTTCCAATGTATTCAATCAAGATAGCATTTTTAGGAACGTGAATGCATTTGAGGGGACAAGGACTGAGGCGAGGCGGGTTTAGTGTCATGAGGTATTACCACCAACCTGAATGTGCATGTTGAGATGGGGAAACCAATCATGAACCCAGAGACCTTTATGCTAGATGAATCTTACCGTGCCGACATGCAGCGCTGACGAGAGTGTGCCCCAAGGGAATATGAGTTAGGTTAAAATAGGAAGGGGGTCACTCTGGATAAAGTAGGGTTTACCCAAACCCTAGTATGGTTAGCATGATGCGATCGTGCCTGAGACCTTGAGGGAGACAAACTCACTAGGCTCAGGTTAAAACCCTAATGGGCTGAGCAGGTAGAGGAGGGACCTGAAATTTTGAATACACCCAAAATTTTGGGGTGTTGTTGTAGCAGCTACAACAAGGCGGTATAGTGGCCATTGATCAACTAAATTTATTTGCCTCTAGTTCTCAAGTTACTGGAAGCGAACCTCTCGTGAGGGATCCCCTCACCCATATCAGCATGTCAGGGTTGGATTTCTTAAGGATTCCTCTCTCATGGGAACATTTTTGCTTCCTCCTCCTTCCCTTCCCGACATCTCTACTTCAGTTGCCTATATCAATAAGACATCTTCTTGTACTAATCTAGCTGATCCTTGGAGAGTATCGGATGAATATAATATCGATAGCTTTGGTGACCGTATGTCGACCAGCCCCATTGAGCTCAATTATTAAGCCATTTATTCGGCTTGTGCGACGCACTCTACCCTCTCCTATTCAATCAATTGGGTTGATCATTCCTTATATTATGGCGCGTTCTCTTATCCTTTCTCTCATACATTCTATACTAATGAGAACATCATGGAAATCATGATGTCGAATAATGCACCATGGGATGATCATCATCATTGTTTCTCCTTTCTAGATTCCTTCGAGGAGAATCTCAGTGAACTCTATTGACCCAATATTGTTGAGATGTCTTTGAATTTTGTATCCATTCACGATGTCGATTCTATGAAGAACTTATCGAATTTTTAAGAGACTATTGCTCTCGATATCTCGATTAAACCCAACATTGACAAGAACTTGCATATATGTGTGTCTTGTTCTCCTTATGAGATCAAGACCTATAAATCCCTCTTTCAGGAGTTTAGAGACGTTTGTGCCTATTCTTATGAAGAGATACCAAGTATCGATCCAAACATCATTATACATGAAATCAAAACATATCTCCAATGTGCTAAGCCAGTTTGGCAATGCCTTCGTCCAGTCCATCCCAAGAAGGTTGTCACTATTAAAGTTGAAGTTGAAAAACTTCTACGCGTTGGTTTCATCTACCCAATACCTCTCACTGATTGGGTGTCTAACATTGTTCTTGTCATGAGGAAATAGGGAACAATTCATGTGCGTGTCGATTATCAGGACATTAATCATGCTTGTCCTAAGGATAATTATCCTACCCTATTCATCGATCAGATTGCTGATGATTGTGTTGGCTGTGAGATATTTTCATTTATGGATGGTTTTTCCAAATACAATCAGATCAACATTTTCCTGACGGACCAACATAAAACCACGTTCATTTGTCCCTAGGGAAAATTTGTGTGTCAAAAGTTCCCTTTCAGATTGAAAAATGTTGGGGCCATTTTCAGAGGGAAATGAATTATGCCTTCCACGACATCAAACATATCGTACAACCATATTTTTACAATTTACATTCTCACTCGAAGCATCGAGTTGACCACCAAATGCATGTTAGGGCTATCTTTTTATGTTTTCGACACTATAAAATTAGGCTCAATCCACACAAATGTGTGTTTTCTATAAGTTTTGGTTGACTTCTCAGTTTCGTAGTATCGAAACATGGAATTCATATTGAACCATTGAAAATTCAGGTGATCATCGATCTGCCTGGTCCTTCTTCCCTCTTTCAGCTTCAATGACTCCAAGGGAAGGCCAAATTTCTTCAGAAGTTTGTTCCCAACTAGGCCGAGATGAAAAAAGGATTTACTCCCTTGTTAAAGAAAGGGCTTCCCTTCCATTGGAATTATGCTTCTCAAAAGGCATTTGATGTCTTGAAAGATGTTCTGATTCATGCATCCTTGTTGTATCCCCCAAATTACCAACACGATTATTTCTTGTATCTCGTTGCTGCAGTTACTACAATCGCTATGGTATTGGTCCAAGAGGACAATGTAGGTACTTAACATACTATTTATTATTTGATTCAGAACTTGAATTATACCAAGCTCAAATATACTCATGTCGAAAAGTTAGCTTTGGTAGTTGTCCTAGTTGTCCAAAGGTTTCACCATTATATATTGCTCGATAAGACTATGGTCATCTCTGAATGCAACCTAATGATGTACATCTTGTCAAGAAAATTGTTGGGAGGCAAGTACTCGAAGTGGATTTTCATCCTACAGGAGTTCGATTTGGAGTTCATCAAATCCAAGTCGAAGAAATCCTTAGTTTTTGTTGAGCTAATTTGCAACCTTCCCACTACTAAAATTGAAACATCATCTGGTAATTATATTACGTATGAGTCGTTTTTCCTGATAACATCATCCGACCCATGGTATGGATAAATTATCATATATATCCAAACCCAAACTTTTCATTATGATACCTCTCACTCTGATCAGTGATGTATCTGATATCAAGCTAAACACTATATTATAATCGGCGACACCCTTTATCGTTGTGGTATCGATACCATTTTTCGAAGATGCCTCACTCATTAGGAGGTCGAGAAAGTCCTGAATGAATGCCATGTTGGGGCATGTACGTTATGCCACCGCACAGAAGATCCTGTGTGATGGCTACTTTTGGCCTACTATGTTTCGAGACTGTATTTTCGTGATTCAAAAGTGTCATCCCTACCATATATATGATCGTAAAATGCATGCTCCACCTGCTCCTTTACAACATGTTATCATTATTGGACCACTTGCGAAATGGGGCATTGATTTCATGAGAGGTAACCCCCGCTCGGTCGGGGGGCATGGCTATATCATTGTAGCAGTTGACTATTTCACCAAATGGGTCAAGGCGATGTATACACATAATAATACAGACAAAATAACTACTCTTTTCTTTTTCAATCATGTTATTGCGAGGTTTGGTGTGCCACAGGATGTAGTTATAGATCATGGGAAACATTTTCATAACCACATGATGTTTGAACTGACTACCAAGTTGGATCTCTCTCAAGAGAGTTCAACTCTGTATTACCCTCAGGCAAATGGGCAAGTTGAGGCCATCAATAATGTTAACAAAGCTATCGATAAAACGAGAACTATTACCTAAAAATGATAACTCTAGCAACAAAACCCAAAAAAAAAATGAAGAAACAGCCCGAAAGCAAAATGTGTTGATTTTGCATCACCACTTTTTTTTTTTGGGGAAAATTTCAACATTTTTTAAAAATGACAGTAAAAGCCAATTTTTTTGTGCAAAAAACACCCTTAAAATGAAAAGTGTTAATATTGGAAGAACATTTTTTTTCAGGGTAAATTTTCAACATTTTTTAGCAATGACGTTAAAGATAATATATCATGACTTCGAAAACCCTTAAAATTCCAACAATTTTCAGACATGACATTAAAGATAAAATATCATGACTCTGGAAAACCTTAAAATTCCAACAATTTACAGGTGTGACATTAAAGATAAAATATCATGTCTCTAAAAAGCCTTAAAATTCTAACAATTTTCAGTCATAATGTTAAAAATAAAATACTTATAATCGTTTTCAAACATAACATTAAAGATAAAATATTGTGACGTAGAAAAACCTTATAATTTTGAAAAATTTTCAACCATGGAATTAAAACCAAATACGACTACAAAAAACCTTAATTTTTCAATATATTTCAACCATGGAATTATGGAAAAATTATATGACAAAAAAAACTTTAAAAATTAACACCTAAATGAAAGAATCATTCTTTTTTCTAAGTTTGACTACGTCTATTATATCATACAAAACAGAAAGTTACAGTTCTCTTCCTCCGAATTTGGCAAGCCAAATCCAGAGGGAAGTATCATCAATTTGAAAACAGATATTGGATTGCCCCGGCTGGGGAAACCAGTCCACAAAAATCACAGTGAACATGCTGCCTGTAGAGGGAAACCAGCAAACATAGTAGCCAAAATTAAACTGAAGTCAGATAGCATAAACTTCCAAAACATGAACAAACTAGAGAACGCTAAAAAACTGAAATGACAGGAGGACACCCTACAAGTGAAACTAGGGAGGACCTTCATTCTTTTTGTCAGAGTTGGGGTCTTCTTCTTCAATCCTGCAAACATAGAACGCGTCATCGTTCTCCTTGCTCAGCGCGTGGCATGAGGTCTGGGGTCATGGCGACACAGGAGAGTCGAACTTCTCAAAGGAGATAACTGGCAAACTAGAGTGCTCATTCTTGTTTTCTGCTTCATAATAAAATATGATTCCATCATTGTTGCTTGTGTTGCCGCTGGTGTCCTGGTTGTTTCTGGAGGCACTCTCCACCAGGAGAGCCTACATATTACAGGGGATGAAGGCAGGTTCGGGCGGAATGGTTGATTTGCGTGGCCGCTTCTTGTTACAGGAGCTAGAAGACAGCAGAGGGGGAGCGAGAAGCTGTAAGGATAGTTGCACTGACAGACTGACAGGGGTTTTCCTGTTCTGCTCTTCCCAGCCCATCAAAAGATTCAAATCTCAGCCCAGGGAGTGCGTCAAGGAAGGTCTGGACGGGAGGCCACACCCTCTTGCTCTTCTGCATCTCATACGATGTCACAGAGGCATAATTGTTGGAGGAGCAGAAGTGCAGGACCAGGAGGGAGCTTTTGACAGCGTAAGAGAGGAGTTACCACCGGAGGGAAGGCTGAGGTTGGCCGAGATAGGACCAAGCACCTGAGGCAGAGGGGATGAAACAGAGACGTGCACAGAGAACAGGAGAGTGGGCCGAATGGAGGGCGAATGAGCGGAGGTGGCTTGCTTAATAGCCATGGAGTCTGAGATGAGCGACCTTAATGCTCTGTGAACAGGGTACGTCGAAGTGAAGGTGGCAGAGGTCGAATTTAAGACCACCTCACTTGAGCAGTTAACGCTGGGCTGGCCTCCACGTAAGGTCATGTGGGAGGCCAAGTGTCCCGCCACATGGCAGCCCTGTGGCCCTCCTTTTTACTTGCTTGCACCCGCATCCAGGGATAAATGAAAGAATCATTATACAAAGAGTGATTTCTTTTTTAACTGCTAAAAGTATATCTATTTTAAAATTTTATCTTAAGACAACTTGACACATTGCAACGAAAATTTAAAAATCAATCATCAAATTGACATGTGGTGTAGGCGAACTCGACCCATTGCAATGAAATCTTAGAAACCAACCATGAAATTGATATGTTGTGGGGGTAGACTTGTCCATTATAATGATAACTTTAAAATCAACTATCAAACTAACACATAATGAGGTCGGGTTGCTAGTTGATCAACACGAACCCTTTGAAATAAATAAAATAAAATAAAATAATAAATAAGTTGATAAATAAATAAAAATGAAAAATAGAAAACAAACAAAAATTAAATGATTGGAAAAAATTAAAATTTAAAACAAAAAAACAAAAAAACAAAATAAAAAATAACAACTAATAAATCAAACAATATATTAAAACATAAAAAATAAAATAAAAGTATAAAAAATGACAAAAAAATAAATAAATACAAAATACCTTTAAGAGAAATCATAAAGTAATTTTGAGAATTAAAATGCTTCCAAACACTTGGTATGTTTCATCATCACAACAATATATATATAACACAAAAAAAACATAATTTCAAAAAAACAAAACTAACTCAAAAAAATAAGAAGGAAAAAATAAAAATAAATAAATAAATAAAATAATTTAAGGAACAAAATTAATACTAAAAAAACAAATAAATAAAATTGAAATAGATAATAAAAAAATAAAATTTAATGCAAACTAAAAACAATTAAAAAAAAATATTTAAATCTTAAAATAAATAAATAAATAAAAATATTAAAAAAAAACAAGAAAATCATTGAAAAATTAAAAACAAATAAATAACTAAATGTGCATGAGGTATTGGATACACGGTGAACGAGTTTTCTACTAAGTCACTTCTTGATGCAAAGTCACTTGTTCAATTCCCTTTACCCCAATTGGAATGACATATTGGACATGATGAAGATGTAGTCCTCCCAAGCTTATATATATTAAAAATTTTAAAATTTAAACCAAATACAAAAAAATAAAAATAAAAAATAAATAAATAAAAATATTTTGTTTAATTAATTAAAATTTTATAATTAAAAAAAAAAAATTAAACAACTCAATAAAATTATAAATATATATAGGAATTAAAAAAATAAACAAATAAATAAATAAAATAAATAAAAGTGAATTAGATAATTAAATAATAAACAATAAAAAAAATTAAATACAAACTAAAAACATTAAATACAAACTAAAAACCAAATTTTTTAAATAAATAAAATAAAATAAAAATATATAATAAAAAAACATTTGAAAAATAAAAAAATAAAAAAAAACCATTAAAAAAAATTAAATAATATATATATATATATATATATATATATATATATATATATATATATATATATAACATCCTAAAAAAATAAAATATAAACATTCTAAAATAATAAAACAATTAAAAAATATAAATCAATAAAAATTATATATATAATTATATATATATATAAAGGAAGTAACTAGCAAAACCCAAGGAAGGAAACGATGGCGGCGATTGGCGGAGTTAGGGTTTATGGTTTTGGACTCAGAGCTTCCTCTATTGCCCCTCCTAGAGATGCTTCTACTGGGCGAAGGTTCAGTAACTACCATTTGCGCGGCTATGCGTCGGGCGGGAAGATTTCAGGGGCTAGGTGGTGCTCTATTTCCGTGGTGGCTGAATCAAGGGCCCCCTGCAGACTTATTTGGTGGACTAAGCATACGCAGTTGTTATCACTCTCGGACGGGGTTGCTGTGCATGACTACCTAGCTTGTGATCACGTTCGGCGGTATGAGGGGCGCTGCGGAGATCTACCGCCGGTGGACGAGATGCGTGGCTCCCCACTCTCCAATGTGCCAAATACGAAACATTTTGAAGGTTGTGGGCTCTATGATCTGGATAGTGCGCAGGAGGACAGAGCTGGGGCATCAAAAATTGTTTGTAATTGTAAACGGATCCCAGAACCCATTTGGCCTTTTCCGCAGCTTCAAAAACAGAGACTACTGGAGGTCGATTCAAATACCATCAAACTGCAAAATCGAGTAAGCACTAATACTTTCCAGATTTTTGTAAAACCGCCTGTGGGACATTATTTTTTGATTTGGGTAAAAGATTATGATAAGGTCACTGGTATGAAGCAAGTCATTTGGAAAACCACTGGTTATCCAAGTCATGTTCAGTCTCTCATACATGGTGGGATATCTCTACAAGACTTCAGCTCACTCCGGGGTTATGGCATATGCTCTGCCTCCACCATTTATCTTAACTTGAGGCTGAGAGGTGGTGCTGTTGGGCAGAATAGAGCTCAGGGACACAAAGGACCTCACACAAACCACAAAGAACACCCCACAGGACCATCATACATGAGTATACTCAAAGGGAATAATATATCAAATGCTCCTACATCACCGGTGGTGAATAGCCCCAAACCGTATATTGTGGAACAACTTAATCAGATTCCAGAATTGCGTATTGAAATTCCTGAGATTGATGATCAATGATCAGTCTATGAATCACAGGCACTTATTTGCAGATTTAACTGTTTATGGCCAAAACCAATGGAATTATTTCATTGGATTTTCACAAACTGGATGACGGACTGTGAAATACATCTCTATTCTAAGGGATTCTTCATTGTTAAGTTCTTAACCATGGAAGCCAGAGAAAACATTCCCAAGGCTGGGCCGTGGTTCTGGGGTTCCACCGGTCTATTCAACACACCATGGTTTTCAGATTTTGATGCAAATACTATGGAGGTCACCAAGCTGCCGGTATGGGTGCGGCTGTATATCCTCCCATTACACTTCTGGCATGAAGATGTACTCTATGGTATTGGAAACAATATTGAGAATTACATTAAAATGGATACTCAATGCATGGAAGAGAGGATCTTCACCTTTGCACGCATTTGTGTAGAAGTGGACATTAGCAAAGGACTTCCAGAATGTATTCTTCTGACTCATAAACAGAAAAAGTGGACAGAGCATCTCGATTATGAAAACATTGCATTCAGATGCAGGAAATGCAGAAATACAGGGCACTTACAAAACACATGTCCAGAAGCAAAAAGAGAAAACAGAGAAAAGACAAAGACTGAAAAAGCTAACAAGGGATGGAAATTTCCAACAGAAGAACCAGAACAGGAGATGGAAGATGAGGAGGAACCCACACCACCTGCAAACAAATCAGACAACAACCGAGGTTGAGACACAAGAACAAGAGATGCAAGAGCCTTCTAACATGGCATAGGGACCCTTGGATCAAGAGACAAAGAAAATGGAGGACACAAGCGACAACACAACTCAGATACTTCAGATTCGGATAAGGACAATGGAGCAAACATAACAGAAAACCAGCTCGCACTTATAACCACCTCGCCATCACCAGGTCCATGGCGCAAGGTGGAAAAGAAGAAAGGGAGGAAATTATAATACTCCTCATGTACTTAGCACCTAGGAAGCATATTACTGCCAGTCTTTGAATTTTCTCAGCAAAGTGTAACATGTAATTTTGTTATCTTTAATAAAATTACGAATTTTTCCTTTGTGAATATATATATATATATATATATATATATATATATATATATAATAGTTAAAATATTTAAATTAAATTTAAAAAATTAAATGTTTATAATAAATTAAAATTTATTTAAAAATTTAATTAAATAAATTAGATAAATTAAAATTTAAAAAAATATATAATTAGTCCACGGGGTCTTGGATAGATGGTGATCGGGTGCTTGATGTGAAGTCATTGGTTCAATTGCCTGCCCTAATCGGGGTGATGTATTTAGACATGATGAAGATGTAGTCCTACCTTAAAAAAAAATCTTTTAAATAAACTAATTTAAAAATATTAATTTTTTTTTAAATTATAAATAAATTTTGTTTAAATAAAATAATTATAAAAAAAAATAAAAAAAACAAATAAATTTTAATTTTAAAATTTTAAAAAATAAATAATTTTTAATTTTTTTTATGAAAATTAAAAAAAAAAGACCCTTGACCCCATCTGGCCGAAGATCGATTTCGGGAATTGACCATCAGCCAGGATGGGGGCCTGAGGGCCACCTTAGGGATGGTCGAGCGGCCTGGAGGGCATCTCGATCGGCCTTGAGGTAGCCCTTACACCCCCACTTGGTTGAGGGTCGATTCCCGAAATCAACCCTTAGTCAGGCGAGGGCTTGAGGGTCACCTCGGAGTCAGCCGAGCTGGACTTAGGTCACTCGGTCAGTCCTCAGAGCCCCTCTTGGCCGAGTGGGGTGACCCTCGGCCAAGCGGGTTCCTCAGGGCCGCCTTAAGGTTGATCGACCCTCAAGCCCCCGCGTGGTCAAGGGTCGATTCCCAGAATCAACCCTTGCCTAAGAGGGGACTAGGGGAATCGACCCTCGGCCAAGCAGGGGTTGAGGGCTGTTTTATCTTTTTTAATAAAAATGAAATTTTTTATTTTTTTTTTAAATTTAATATTTTTAAATTATTTTATTAAAATGATTTTTTTTTCTTCTAAGTTATGCTACTTATATTATATCTTATAAAACAAAAAGTTACAGGTTGCATCCTGTGGAGTGAACAAGTTCATTCCAGAGGGAAGATTCAAGAGTTTTCTACCAAGTATTGGATTGCCCCCGATGGGGAAACCAGTCTTTAAAAGCCAAAGAGTGGCTGCTGCTCATAACGGGAAACCAACAGATGTAGTTTTCAAAATTGAACAAAAAACCCATAGAAAACATTTTCTAAACATGAGCATGCCGAGAAAAGATGAAAAACAGATCCTAAGGGTGACCTACAGTCTTGTTGCTGGAGGTTGGAACCTCTTCTATGATTCTTCACACGTAGCCTCCCCCCTCCGCCCCCTTGCTCAACGCGTGTTCAGCTGGCTGAGGACGTGGCGAAGCTGAGAAGCCGAGATTCGCCTCAGAGTCTATTAAAATGAATTTTAGTTTAAATAGTTTTAAATAATTTTTTTAAAATTTAATATATATTTTTAAAATAATTTTTAATTATAAAATTTAAATTTATTTATTTTAAAATTAATAATTTATTTTAATTATTTTAAAATTTTCTTATTTTTTAAGCTTGGTAAGATTATATCTTCATCATGTCCAATATATCACCACAATTGGGGCAGGGATTTGAATCAGTGAATTCACATCAAGGAGTGCCTTAACAGAGCATTCGATCATCATTTATCCAAGACCCATGGACATTTTAAAATTTTAATTTAAAATAATTTTATTTTATTTAAATATTTTAGTAATTATAATTTTATTTTTTAAATTTTAAATATTTTTTAAAAAATTTAATGTTTCAAAAATTTTAAATAAGTTTAGTAATAATAATTTTTTTTTTTCTTCTAATTAATTTGTTTGTTTTAAAAATATAATTTTAAATAATTTTATTTTGTTTAAATATTTTAACTGTTTTTTATTTATTAATCTATTTATATTTTTTTAATTATTTTATTGGAAAGAATTTGGAAGGGTTTATTCAAGTTCTGTGTTGGGCTCTTAATGACATTCGGTCGCACCTCCTGTCATCGGTGCTCCTTAGGCAAGAATTCGGAAGGGTTTATGCTAGATCTGTGTTGGGCTCTTGATGACATTCGGTCGCACCACCTGTCATCGGTGCTCTTGAATTGTCTTGGTGCTCCTTATCTAAGAATTCGAAAGGGTTTATTCCAAGATCCGCGTTGGGCTCTTGAATTGTCTCGGTGCTCTTGAGGCAAGAATTCAGAAGGGTTTATTCAAATATCCGCTTTGGGCTCTTGATGACATTAGGTCGCACCTCAATGCTCATGTCTTGTTGCTCGAAGGAAATCAAACACTACTAATTTCAACTTGCGTTCACAGACGCCCAAAGTTTTGTAAAAATTTAGCGAGCTCTAGAGAGTCGTATGCTTCAGTACATGCTTGTGCATGCAGTTTTAAACATTCCCTATTTTGAAATTGTCATAAAGCACACAACGGAAGGGAAGCCATATCTGAATTAGGGCATATTCTTGAGACAAAGCTCCGACTCTTTCCTAAACAGTTCAATTATTTCCAGAGGGAAATTGTCTGAGGCATCGAAGGCATTCCTGAGGTAGCAAGTCTATTTCTAAGGAATCGTAGCTTCATTTCAAGTACTTCGACTTTACCATAATACAGTGAGACCGCCCTTCAAGCAACTCTGTCAACCTGTAATAATTTGGTCGAACTTTGGCTTGGAAACAGTTGTGGAGAAACCCTTTTCTGTGGTGTTTGGAATATCTAGGAGAAGGGACCAACTACAACCCTCACTAGCACAGTAACAAGTCTAATTACATCTACTCTTCTAGTCGGTGGTGCAATACATAGCAGAAGCAAGGTTTCTATCTGTGAAGGATACAACCTCTAAGGTGCAGTGATAGCTTCGCATTGGTTTGGCGTTACAGGATCACAAGTTCTCACTTATCTTTCTTTTGTTAAGTTTTGTTTTATTGGATTATGAATATTTCTCTTTATATTTCTAAGCCCCCCTCTAGCAAAGGAAAACCCAGTAAAACTATGTTAGAGAGTTTCTATGAGTACATTGAATGTTTAAAAAGATGAAGAGAAGAAAGAGAAAACCATTTTAAACTAGAACTAACAACAATGTTGGACAACAATCACAAATCATTAGAAAATAAAATAATCACACTTGAAATTGAACTCTGAGAAATGAAAGGTAAAATTCAAGAAATAGAGCATAGTAAACAAACAATGGTCGAAGAAATTGACACCTTGAAAAGTGACATTAAAAATATAAAAGAACAACTACATAATAATTCAGCCCTAAATAACACAGAAAGTAACTTAGATACTAAATGACCAAAAAAAATCAAACATAAAAAAATAAATACAAAATATCCTTACGAGAAATCCTAAAGTAATTTTCAGAGTTAACCTGCTTCCAAACACTTAATATGTTTCATCATCACAAATATATATATATATATATATATATATATATATATATATATATATATATATATATATATAACAAAACAAAAACATAATTTAAAAAAAAAAAAAAAAAACAAAAAAAACTTTAAAAAAATAAAAGGAAAAAAACAAAAAAAAACAAAAAAAAACAAAATAATTGAAAGGAAAAAATTAATACTAAGAAAATAAATAAATAAAAGTGAATTAGATAATAATAAAATAAAATTAAATGCAAACTAAAAACAGTTAAAAAAAATTATTTAAATCTCAAAATAAAATAAAAATATTAAAAAAAAAACATTAAACAAACAAGCAAACCATTAAAAAATTAAAAATAAAATAAAAATAAATGTCCATGAGGTATTGGATAGACTATGAACAGGTGCTCTACTAAGTCACTCTTTGATCCAAAAGGCACTGGCTCAATTCCCTCTGTCCCAATTGAAATGATATATTAGATATGATGAAGATATAGTCCTATGAAGCTTACAAAACTATATATATATATATATTAAAAATTTTAAAATTTAAACCAAATACAAAATTTAAAATAATAATAATAATAATAATAATAATTTTTTAATTAATTAATATTTTATAATTAAAAAATATTTAAAAAAAATTAAACAACTTAACCAAATTAAAAAATATATATTTTATGGAAAATTAAAAAAAAAACAAATAAATAAAAGTGAATTAGACAATTAAAAAATAAACAATAAAAAATTTAAGTAATATATATATATATATATATATATATATATATATATATAAAATAAAATAAAAATATATATTAAATAAAAATTTGAAAAATAAAAAATAAAAAACCATTAATTTTTTTTTTAAAATGAGCTTAAAAAAAATAAAAAAATATATATTAAATAAAATAAACACATGGTTATATATATATATATATAAACATTTTAAAAAATAAAACAATTAAAAAATACAAATAAATTAAAATTATATATTTATATATTAAAATTTAAAAATAATAATAATAATAATAACAGTTAAAATATTTAAATGAAATTAAATTCAAAAAAAATTAAATGTTTATAATAAATCAAAATTTAATAAAATAAAATAAAATAAATTTTTAAAAAATGTATAATTAGTCCATGGGGTCTTTTGGATAGATGGTGATGGGGTGTGTTGAGCACTCCTTGATGTGAAGTCACCGATTTAATTCCCCGGTCCAATCGGGGTGATGCATTTGGACATGATGATGAAGATGTAGTCTTACCCAGTTTATATATATATATATATAATTAAAATTTTTAAAAAACTATAGTTAAAATTCGTTTAAATAAACTAATTTAAAATTATAATTAAATTTTGTTTAAATAAAATAATTTAAAAATATTAAAATATTAAAAAAATAATTATATTTTATATTTTATATTATTTTATTAAAAAAAAAAAAAAGGCCCTAGACCCCATTTGGTCGAAGATCGATTCTGGGAATCGACCATCAGCCAGGATGGAGCCTAAGGGCCACCTTAGGGATGGTTGAGTGGCCTGGGGGCCATCTTGACCAGCCTTGAGGGAGCCCTTAGGCCCCCACCTGGTCGAGGGTCGATTCCCGAAATTGACCCTCAACTAGGTGGGTACTTGAAGGTCACCTCAGGTCGCTCGGTCAGTCCTGAGGCCCCCGCCTGGACTAGTGCGATGACCCTCGACTAAGCGGGTGCCTGAGGGCCGCCTCAAGGCCGATCGACCCTCAAGCCCCCGCATGGTCAAGGGTCGATTCCTAGAATCAACACTTGCATAGGAGTGGATCGGGGGATACGACCCTCGGCCAAGCTAGGGCCGAGGACCGTTTTTTTCTTTTTTAATAAAAAATGAAAGTTTTAATTTAATATTTTTAAATTATTTTATTAAAATAAATTTTAATTATAATTTTTTAAAAAATTTTAATTATAAAAAATTTAAATAGTTTTAAATACATTTTTTTAAATTTAATATTTTTTAAACAATTTATAATTATAAAATTTTAATTTATTTATTTTAAAATTAATAATTTATTTCAATTATTTTAAAATTTTATTATTTTTTAAGCTTGGTAAGACTACATCGTCATCATGTCCAATATATCACCGCGATTGGGGCGGGGATTTGAACCAGTGATGTCACATCAAGGAGTGCCTTAACATAGCACTTGATCATCATTTATCCAAGACCCATGGACATTTTAAAATTTTAATTTGAAATATATATTTCTTTTTATTTAAATATATTTTTTTTTAAACTGTAACGGGTATTTTTATTGATGAAGAAGAATGGCCATAGCCAGATCAAGCTTACAATTCACTGTTTCTGTCATTACAATTCTCAGCTTTTGCGAGGATAGATGCCCATTTAGGGAATAGATGCCATTTTCGGTGCCCCTTCATTTATGCTGATCATGCTTGTTTCTAGTGTGCATCCTGTATTTGCCAATGTGTCTGCGTCTGTGTTTAAATCTCTGAGGATATGGAAGATTTGAGCTGTGGAGAATTCTTGTAGGATTCTGCTCACTCTTTTGAGCTGCTTGTTTAGTACTGGATCCTTGGGCGCTTTTTTGTTTATCAAGGATTTTATCAACAATTCAGAGTCTCCAAAAATTAAGATGTCTCTTACATTTCCTTTTCTGGCCAGTTGACAAGCTTTTAGAAGACTGAGGACTTCGGCCTGATTGTTGGTTTTAAACCCAAGACCCCAGCTGAAGTCCTCCTTTCTCCCATTCGGAAGATAAACAACCCCGCCTGCCCCAGACCTGCCTGGGTTGCCTTTCGAGGCTCCGTCGAAGAAGATAGTGCATTTACCTTGTGCTTTCCACCACTTCTGGAAACTTTCCAAGGTGTCTCTAATCTGCCAATTTTCCTTTTGAATTGGACGAGTAATTGCTGGAGTTCTCGACATGGGGGAGAAGCCATCCAGCCATGCCCTTTCCTCCTTTCGTAGGGAGCTATCATCTTTGACAATGGAATGTCGTAAAGTTTCTAGAAGTAGATTCTTGGCCTGATCAGCAGCATTCTCTGCTGTTGTTTCTTTTTTATTGAAGACTATATCGTTCCTGGCGAGCCACAGCTTCCAGCAAAGATATTTAGGGGCTGCAATCCACACCTTGAGCCAGAGAGATTTTTCAGTGATGTTGAGGGGGTATCGAGCTCTCCAAGACGAAAACATGTCAGTGATCGAACAATGGGAAGGAGGGATCACATTCAGACATGTCAGGAAGCTAGTCCAAGCCTTCTGAGCATACTCACAATCGATGAACATGTGTACTGAGGTTTCCAAGGCTTTTTTGCAGAGCACGCAGCGGTGAGGTCCTGCTATGTTTCTTTTGCACAGGTTATCACCAGTCAGAATTTTGTTATGAAATAAGGTCCAGAAAAAGAAATTAATCTTAGGAATGCTGAAGGATTCCCAGATCTGCTTCCACACTGATTCCGGATGCTGAGAGGCCTTTTTGCCTTGCAGCTGAAAGTAACCTTGCTTGACTGTGTACACACCTGTTTTCCCCCATCCCCAAGAGTCAGCCTCATCCTTGTGCACAGGTGTAAAATCTGAAATGGCTTCTGTGAGGGTATTCAGCTGATTTTTTAGGTGTGCTGGAATGATGGGCAGTCTCCAACGCTGCCAATTGCCATTGAAGTCCCACTCCACGATGTCCTCGACTTTTCTTATTCCTCTTGAACTTAACCAGGCTCTTAAGTCGACAATTTCATTATTAGCTGATAGTGGAGGGTGCCCCATTATTCGATCTTTCCACAGCAGAGTGATTTTACCGTTCCCTGGAATTTTATACAACTGTGATCTGAAGAATTCGAGCCCTTTACAACAAAGCCTCCAAGCCTGCGTTCCTTTCATAGCTTGCGTTGGACTGTAGTTGGAAAGCGAATGATTGTTAAGATACTTCTGTTTAAAAATTTGACTGACAGGGTGCAGAGGCTCTGTGATAAGCTGCCACAGCAGTTTACATCCCATGGCTAAATTAGCATGCTGTGGGTCACGTATTTGAAGTCCGCCCTCAGCATAGGGACGCTTCTTTGTTTCCCAGTTAATTAGATGAAAACGGTTGCTGTTACCCTTTCCTCCTTTCCAAAGAAAATTTCGTATAATGCTTGAGATCTGATCAGAAATTTGCTTTGGAGCCAACAGCAGCGAGGATTGGAAGGTTGGGATAGCAGAGAGTACAGCGCGGATTAAGGTGAGCTTGCCACCTGTAGAGAGCCATACTCCACCCCACGCATCGATCTTATTCTTGAACTTTGATATCGTCTCCTCCCACAGGTGATTACGATTTGAACCCAGTGTCAAAGGAAGGCCTAAATACTTTATTCTATCCCACTCAGCGTAGCCTTTGAATCCAAGCACGCTGGCAATCCTCTCAATCGAATGCTGGTCTATATTCCATCCATAGACAACACTTTTCCTCTCACTAATTAACGCTCCTGAGCAATTGCAGAACTTTTTGAGGATGATATTGAAGGCGTTTTCCATTCTCATGGAGGCTCCTCCGAGGAGGAGGGAATCATCAGCGAAAAACGCGTGGTTCACCGGAGCAACGCCTTGCGCAATTCTTATCCCTGGTATGGATCCAATTTGCTTCTCCTGAGACAGCTTTCTGCTTAGTGGATCAGCTAGCAGTATGTAGAGGTAGGGGGAAAGAGGGCAGCCCTGCCTCAGACCCCTAGTGGTTAAAAAGAACTCAGCTGGTCTGCCATTCACCATTGGGGCTATCCAAATGTTTTCAATACAAGCTTTGATGAGATTTATAAATTCTTGTTTGAATCCGAAGGCTGCAAGAACTCTGTACAGAAAGGAACGATTCACTCTGTCGAAGGCGTTACACATATCCAACTTGATTATCATACCTTGTTCTTTCCTACTTTGACTGGAATGCAGGGCTTCTTGAATTTGTATGACGTTGTCCAGAAGCTGTCTGCCCTGGACAAAACCTCCTTGGGCCGGAGAGATGAGCTTTTGTAGGAGAGGCTTAATTCTGTTAGCCAACAGTTTGGCCACAATTTTATATGATGAGTTGCAGAGTGAAATCGGCCTATATCTGTCAAAGGAGCTTGGATTTGTATCCTTGGGGATTAAAGCGAGGAAGGTTGAGTTTATACCTCCACCCACTTTTGCCTTCCTCAAGAATCCTCTTATCATTCTGAAGAGATCAGCTTTGATAATCTCCCAAAAAATTCTATAAAAATGTACTGAGAAGCCGTCGGGCCCTGGTGATTTGTCTGGTTCCATGGACCAGACTATTTGAGTTATCTCTTCTTCAGTGACAGGCCTCATCAGAGAGTCATTGTCTTCCATATTGACCAAATTTGGTATGGTTGAGAGAAATTCTGTTGCATCCTCCTCATTCCCATTTCTTTCTGCACTTAGAAGATTCTGAAAATGGTTAACAGCTGCATCTTTGATTTGAGTAAATCCTTTGTACACCTGTCCATTAGAGTTGGTGATTTCTGCTATATGGTTGTGTGAAAGGCGAGCCCTACACTGTCTATGGAAGTATGTGGTATTTCTGTCTCCAGATTTAAGCCACAGACTTCTAGACTTTAAGCGCCAGTGTTCTTCTTCGTTTCTAAAAGAACAGTATGTATTCCTTTGGGCAGATTTTTCGTTTGCTAGGTCTGTGGGGGAGGGATCCTTCTCCTCCATTTCAAATTGTAATCCTTCCAACAACAGAACTGCCTCCTTTCTCTGACTAGTGGGGGTGTGCATGGGATGCTTTATCCAATCCTTGAGAGCTTTTTTTGTGTTTTTCATTTTTTGTTCCCACACATAGCTTGGGGAACCGAGAACATCTTCCCTCCATGCTGTTTGAACTGTTTCAAAAAAGCCTTCCTTACCTGCCCAGAGAGGATTAAAGCGGAAAGGAAGGGGACCTAGGTCTTCTTCTTCTTTTAGACATAAAAGGATTGGCTTGTGATCCGATGTAAGCTTTGGGAGAATCTTGGAAAAGACTATTCTGTTATCCATCATTAAGGAACTGCTGATTAGGTATCTATCAAGCCTAGCAGAGATATGATTTACTCCTGTTCTATTGTTAGTCCAGGTGTATTTGCCTTTCATGGGTTTGGGGTCAACTAAATCCCGCTGCAGAATCAGATTTCCCACTGTATTAAGAAAAGGATCCCTAGAGTAATTCCCTCCTCTTTTTTCTGTGGAGTCCAGAATAATATTCAAATCACCACCTATGATCATATTTTTGGGGTTGATCTGCTCTATAAATTCCAAGAGTGACCTCCAGCACTCTCTCTTTTCTTCATAATGCACAGGAACATACAAATTAAACAGGGCGAGAGAGAGGTTACTTGTAATATGTCGCAGCTCTATGAAGATCCAATGCTGGGTCTTAGTAGATCGAACTAATGTGAAGGAGTTTTTTGACCAAAAAGTGCCAATACCTCCAGCCGAACCCCTTGCACTGACTGCCTTTCCTGAATCATACTTCCATTTCATGATGCTAGTATTTAGAAGGGTTTCCCCTTCTATTTTGGTCTCTTGGAGCATTAGGATGTCCGTTGTTTCCATCTTCAATAAATCCTTGATCGCCTCTGCCTTATTGGGATTACCCAGACCCCTGCAGTTCCAAGAGACCAACTGCATCATTTACCACTTGATTGAGTGGGACCTCCTCCCTTGGGTGCCCTTGGTCTAGTATTTCTCCCAATGGACATTTCAATAGTAGTTTGGCTGCCTAGGGTTTTCTGCCGTTCTGATTCTTCTTCCCTTGTTTCCTTGTTTGTTCTTCTTCCCACTTTTTTTGTTGGCCTTTCGAAGGTTTCCTCATCAGAAGAGCACGTGTTTTCTTGAATCTTCTTCTTTTGTTTTATGATATTAGCATAAGAAGGAGAAGAAGTATTACTAGAGTTTGGGATTGGAATGTTACCTGTCTCTTGATTGTCTGCATTATTCGTCTGTTGAGGTTCTTCCTGCTCGACCTCTGGAGTATCTGTCTGCGGGGTAAGGGATTCGAAGGGGTTTTTGTCTCCAACAATGTTGTTGTTTTCCCTGCTTCCACTGGGTTGATTGCTTGCTCCTTCTTGCCCTGTTTTGTTCCCTGTCTCTTTTACTCTGTTTTTGTTGTTTTGCCTGCTGCTTGCAGTCCTCTTTGCTTGCTTCCACTACTCGCCTTTTTCTTTCTCTGCTATTTCTTCGTTTTTTTTTTACAATATCTTGCAAAGTGCCCATATTCGTGGCAATGACGGCATTTAAAAGGCAGCTGTTCGTAATCTAACTCTTGAATGTGCGACCAGTCAGCCACCGAAAGATTGATGGCTTCAGGGAGCCCAACCTCCAGATCAACTTCCACACAGATGCATGCGCAAGAGAATTGATCCTTTCTCGGGGCCTGGTCAATATACCTGCCGAGGGCATTCCCTATGGATTGCAAAGCACTCTGACTCCAACAATGGAGGGGGAGGTGCGGGAGGCGCACCCAAACAGGAACGACTGTGGGCACATCTTGAGCAGGGTCAAAATCGGGGGACCATTTGTTCAGGTATAACCCTTGGGGGCCCATGAAATAAGGTCCGCTTCTGAATATCAAGCTTCGGTCTTCCACGTTGTCGAACACAAAAACGAAAAACCCTTTTCCTACGAAGTGACTTTTTATACCTTCCTTCACCAGTGGGATCCAGTTTCGCCTGACCCAATCATCAACAGCCTTCGGGGATGGCCATAGCCCTGTAAACTGGCCGATGAGGCCCCTTTCAGCAAGGTTTAACGCAGATCTGTAGGTTTCATCTGTCGGTAGAGACACCTTAGGGATGGTGTCCAGCCTCTTAACGAACTTTTGTTGCGAGGCCGAGGGTGGCCTCTTGATGGCTGCAGCAACTAGGGAGCGGAAAGCTTCAATATCTGAAGGCTGAGAATCACCTTCGGTCGACATGTTCAAGGATGAAGGTGCAGGGGTCAGAGCAGGGTCCCCATGCACCAACACTACAACTCCCGGGGCTAGCAAACCAAAGAAGTTGGGGCATGCACGAAGGCCTGGGTCAAGCCAGACAAGAGTGACCCGCGCACCAAGGGCCTCCCAGGCACGCCCAGGTCAGACAGAACAGGGCCAATCCCAGCCAAAGACAGAACGGTCGCACAGAACAAAGTCGAAAGAGAAAGAACGTGAACAGAACCTCACCTGTCCAAAGCGCAACTCCCACCAGCGGCCACCCCTGCAGCAAAGGGCTCCACACCCAGCTCGGGCAGGGCAGAGCCGAGCCCAGCAGGAGACTGAGCGAGCGCGAAAAAATTCAAATCCAGAGGAGCGGCGCTAAAAAAAATCCTTCCCTTTTTATTTAAATATTTTAACAATTATAATTTTTTTTTAAAAATTTAATGTTTCAAAAATTTAAAATAATTTTTAATAGTAAAATTTTAATTTATTTATTTAAAAAAAATGATTTATTTGTTTTAAAAATATAATTTTAAATAATTTTATTTTATTTAAATATTTTAACTGTTTTTTAATTATTAATTTATTTTTATTTATTTAATTGTTTTATTGGCAAGAATTCAGAAGGGTTTATTCCAAATCTGTGTTGGGCTTTTGATGGCATTCAGTCGTACCTCCTGTCATCGGTGCCCTTGAATTGTCTCGGTGCTCCTGAGGCAAGAATTTGGAAGGGTTTATTCCAGATATGTGTTGGGCTCTTGATGATGTTCGCACCTCCTATCATCGGTGCTCTTGAATTGTCTCGGTGCTTCTTATGCAATAATTAGGAAGGGTTTATTCCAAGATCCGTGTTGGGCTCTTGAATTGTCTCGGTGCTCTTGAGGCAAGAATTCGAAAGGGTTTATTCAAAGACCCACGTTAGGCTCTTGATGACATTCGGTCGCACCTCAATGCTCATGTCTTGTTGCTTGGAGGAAATCAAACACTACTAATTTCAACTTGCGTTCACAGATGCCCGAAGTTTTGTAAAAGTTCAGCAAGCTCTAGTGAGTCGTATGCTTCAGTACATGCTTGTACATGTAATTTTAAATATTCCCTATTCTGAAATTTTCATAAAGTGCACAACGGAAGGGAAGCCATATCTGAATTAGGGCATCTTATTCAGAAAAGAATTCGGCTTTTTCCTAAACAGTTTGATTATTTCCTGAGGGAAATTGTCTGAGGCATCGAAGGCATTCTTGAGGTAGCAAGTCTATTTCTAAGGAATCGTAGCTTCATATCAAGTACTTCGACCTTACCATAATACAGTGAGACCGCCCTTCAAGCAGCTATGTCAATCTGTAATAATTTGGTGGAACTTTGGCTTGGAAACAGTTGTGGAGAAGCCTTTTTCTGTGGTGTTTTGGAATATCTCGGAGAAGGGACCAAATACAACCCTCATAAGCACAGTAACAAGTCTAATTACATCTGCTCTTCTAGTCTGTGGTGCAATACATAGCAGAAGCAATATATTTATCTGTGAAGGATACAACCTCTAAGGCGCAATGACAGCCTCACATTGGTTCGGCCTTGCAGGATCACACGTTCCCACTTATCTTCCTCTTGTTAAGTTTTGTTTTATTACATTATGAATACCTCCCCTCATATTTCTAAGCCCCCCTCTAGCAAAGGCAGACCAAGTAAAAATATGTTAGAGAGTCTCTATGAGTACATTGAATGTTTATAAATATGAAGAGAAGAAAGAGAAAACCATTTTAAACTAGAAATAACTACAATGTTGGACAATGACCACAAATCATTAGAAAATAAAATAATCACACTTGAAATTGAACTCCAAGAAATGAAAGGTAAAATTCAAGAAATAGAGCATTGTAAACAAGCAATGATCAAAGAAAATGACACCTTGAAAAGTGACATTAAAAATCTAAAAGAACAACTACATAATGATTCAGCCCTAAATAACACAGAAAATAACTTAGAAATTAAATCCATTAAAGAAGAAATTAATAAACTAGTTATACTCGACCATGAGTGCCACAAATGAGCCTTAAATCTTATAATTGCGGGTATAGAAGAAGAAAACAATGAAAACACATTAGAAATAGTTAAAGAACAATCAAACACAAAATCTCAAATTGAAACAACCTATCTCACGGAAGCAATAAGGGTCAGAAAGATACATGAGCATAAACACAAACTCATTCATGTCAAGGTCAGTTGTAACGAACATAAATTGGATATTCTCAAGAAATCTCCAAGCCTAAAAGGAACATGAATATTTATAAATGAAGATCTCATTCCAGATGACCAAGTTGAACTTGGGAAAGAAGTCCAAAAGGTCAAGGAGGAAAGAAAGACGAGGAAATGGGAAATCATTAGGAATAGGAAAGCTATTATTAGAGATAAAGTCTCAAGCACGAGTGATAAATAGGGACTTGCATCACTTTGGATCCTCTTATGGAACCGTCGTGGCTTTCCATGGTGTAAATTTCCTATGTTAAGTTGGATCCCGAGTGATATTGACCTTATTCTCTTAGTTGAAACTTGGGATCATGATGAATCTAGGGTCCCTCACCTTGACGGTTTCACTCTTTGGCCTATTTGGAATAAGAAATCCTCTCGGAGGGGTTTTGGTGGAATATCCTGCTATATAAGGAATGTTGTTTTTTGTCACATCTGACTTCATAAAATCAACCCCTTCAATCAATACATTTGGATCAAAATCTCTTATTCTACCACCAATAGGATCATTCTTGTAATCTATTATTTCGCTCCTATTATCCTATAAGAAGAACAACCTCGATAAGAATTGTCCTTTCAATACTTTAGAAAAAGACATATTCAACTTGAGGAATGAAGGTAATATTCTTTTGCTGGGAGAAATTAATGCTAGAACTACTACCAAGCAAGCCATTACGTTAAGTAACAACTCTAACCTCGACCCCTTGTGGCTTGATGAAGATATCAACTTAGTTAATAAATTCAAGAGAAAATCTGAATACATTATCAAGAATTTATTTGGCATCGAGCTCCTTAAACTTTGAAGTTCCCAAGACCTAATCATGTGTAATGGTATTAACAAGTGGCCCCTCTCCAGATAGATGACATGTGTCCATGGTCTGGGTAGCAGTGTCATGGATTATATGATTTCTGACACCCTCGTCCTCAACTGTATTACAAAATTTGAGCTACTTCATGGATTTGATCATGACTCTGACCACATATCGATGTCTCTATCCCTCAATATTATTATGCATACCACCCACATGAAGGAGACCAATGAAAGGAAAAGACGCATTATCTTCAATAGAAGTAAAGTCGACCTCTTCTTAAAGGATTTAGGGATGGATTTAGGCTCCATGACTTATAATAATAACATTGATCAAATTTATTACCATTTCACTACTATCATTTCCAATACCATCAACAAGTTCTCTAATGACACTCCATTTAAGAAGACTAATAGAACTTCCAATTCATGGTATGAAAAAGATTGTAAAATTGCCAGGAAAGCGATTAGAGACGCTCCTAATGAAATCATTAAGCTCTAGAATATCAGTATATACAAAAATATCATCAAGAGGAAGAAAAGGTCATATATTAATAAAAGACAATATTACCTTCTCCACCTTTATAAAGTCACGCCCATAAAATTTCGGCGGAATGTGCTTTTTTCGTAAAACCAAATATTATAATTCTATCCCCTTAGAAAACTGGTACAACTATCTTAAGAAGTTGTATGACTCCTCGGAAACTTTGGGCACCACCTTAATCACTCCAATTAAGGACGATGTATTCTCTCTAGATGTTCTTGAATCTGGTATTAATAAGCTCACTAATGGGAAAGCTAAAGATATTAAAGGATACCAAGCTGAGATCCTTAAAATGGGAAGATCTATCCTCATTCCTCATCTCCACAAGCTTCTCAATTTGGCAATAAAGCATGGCTTCCCTAAAATTTGGACGCAAAGTATTAATGTGCCTATCTTTAAAAATGGGGACAAAAGTGTTTCATCTAACAACATGACCATTATGATTAGCCACATCCTGGCCAAGATTTATGGGCTCATTTCAGAAAAGAAGCTTAGCCCTTGGCTTGAAATCCAAGGAAAAATAGCTAAAGGAAAAACTAGTTTTAGGAGACAACACTCGACAATTGACCATCTTGTGACTCTTAGAATCATTGCGGAGGAATGCTGCAATAGTAAAGTCGATCCATTTTGTTGTTTTGTGGACTTTAGAAAATTTTTCGACACTAATCCTCGAGATAAACTTTGGGAGAGACTTAAAGAGATCATGGTCCCTCCTGAGCTAAGGATTGTTGTGATCCGTCTTTATGATACTGTCATTTCCAAGCTTAAGACCAATAAGGGGTGATCTAAAGACATTTGATGCAATATCGGATTTAAGCAAGGGTGTCCCCTATCCCCTGCCCTTTTTGACATATACATCTATAAACTAGAGGAGTGTCTGGAATTTGCGGGATGAAAGGGCATCGAGCTTGTTGGTGTTCTCATTACTCTTCTCCTTTATGCCAATGATATTTTTCTTCTTGCAGAAAGCCATGATGACCTTGACAAGCAGCTTCAGACTATTCATCTCTAATGTTGCAAGATGGGTATGACTGTTAATACCGACAAGAGTAAAGTCATGATCATTAAATCAAAAAATATCACCCATGGTAGTTTCATGTATACTAACCAATGCTTAGAGCAGGTTTCTTCTTATAAATATTTGGGCATTGACTTCCCTCATCAACTCAATTGGTATTATAGCATCGATAAAAGGATTATTGGAGGCTCGAAATCTTATTATGAGCTTGAAAACAATTGTAAGTCGGTCGATCTTTACATTTGGAGTAAAAGGAGGTTCCTCTTTGAGACTCTCATCGCCCCTGTTATCTTATATGGATGTGAAGTATGGGGTTGCAGTATCTCTAGAGATTCATGGAGGAAGATTGAGATGATTCAAAAGAAATTCATAACCTACAACCTAAATATCAAGGGAAATACTCCCTATCCTATCCTCTTGATCGAATTTGGTTCGTTCCCCATTAAAAGTATAAATTTGTTTAGATATTTGATGTATAAGAAGAAGCTTTACAACATGGAATCCAAAAGACTCCCAAAAATTGCTTTTGAATGCAGTCAAAACCCCCACCTTCACCTCAAGAACGGGTGGCATAAGGATGCCCAATCTTGGCTCAACCATTGGGGAATTAAGGAGGAGCTCAGTATGGGAAGCAAAGATAGTGTCAAAAATACTATTACGTCCAAGTTTAAGGACAAGTTGTGGGAGGATCAAGTTTTGGAGGGTAAAAGGAAGCTAATATACTATAAGGAGGTGATCAACCACACTCTTGATAATCAAAATTATCTCTCTGTGTTGACCAACACTAAGAAAAAAATGAACATCGCTAGTATTAGAACTAATTCTCATGAGATTCAGAGTGAGACCAGGCGGTGGTCTATTCCCAAGACTCCCTGGAATGATAGAATTTGTCATATTTGTGATACTAAGCAGGTAGAAGATGAAATCACTTCCTTTTAAACATCCCAACTCTTACTCACGTCCGCTCTCAATTCCCTAACATCTACCACACTTCCAATATTCTTGACCTATTAAGCTAGCCCACCTATAGTGATCTTGGAGTGCTTATTTCCCTTCTCTTTGATTATAAAAACAAGATTTTGAAGAATCAAACTTAGATTAATTTTCCTTTCTCGAGGTCCAATAGGCTTCATTGGTCTTAGCGGAAGTTAATCATCATCACCATTACTTATTATTAAAATATATATATGTGTTTGTGTGTGTGTGTGAAAAAAAATAGTTTTTAGTTTGTATTTTTTTTTTATTTTTATTTGTTTGTTTTTTAATTATATAATTCACTTCTATTTATTTGTTTTTTTTAATTAAAATTTTAAAAATTTTCCTTAATTTTTGTTTTGTTTTTTATTTTATTTTATTTTTAGAATTTTTATCTTTTTCAGTTTATATAATAAATTAGTATATTTTAGTAAAAAATATTTTTTTGTGACACTACTCGAAGTTTTTGCTTCAATGTTGCTGCTCTGACCTAGCCTGCTGCTCTAACCCTCCTTGTCGTTGTGTGCAGCTTTGCTCAAAGGTCACGGCCCCTGCAGCTGCAGGCCCTGCATGAGCTCACCCCGGGCTTCTTCAATGGAGTGGGATGGAGGCTCGCTGGCTCCATCCTATCGAGATCTCACTGCAGGAAACCCCTCCAAAAGCAACATATAATTCTTCACCTGCCTTACCTCCAGCTCGGCATTCGCTCGCCCAAACCCCGTTCTAACTTCTGCAACTCCTCTACAAAATCGTGGAAAGGAGGCAATGGATACCTCAGCGGCAACAGCCACAAAGAATAACCAGACCCCTCTTCCCTCGAATGAGGTTGGAGAATAAGCGAAAGAATATACAGCCTCCAAGGAAGAAACAAAGAAGCAAAACACATGCAACCCAAAAGCAAGGAAAACTCTAGAAATAATTATCAAGGACCCGGATGTCGCAGTCTACAGGGATTACATGCAGGAACATGCAATAATATGAAAATTTATGGGCATTTGGCCCATGGAACGAGCATTGAAGGGGTGGATTCATGCCAAATGGAACCCAAAAGGAGAGATTTACCTAAAACTCAGGTCCAAGGGATTCTTCATGGTAGTCTTCGCCCTCCTGGAGGATCGAGACAAAATATTTGAAGGGGGTCCTTACTTCTTCAACTTGCCAGGATTGTACATGAGATTTTGGAAGGAGAACTTCACCTCAGACAAAGAAGACTTCACCAGGGTTCCAGTTTGTATTCGGCTCTACTCTTTACCTACAGACTACTGGGAACCATCCGTCTTGAAGGCCATAGGAGATGATCTAGGAGAGTACATAAAAATGTCATAGGTCACCAAGAATGGACACTACATCTCCTATGCCAGGATATGTGCCTACATAGATGTCTTATGCGCCCTACCAGAAGTAATAAGATTAAACTACAGGGACGACATCTAGTCTCAAAACATCGACTATGAGCACATTCCTTTCAGATGTAGGAAATTCCATGAACATGGACATCTCTTTCGAGACTGTCCCTAAAACAAGGCTCCAACAAAAGAATATCAAGCGGGGAAAAAATATGACCAAGGATACACCAAGGCAGGAAATAAACACAAGCAGAAAAAAAAATTATACACAAATAAAGACCCTCCCATGTTCTCCCAACAAAACAAGTTCGAAGCTCTAAACGCACTTCAGGAGGAGGTAGGACAACAAAGCACAAGGAAAGAAACAAACATGTAGTAGGAAAACTCAACGGAAAACAACAGTAGGGAAATGGAAGCCCAAAACAAATTCACACAAGAGAGCACTCAATACCAAGAGGACACTGACATGGAGAACATACAAGAAGTACCCACACCAGAGGAAACCAAGATTGAACAAGTCCTAATGGGAATGGATCTACAGAAAATAGCAAAAGGATGGAACAAAAATGGAATAGAAGCTATTCCCGGGGAGCACATCCAAAAAATTGAAGAGGCTTACCTGCTACAGGAAGGTATGCACCAGAACCAGAACACCAAAACAAGGGAAAATGAAAATAAAGTGGAATAATGGTCAACTTAAATGCGAGGAAAAACTTTCCAAAAGGGCAGAACAGGGAGAGGACGAAAGTCCACCAGCCATCTCTTCCAGGAGTTATGAGCTCGCCTCATCAATGAAGGAAAGGTAAGAGCAATAACTATATCCCCAAAAAAAATTCAATGATTTGTACATATTGGAATATTAGAGGACTGAATAGTCCCAGTAAGAAAATAATTCTAAAATCTAGAATAGCCTCTGATAAACCGAACATTTTCCTACTTCAAGAAACCAAAAGTGATCTAAACTCAATGGAAGTACTACAACAATCCTGCTTCAAAAACCAATACAGCCATGTAGCCATCTCAACCTCGGGCACTGCTGGTGGTATTTCCACCTTTTGGAAGGACTCCCGATTTCACCTTTATCAATCTGCGACTTCCAAATACACCCTCACCACGGTTCTTCAAATCACTAGCACCACGAACAAGATTTGTATCACCAATGTTTATGCTCCTCACTCTATTACCGAAAGACTTGCTTGGTTAATCAGCTTAAAAAATAACCTTGTCTCTTTCAAACATCCCCTCAGCATCATAACAGGTGACTTTAATATGATAATCAATCTTGGGGAAAAGAGAGGTGGACTCAAAAAAATTGATAAAGACTCAGTTTCCTTCCAGGACCTTATTGATGCTCTCAGACTCATAGACACCCCCACCAAAAATGGCTCTTTTACCTGGAACAACAATAGAGGTGGGGATATACAGATAACCTCAAGGCTAGACAGATTCCCCCTCTCTGAGGACCTATACCTAAGTTCCTTGGAAACAGAAGCCAGCATCGCCCCTTAGGTGGGCTCAGATCACTGGCCCATTGTTCTAAAAATCCAGTTATCAGAAGGTCTAAAAAATAAACCCTTTAGGTTTGAAGCCTTCTAGATCAATCATCCTGAATTCATGGACAAAATTAAAGAATGGTGGTCCACCCCCCCAACCCACCCAAGGCAACAAAATGTACAACTTCCAGCATAAACTAAAATTTATCAAATCTAAACTTAGCCTCTGGAATAAGAACACCTTCGGAGAAATCATAGTAGAAAATAAATTGATAGAACTCAAAATGGAAGCCCTACAATAGAACATCATCAACAATGGAATGAATGAACAAATAAAGAAAGAGGAATTAAAGCTACAAAAAAGATGGAAGGAAAGGGCTGCCCAAGAGGAGACCTTATGGCACCAAAAATCCAGGGTTAGTTGGCTCAAAGAAGGAGAAAAGAACACAACATTCTTCCACTGTTATATGATCCAACATTGGAAACACAACAGAATATTGAGCCTAAAAAATAAACAAGGCAATATCCTTAGCACTCGCTGAGAAATAGAAGAGGAACTCAAGCAGTATTTTGGAGACATCCTCACTGAACCTAACAATGCCAACGAGGAAGCAATAGATAAAATCACTAGAAACATCCCTACAATCTTAACTAAGGAGCACAACCAAATGCTTATAAGGAAAGTTTCTCTAAGTGAGGTTGAAGAAATAGTCCAAACCATGCCCAATGGCAAAGCCCCAGGACTGGACAATTTCACCATTGACTTCTTCAAAGTCTACTGGCCACTGCTTAAAATGAAGGTTCATGATTTGGTGGAAGAATTCCACATCCAAATTCTGTCCTAAAAGCCCTCAATGCTACCTTTCTCAACCTCATTTGCAAATCTGAAAATGATGAATCCCCTGACCAATTCAGGCATATTGCCCCATGTAATGTTATTTACAAAATCATCTCCAAGGTTCTAGCCAATCGCATCAAAACCATCTTGCCCCTCCTCATCTCCCCTCGGTAAACGGGCTATATGGAAGGCAGAAAATTTTTGGACAACATTATCCTCTCACAGGAAGTCATTCACTCTCTCAAGGAGCAGAAGAAACCAGGCATGCTCATCCAGCTGGACATGTCCAAGGCCTTCAAAAAAATCAACTGGAATTATATCAGAAAAGTGTTGGAAGCTTTCAATTTTAACAAGGACTGCATAAAATGGATTATGGCCATGGTTTCAGGATCCTTCTTCTCCATTCTTCTTAATGGCTCCCCCTCCTCCATCATCAACCCATCTCGAGGAATTAGTCAAGACAATCCCCTATCACCTTTCCTTTTTGTCATCATGGTAGCGTTGGAAATACTGAGAGGAGGGTGAATCAATATTTCTTTTCAATTGTTAATTTTACCAGCTAGATCACTTATATTTAGAACACAAAATGAATAATGATGGAATAGATACTTTTATTAATTTCTTCTTTACAGTAAGTAAAGTACAATAATGATATAGGGCTCCAAACCTAGATGAAGACTCCAATCTTTCAGGCTCCAACCCATATTGTGCCAAGCACCGACTTGATCTTTCCAAGGCTCCAACCTTGTCGATTTGAGGCACCAATCTCTAGGGCTCCAACCCCATCTCTGGTACAGGCTCCAACCTGGTTTCTTGAGGACTCTGATCCACTAGGGCTCCAACCCTATCTTCCAAGGCACCGACCTTATCTCTATGAGGCTCCAACCTCTTGGGCTCCAACCCTCAACTTCACTTCATCAAAATATGTTTGGTTATTCTTCACGGCTCCCAAAGTCTTCTGCAACAAGCCCTGTCACACTTAGTCTCCATGTCACATCATAAATAACAACATTTTCTTCTTAGAAGGTGTCACCACTGCTCTTCATCGTACCCAAACAATTTCTCCAAGTTACCTCATGATGGCTTCATTGCATCTAGTCTAGATGATGTCCTTCTTCAAGGATTCTTTAATAACTGCTCCTCAAGTATCTTTAAGTTTACTTAAACAACTCTCTAATGGTGCTCCAATTATACTTCTTGTAGTAGCTTCAATACTATTCAAAGATTCAATACCAGGTCTTCTAAGCCTCTAACAATTGCTACAAGATATTTTCAGTAATCTGCTTCAATAAGACATCTTAGGGTTTCTTCAATCATCTCTTCTACTATCTCTTTCAACAAGATAAACTGTCTCCAACATTATTCTTCAAGAATGCTTTTGTGGTTTGCTTAAGAAGTGTTCAACTCCAAAAATATAAATTCTATAAGAACACTAATCCTTGTGCTTCCAAGGCCTTTAAGTAGATGATTTTAACAATTCCGTCCTTCAAAAAATGCTCTAATACTACTACAAATTCCCAACCAAGGTATGCAACCGATGACTTTGGGAGTGCTCTAAAAAGATTCGAATCTGGTGTCTATTTGCTGTAGGTTGGGCTGATTGGTTAGGGCAAGATGACTGTCCACATCGGCGTACTTAAACTTCTCCAAACTGCCTCCTAACTGCTGCAACTATTTTCCACTTTAGTGTTTCTCCAATGTGCTTAAGTTCTAGATTGTTTTTAGTCCTCCAAGGTCTACTTCAACTATGTTTTCAAGGGATAAAAAGTGCCTTTGATATTCTTCAAAAGGTTTCGTAAGGGTTGTTTCAATAATGATGTCTTTTATGATGCTCCAACTTCATTTCAAGGTTTGCCACCTTTTTCTCTAACTCTGGTTTAGTGTACACTGTTGTAACTTGTTACTTTGGCTGCCTAGTATGTTTTCCACAGAATTATGATATAATTCCTGTTATCACCTAGATTGACCTCAGGCTGAAGGAAGGCAAACAAGGGTAACCACAAACCACGCTTAACCTTGTAGCTAGCCCTACAAGGCAGGGATAGGGCTCTCTCCATAAGAAATCTCAGTCAAGGATGACTACAAAAATGATTTTAGGCTAGGTATAGTAGCTCGAAATGTTTTTTGATAGATTTTAATGTTCCCAATTTTAGCCTCAAGCTAAAATGGAACATTATTGTTACACATTTTATTTTTTGTTTAATAAAATGGGCAAGGAGACGCCTTAGCCCCTTTTATATGAAGAAATAAAACTCTTAATGTGAAAGGGGAGTGAATAAAGCAACTGAAATAAACAACAAGGGTGTGAATGGAACCCAACTCACTTGAATTAGTCATCTTTGACTAAAGTCAACAACGTTGCCTATAGAGGAGAAGCTTCCTAGAGAAGCTGCGCAGTTTTGGAGGGAAGAAATTCATGCAAGGGTGGAAACCCTAATTGGTGGGACCATGGTGGAGAAGAGTTCTCTCACTTTATATGGAGGAGATAGCAGCCCATTTTCATTATGCTATGTTTCAGAGTTTCAGACTTGGGTCTGCAAAAGCTTGCATCCCCGGGCTGTTTAGCAGGGTGATGGTGCCCTCGGGAACTAGGGTGTTCCCGGACGGGAATCACTACCTCTTCCTCAAGGAAGGATGAGGATTGAGCTACATTTATTCAATCCGGAATTTGCCACAGGTACATTCATCTTCTACAACGTTATTTCTGCAACCGAGAGGACGTTGTGTTGCTGGGTGCAGCAAGAGAGGAACTCATGGAGTCTCTCTTGTCTAGTTTTATTCAGTGGAGGAGTGATCTATTCATTGGAGAAGCGGCAAGGAGGATTCTTGGGCTGTATTTCAGATCATTGGCATGAGGCCATAGTTCCATCATCTCCCACTGCGTAGTCCATGGAGGAAACTGAGTTATTTTGGAGGAGACAGTGAGAGAGGGTTTCATGGAGCTCATTAGGAGGTTGTTTCTGAGACAAAGGGATCAAACCTTTGTATTGGAGGCATTATCAGAGGAGGGAATTTTCATTTCAGATCTGTCATAGCCTCATTCTCATTTTGTATCAGTTGCAGTGACAACTTGGTTGTCACATTTTTGGTTTCTCCGGCATTTCTAGCAATCTCTCATAGATTGGCTAGAAATCTTGTATTTCAGCCCATTTCTTGTTCTTGGGCTTATTTCTTGTATTCCTTCAGCCACATAAGTATTTTATTTATGTTCAGTAGCTATTCCTTCATATACACTGCGCAGTTGTAGCTACTCCGACATTTTGTGGAGTTGCAACTACTCTTGTATTTCATAGCTTATTCATTGGAGGTTGGTTATTAAAGTTTGAGTGTCTTGTCCCTCATGATATTTCTTGTATTTTACAGTTGATATCTTAATACAATTATGGCTATAGAATTTTCCCTCTTATGGTGCATTTCAGAGTTGCAGAGTTAACATTATGTTCACATATTTCTGTAAGCTCTCTCATTGAGCATTGTTTTAGAGACCTAGATTGGGAAGATATGAATAACCCATCTAGAGTTATTTACTTGAGCTCATTTTCTACAGGGGAGTTGTATTAGAGTCTTTCTAGGGTATCCCAACACTGGTTTTCCTTATTTATGTAGCAGCTTCCTTATACAGCGTCCTCAAGGACCCTGTAGTAGAAATTCCCGAGGTAGAATATTGCATATCTGTAGGCAGAGTCTGAGAAGGGCCAACTAGCCTCAGGATTTCTCCCTTCTTTAGAAGGAGTCATATCTTGTAAATTCCCCAATGGTCAATCTCTGAAATGGACTTGTGATGTCTCACTGAAGAAGGAATTGGAATATCTTAAGATATTCCCGATGGAGCAACAAGTTCTAGATTTGGAACATTACAGTGGTATCAGAGCATGATCTTGGCTTAGCCTTTGCCCAAGATCAATTGCCATCAGCAAGAGGAGCTTCTCTCCAAGGAGAGGAGATTGACAGAGGAAACAAGGAAGAGGAATGAAGGAAGAGGAGGTTTCCCTTCTTCTTTTCCAGACCATTGAGCACACCATTAAAGATTTGCTAAAAGGGGAAAATTTTGGAGAAATTTTCTGAAAAGGGTTTGTGGATGGAGCAAGCCCTAGCTATCCTCATGGAGGGTGTGAGCATTCAGCCACACATGTAGATCCACAACACAATACATTTCCCATAGCTACTGCAAGAAGGATGGATGGAAAAAGTTGAGGCCTTTGGAGGAGCAGCGCTGCAACTCAAAGGTATGATTCATGATGATTGATTTCAGAGTTCTATTTCATGTTATCATGCAAATGAGAGATCATATGTTGCATTCACATAGAGTTTTACAAAGGGAATTGATGAAAACCAATGTGAAACATGGTGTGACAAAACTTTAAACACTTTGCATGCATGGAGGGGGACCATGAAACAAAGATCATTCCATCTTTCTAGAGGGGGAGAAATCAGGAGAATGACTTGCTAAGTGGCAAGACCCCCATTGTATGAAGGGGAATCTTCCATTTGTGAGGGTGTGGAGATATTTCTCTCTAAGGAAGGCCAAGGCCTCTCATTGAGGAGGAGACACATTCACATGTTGGTGGAGAGGAGGTGCATAGAAGAATCTACACTGCTGCATCATCATCATCAGAAGAAGAAGAAGAGAAGGATCAACATGAAGGGATGATGGGAATTCACCCCTATATATTTTCAGAGATTTTATTCAGATAGGAGAAGGACGGCACTCTGCAGTAGAGAGAGAGATGACCTTTCATTCCTCTCATATATTCAATCCACTTCATATCTTGATGTTTCACTTTTGGAGGCTTTCCACTTGGGAGGCCACATGATCTAGAGATGATGAGAGGAATCATGTCATTTGGTTTACCACTCTTGGATTCTGGAGAGGTGGATATATTGGAGGAATCCATTACAGCGCAGAGAGTTTGGGGACAAGCTCATGGAGGAGGGATACACTCTCTCATTTTCAGCACCACCCATTCTCATCAGTTTCACTGCGCAGATAGAGTTGATGTATGGAGGGAGGATAGCATCTTCATGATGCAGGATGGATGCTCCATGGATTTGGTGAGAGAGAGGTTAATTCATTTGAGGGAAAACTCTTTCATGAATTGGAGTAGATGGAGGCCACTCATGCTTACATTGCCCAGGATCGGGAGATTCTTTGGAGGTGATAGTCTCTCATGGGAGGCTTATTTTTAGATATAAGCATTTCTTTGAGCATGAGCAGCTACATGATGGCATGGCAGCAACTTGGAGGGTGAATTTTTCATGAGGGGATGTCAAGGTAGTAGGCAGCAGCATGATGAGAGCACTTTATTGCAGATTACCAGCGTTGTCTATGTGGAGGATTGATCCATGTTGGAGGACTCAGCTTCTAGTTGAGAGGTCCCAGGATCTTGGTGCATGCATGATTCTTGGATGGCCTTGATGGAGATGGAGGACACTTAGTAGATGATATGAGCATCTATCATCATGGCAGACTCTTCTTGGCTAGAGTTTCTAGTCTCAAGGAGAAACTTTTGCATGCAGCACATACAAACTTCCTAGCTATGCACTTGTATGCATACTTTTCCTTGCTAGGGGAGTTCACTTGGAGGGAATTCAACATGATATAGATCGACATATGGGAGATGCAGAGCTCGGATGTCTTTTGGAGAGGTTGGCACAACTATTCCCTTACTCATTGGAGGAGAGGGAGAACATTCAGTTGAGCCATTTCAACTCAAGAGCTCTAGTGCATGATGGAGGAGGTATAATTTCATACTTGGTATTGTACTTCTTTTCATTGATTGAGGAGAATGATGGATCAAGGAGGCTTGTGCCTTATTGCATTTTTCATGAGGATGTACTTGCAGCTACTTGTAGCCTTGGTTTTGGCTATTCTTATGATGGTTTTTGGGGGAAGCCACATTCTCTTGGTGTGTACCATTGGCACCAAATGGTATTTTCATGTTTTCATCTTATGAGGAGATGTTGTGGTAGCAAACAAGTGGCTAGTTTAGCACTTGTTACTTTTATTTTTAGGCAGGCCAAGGAGGCACTGCGCAGGTTCCATGAGTGGAACTATGAACCACTCTCCAGTTGTCATTTGACAACTTGTTTTTATTGTATATTTCTCCCTACATATTTATAATGTGTAAATTTATGAGGAGAATTACTTGGAGAGTTTTGTATGTACAACCCATTGGGAGTATGATTCTCCCCATTTTATATGTTTTATCTTGTAGGAGATACCATGGGAAAACCATGATTTCCACATTGCTACTTGTATATTCTTGTGGGAGGGACCACTTGGAGAATTTGTAGAGGCATTTCATGGGTGATTTTTCTTGATGGGGTAGCTTGGGACATTCTTGGAGGCCATACATTTCCAGCCCAAAGACAAAGGCAGCCCCATATGAGCAGCATATGGAGAGAGGGCCATCATGGGAAACCAAAACAACTCTCCATTCAACCCCAACTCATTGCAGGAATCATGGGTGAGATCTTATTTGGATGATTGCATGGATGATAGGATCATCATTGGGAGAAAAATTTTCCCATGCATATCATCACTCCTACCTTAAGGAGGCCTTAGCACAACAAGAATGATTCCACTACACCTTTTATCTTTCCATGAGGAGCATTGTGTCATCTTGCACACTTGGGAGGGAGCATTGGAGGATAGATTCATTGCAGCATAATTGAGCAGTGGTGGGACCATTGATGAGGAGGCCACAAGAGAGAAGGGGGAGAAAATTTTGTTCTCTCTATGTATTTGCTTGAGGGCAAGCAACATGTGGGAGGGGAGGACTGTAATGTTCCCAATTTTAGCCTCAAGCTAAAATGGAACATTATAATTGCACATTTTATTTTATTTTTAATAAAAGGGGCAAGGAGACACTTAGCCCCATTTAGATGAAGAAATAACACTCCTAATGTGAAAGGGGAGTGAATAAAACAACTGAAATAAACACCAAGGGTGTGAATGGAACCCAACTCACTTGGATTAGTCATCTTTGACTAAAGTCAACAATGTTGCCTATAGAGGAGAAGTTTCCTAGAGAAGCTATGCAATTTTGGAGGGAAGACATTCATGCAAGGGTGGAAACCCTAATTGGTGGGACCATGGTGGAGAAGAGTTCTCTCACTTTATATGGAGGAGATAGAAGCCCATTTTCATTATGCTATGTTTTAGAGTTTCAGACTTGGGTCTACAAAAGCTTGCATCCCCGGGCTGTTTAGCAGGGTGATGGTGCCCTCGGGCACTAGGGTGTTCTCGAATGGGAATCCCTACCTCTTCCTTAAGGAAGGATGAGGATTGAGCTACATTTCCTCAATCCGGCATTGTCCACAACTACATTCATCTTCTACAACATTATTTCTGCAGCAGAGAGGACGTTGTGTTGCTGGGTGCAGCAAGAGAGGAACTCATGGAGTCTCTCTTATCTAGTTTTCTTCAGTGGAGGAGTGATCTATTCATTGGAGGAGATGCAAGGAGTATTATTGGGCTGTATTTCAGATCAGTGGCATGAGGCCACACTTCCATCATCTCCCACTATGCAGTCCATGGAGGAAACTGAGTTATTTTGGAGGAGGCAGTGAGAGAGGGTTTCATGGAGCTCATCGGGAGGTTGTTTCTGAGACAAAGGGATCAACCCTTTGTATTGGAGGAATTATCATAGGAGGGCATTTGCATTTCATATCTGCCATAGCCTCATTCTTATTTTGTATCAGTTTCAGTGACAACTTGGTTGTCACATTTTTGGTTTCTCCGGCATTTCTAGCAATCTCTCATAGATTGGCTAGAAATATTGTATTTCAGCCCATTTCTTGTATTCCTTCAGCCACATATGTATTTCATTTATGTTTAGTAGCTATGCCTTCATATACACTATGCATTTGCAGCTACTCCGACATTTTGTGGAGTTGTAGCTACTCTTATATTTCATAGCTTATTCATTGGAGGTTGGTTCTTAAAGTTTGAGTGGCTTGTCCCTCATGATATTTCTTGTATTTTAATACTGATATCTTAATATAATGATGGATGTAGCATTTTCCCTCTTATGGTGCATTTCAGAGTTGCAGAGTTAACATTATGTTCACATATTGCTGTAAGCTCTCTCATTGAGCATTGTTTTAGAGACCTAGATTGGGGAGATCTGAATAACTAACCCATCTAGAGTTATTTCTTTGAGCTCATTTTCTATAGGGGAGTTTTATTAGAGTTGTTCTAGGGCATTCCAGCACTGGTTTTCCTTATTTATGTAGCATCTTCCTTATACATTGTCCTCAAGGATCCTGTAGTAGAAATTCTCGAGGTGGAATATTGCATATCCATAGGCAGAGTCTGAGAAGGGCTAGCTAGCCTCAGTATTTCTCCCTTCTTTAGAAGGAGTCATATCCTGTAAATTCCCCAACAATAAATATCTGAAATGGACTTTTGATGTCTCACTGAAGAAGGAATTGGAATATCTCAAGATATTCCTGATGGAGCAGCAAGTTCCAGATTTGGAACATTACATAGATTTTCTGGTGTTGTTGGATGAGATGGAGTTGAGAAGTTTAAGTCTGGGAAATTAAATCAGAAATGTAGAGTATTATATGGGGCAAGGTATGCATGTACTTTAACACCTTTGGTTTTATGATTGTGAAGTGTTTAAGACTGGTGAGGAGCTGAGGAGGGCATATGAGATGAATCCTTCTCAAACAGTAGAAAACATAAAATATTGAATGATTTCCCAAGGCAGAGCACTATAACAATGGATTATACCTATCTAACTTGAAAACATTCAACATAAATGAAGGAAATGAATGCTGGCATACATAGAAAATTTAACAAATGATTACAAAAGAAGAAACTGTGCTAAAATTCCACACCACAGGGATCCCATAAAAAATAGCTGCAAATATTTATTAATTTCCTGCCAAATTGGTTACAAATATGTACAATCAATCTTAGAGCCCCCAGTGATTTCCAAATTTTTCCACCCTTACAAATTACTAAAAAATTACATTAAATAGACAAGCTTTAGGGGGCGAATCCGTAGAAAGAGGAGTTGTTTCACCTGCCCCCAAACAAAAACCTGAAGATAGAAAAACCCAACGACACACCTCTGAAAGAGAGGAAACTATATATTTGACCATCTGGAAGTATAATTTGCTACATTTTCTCCAGCCAATGGGAAGAAAATGAATCTGGAACCCACCCGCCCCTTCATTTATCATTTGTTGCTGTTTCATGGTTGACGCCGTAATAATCTCTATATTCACAATTACTTACAGTCTCAATAGAATTTTCACCCCTTTTAACACTTTTTCCGAAGAAAACCCTTTTTAAACCAATAAAATTGAATTTGCCTCATTTAACGGAGAAAAACCTTTTTTTCTTTGAAAAGAGCGAAGGACTTTGGTGGGCTCAGAAATCGCAATCGCAATCGCAAGCGGAAGGAGCGGAAATACTTTGGCGGAAGAAATCGCGATATGTGATGGAGCGGGAAGGAATGTTTCGATGTGATGAGGAAGCGATGGAGCAATATCGTATTGGCGAAAGTCAGGAGTGTGGAGTTAGCGCTGGAGAAATATCGCGATCGCGCGATGCGATGAAGGGCTATTGCATCGGCAGCAATGAAAGGGCAGAGTTAAGTGCTGGCAGGGAGAAATCACGCGATGCGATGAGAGATGAGATCGCATTGGCAGAAGGAAGATGAAAGGTTCGGCGCAGCGAGAATCACGATATGCGATGTGCGATTATCTCATCCAGGGAATGGGAAATGCGGAGTAATGCGTTGTGGGAATACAATGTTGCAATGTGATGGTGCGATGGGATTGCATCGGCGATGAGCCATCCCATCGGGGTTTGTAGGAGATGGAAATTTCAAAAGAAAAAGGGACTTGCAGTGAAGGGAAAAAACATATAAAAAGGAAAAAAATGTAAAGTTAAAGGGCCAGCAGAGTAATGGAAAAAAGGGCAGAGTTATGCTTTTAGGCCATTTATTCATTTGGGCATATTTTCCAATCCAGAAGTCGATTTCGGGAGTATGATATACCATTGGAAATATTTTTCTGAGCTCCTTCTGATGAACATGCTTAGAATATGATTTTCACTGAAAATCATGTGGAGAACACCTTTGAAACCTAGGTAGAGAAAAAGCCCTTTGACCCTTTGTGACGGGCTGCAAAATACTATCAGTGGCTTTATTGAGATAGCGGCTTCTAAAGTTCAACTTATTACTTATGGAGACATAAAATTACATAATAAATGATAATCAAAACAAAGTACCATGTTTTCACCTCAAAACATGTTTTGAGGTGAAAATTACATTAAGATTAAAATAACAACTCTTTTACCTTTCCAGATACTATGCTTTGAGTTTATTTGGCATCCTCATGTCCTTGCTGATATTTATTGACACTTTCCTCATCAATTTGACTATGGTGGAACCCTAAAATCTAATGAGACCAAACCCTATGACCTAATAAAATGAATTGCAGAGTGAAAATGAATCATGACTGAAGACCATAGAGAGGAGAACCAACAAGTATTTTTCATGAGGAAAAAATGATGAAGTGACCCTAACCATCAGTGAATCCATGACCTAATGGAGTGATAAAAAGTTATAGTATGGGAATCCTACTATGGAAAAGAAAAAGAGCAGATTTTGATCACTGATGGAAGTATGAAAAGACTAACACTAACACTTCCCAAACAACTCCTAAAATTCCTTAACTAGTTGTGACTTTCCTCCTTAGAACAGAGCTCGGTTTATTGCTAAAAATCCTATGCTTATTTGCAAACTCAAATAATGATATTATGCCGCAAACACAATATCAAATAACCCAGAATAGTCCTTATCGTTGTGGCACCCTTCCTCTCTAGCTCAGATCTGCAAGAAACACAAAACAACCTTTCAAAACTGCCCAGATTTCCCTTTCAGGCCTGCGGTTATCTCTCTGTGGTATACTGAAATCAAATAATTCAAAAAACAGAATTAGCCCAACACTTATTTTCCTTGTTTCCTCAGCTTCTTTCTTCTTCTGTGTTTCTGAACCTTTTATCTGCAATCTTCACTGAAAATTCTTTGTCAAATGAATGCTTCAACTCTCCTTTTTATATGAGTTTGATGTTGAATTGAAAGGACACGTCTTTCTGAAGGTAGGCCGACATGAAGGAAAGGATAGGTCTGCTCACTGCTAAGGTTAATTTTTCTAGACTCAAAAATTCCATATCTCCTCAACCACTGGGATTTTCGGGACAAGTAAAGGCTCATTAGAACGGGAAAAATATACTCTACAAGATGGTACATGACCCATGTTGATAGGAAGCCTTCAAGGTGGTAAAAACAATTTTTCTTTGTGACTGTCCTTAATTTTTGTGTGTAGGAGGTGAATAGGACAACGTGCCTTTTCCACTGCTTGGATTCCCCTTTGCTTGTCTTATCAATCATAGGATTATGGTGTCATCATGTAGGACATCCATGTCATCATGATAGTATCCAACATCATCATGAAGGTATAGATCATATATTCAATAATAGTGCAGTAATATGTCATAGTGCAACATCATTAGGAGAAATTCAAAATAGTCTTCCAACCATCAAATAAGATCTTCCAAATCATCATCTAGTCTTCCAACCTTCATCAAGTGTATGAATTCATCAAGTATCATCCAAGTGTATGAAATCATCATATGTCATCATCAAGTATCATCCAAGTGTATGACATCATTGGTTAAGATCTAGATCATCAAGTGCATGCAACATTAGATCAAGTACTTAGGGCTTCCTTCATTAGTGGTTTGACTTCTTTGTGACTTGACATCTTCATTGATAGTATCCTAGTCAACCAAGAGTCATGGCATCATTACCTGGAACCAGTCATCTCAAGAATATTGACATCTCGGTCAATGCCACATTGAAATCAATGACAACCTTGATTAACAGGCAGAAGGTCTCAGTCACTCCATATTGGCTGCCTCCTCAAATGGAAATATCTCTGGAATTAAACTTTACCCCTACACTCCCCTTCCACTCGCCAACAATTTTTTGATTACATTTTCTCATGGGCTCTCCAACTATCAAAGCAGCCCTGGCCTTTCAGAACATTCTTGTTGATTTTTCCCAAGCATCTGGCACTTCCCTTAACATAACCAAATATAAAATCTTATTCCTAAACACCTCCCAGCCCATTCAACTCAATATATTTCCAATAAACTTAAGACCATCCAAAGAGATTTCTTATGGAAAGGCAAAGAAAACAAAGGAAAAAATTTGCAGACCCAAAAAAGGAGGAGGGCTTGGCCTTAGAGACCCTGATTTGCTGGGTAAAGTACTGGGAGCCAAAACATGGTGGAGGTGGATCACTTGCCCTCAAACCTCTTGGGAATCGCTCTAGAATGCAAAGTATGCCCCATATCACCACCTAGAGACTCTCATCAGGCTCTGTGGCAACATCAAGGACTCCGTGGTTTGGAACCAAGCATGGGGGAATAGAGCAACGATTCAAAAACACTGCTTTTGGGGAATAAGAAATGGAGGCACAACATTGTTCTGGTATGACGCTTGGGATAAAATCCATCGTCTCAATCAATACCAATTCCAACAAATCAAAATTCATATGGATAGCCAAAATAAAAGGCTTGTCAAAGATTTATGGAAAAATGATGAAAACACTGGATGGAGGGAATGGAAAGAGGCCCTGGACTAGGTTCAGCAAAATCACCCTCATGAATGGAGGAATTTAGCTGAAGAGCTAGAAAAAAAGGCAAATTCAAACGGAAGAGGAGCAGGACAAGCTAATATGGGGCTCTAATGTGGCTGGCCACTTCAACATAAAAGAGGCCTATGGCTACTTAACCCACCCCACTCCCACCCCCACTGAAAGAAAATGGCGCACTCTCTGGAACCGCAAACACTGGCCCAAAATATCACTCTTTATTTGGCTAGTAATACATAAAAAGGTTCAAATGAACCAGTAATCAAACATACAAACAACATAAATAACTTCTTCCGCACTGAATCCAAGGCCATCTTTACTCTAGTCAAGCGATCCCCGCAACCATCGATCCCACCCAGCAATACCATCATCACATCAGAACTGCACTCGAGAGGATATTCCATCCTATCATTGCTAGACCTATCCCTCCACAACTCCCCAATGCATTACAAATCTCCACTGGACACATCGTCTGACCCCAAGTGGATGCCTCCTAAACCCAACTACATCAAGCTAAATTATGATGGGGCATCAAAGAATAGCCCAGGCAAAGCTGGTTTTGGTGGTGTCTTTAGAGATCACGCAGACCAAATTCTCTGGATATATTATGGAAATCTAGGACACACTACCAACAATGCAGCTGAGCTTCAGGCCCTGGCCCATGGTCTCGCCATTGTCATCGATCAGAACTTCTGGCCTTTATTCATCAAGGTGGACTCCAAGGTCGCTACCCAATATTGCAAAAAGATTCAGTAGGTCAGAAACGTCAACCAAGTTTCAGAAAACTGGAGACTAAAAAAAATTCTTCAGAAAATTAAATTCCACATCGACAGGGCCAAGGGTGTCACCTTCCATGTGGTCAGGCACAAGGCCAACCAACTCGTCGACCTGCTGGAAAATGGTGGCGTCAATGAAATACGCGTCTCCTTTCCAATTCGTGGGATGCCTTTGATCTTCCATACGTCAGAAAATAATGTCGTCGCATCAGGGACAACGATTCGCCAGCAGAAGTACAGAACATCCCCTTGGCATCACCGCTACTTCCCCACAGAATTCATGACCCAAACCTCCCGCACCATCACCACTCTCCCTCCATATGAATGCACCTACAACTATGTCCCTATCAGACATCTGAATGACAGCCCCAACTGTAACATTTATTTCCCACAGATGATCTCCCGCCCAGGTGTCCCATTCTCCCACCGCATCTCCTATCGTGCATTCCTCCCTCCAACCTATATTAACCACACCCTGTTATGTCATAATTCATTCCATTTCCAGGCTTCCGCGACCCTATCTCCAACTTCCTTTCTGGCCCACTCATCCCTGTCTCTCCACATGACCAGCCACCCTGGCCTCCCATTGTAGCCTGTGGCTCCTTCCCAGCCCCCTTTGATTTGCATTTCTCTCATGGCTCCCCGCAGATCCAATCCTCCCCTCCCTGCCCATGGTGGGTGTGGCTGTGATGTCCGCTGGACTACCCCCACTCAGTCCCCCGTAATGTGCACGGAAACTGCTGCCAGAAACACAACATTGGACTTTTCTACAACCACCAGTCAGGACATGAAGACTCAGATCAGGGAAATTGAAGATAAAGCCCAGAAAATCTACAGAAGAACTCCGACAGAAGTTTTAGACGAAGCCTTTAGCTGGATTCCAGAACTTGGCCTCCCCAGAGCTAGGGAAAATCTTTACAGTCGTGCCATTGATATCCACTGGCAGACAAAGACGATGATGGCCATGGTGCTTCAAGAGAAACAAGACCGCAACAACATCCTAGAATGAAAAATTGACTCCCTCACTGAAAAAGTTGTAATGTACGTTGGCGAGGTTCACCATTGTTGGTTCGTTGAAAAAAGCTCTCCGCACTATGCTCTTCTCAAACTTCGAAATACAACTCACCATCTCAATCATGTCACCAAAGCTGAAGGTGTTGATCCTTCTGCCCCCTAAAATTTCTCGGTGCAGGTCAGCCCCAGTGGCACTGGACCCTCCTCTAGCGGGAAGCAACATTATGGCTCCGAAGATGGAAGCACTCCTAAACGTCCAATCAGTGTAGAAGACTTCTCGATGGATGAAGCAACCCAACCATGCTCCCCAGGCTTCTATTTTTCTAGGTTCTGTGACTGCAATCTCCAAATGTTCAATTTTTCTTCTTCAGCGAGGCCAAAAGGCCTTTTTTCTCAGCTTGACTATATGTGTTTTGATCACTTCTCATTCCCCTTTGTATCTCTCCCTATAACTCCTTTCCCAAAGGGTGAAAACAATGTCCAAAGTGACAAATGCAATGACTGCAACAAGATAACAGTCTGTAATTTTTCCTGGTACTGACATTGATGTAATTCTCTGTTTTATATGAATGTGAATAGATCCATCTTATTTACAAAAAAAAAAAAAAAAACAATTATTTTTTGTGTATTGGAGTATTAGTTAATGATATATAAATTTATAAAAAATCTTAACTTGAAAATATTAATGTCATTATTTTTTTTAAACTTTGCAAAAATAATTAAAAATTTAATTATAAAAAAACATTGCAAAAAAAACAAATTTGGAAATCCTTAAAAAAAAAACAAACATCTTCGGATGGAAAACAAGAAGAGGAATAAGATAACTTGAACAATTGTTAAATAATTGAATTAAAAAAAAAAAAAAAACGTGCACACTTAGGACATCAAAAAAATTTAAGTGTCAAAAATATGCCTTAAAAATGATGATTTTCAAAATTCGCATGAAAATCACAAACATTTTAAAAAAATTATCCACACTCAATACATTAGAAGCATTAAAGTGTCAAAAATAAGCCCTCTAAAAAAAGGAGTTATGCTGCATCAACACTTTTCAAAATCAGTATGAAAATCGTTAACATTTAAAAGAAAATATTCATACTTGATACATAAAAAAGTTTAAAGTGTTAAAAATATGCTCCAAAAAAAAAGGGTTGATTTTGCATTAACATTTTTCAAAATCAACATAAAAATCACTAACATTTAAAAAAAAATGTTCATAAGAAAATTTAAAGTGTCAAAAATATGCTCCAAAACAAAAAAGTGTATCTTGAATAACCATTTTTCAAAATCGGATGTTTTTTTTGCTACCTCAAAAAAAACGGGTAATCAGTGATTTTCTCGTTTGATCGGTAACTATGTTAGCTTTGAAAACAATGATTCAACCTATAAAAAGGGGTTCATAAATTGAACTGGCATCTGATACTTTATGTAGCCTTGTGGGCATATCGAACTTTTGTTCAGACTACTACCAGATTCACCCATTTCCAATTGGTATACAGTTTGCACTGCTACCAGATTCATCCATTTCTAATTGGTATACAGTCTGGAAGCAATATTTCTATTGAGTGTGAAATTATGTCTCTCAAACTTGTCGTTGAACTCCTTCCTACCACTTATGTAGAAGAGGAATGTCTCTTACATCTAACGCACTTAGATGAAACCCGACGTGATGTCGCGATGGCTAATGAAGCATATAATAAATGTATCAAGGTGCAATATGACAAGAGTGTCAAGCCTCGTGTCTTCTCGGAAGGAGACCTTGTCTAGTTAGATGATCAAGAGTCTGATAAATTAGGATCAAGGAAGTTTGAGCCAATGTTGCTAGGTCCATACATTGTCAAACACATTCTTTCTAAAGGGGTCTATGAGCTTGTTGATTTAGATGGAGTTCCATTGGTGCAACTTAGAAATGGGTTGTGCCATAAAAAATACTATGATTAAGTCATTTTTGCATGGTTTGTTGTGTACATATTGTATATAGGTGTGTTGAGTGTGTTTGTAGTGTGTTCCCTTCAGAGTTTCCTATGGTTTATATTAATCTTCTTTACATTTGACTTGAATATGTTGACATCCCTTCAACCATATGTTGGTTATGCTAATGGCGTTAGCTGTAGTACTCATAACCTTTCTTTTGAAACATGGGCTATATATGCTCTTGATGGTGAGTTAGTGATTTTACAAGGGATTTGTATCCGTCGCTCTAAAAATAAAATCGTTGAGTATAACACAGTGATAAAAATATTGTCTGATGTTATTTCTCCTTGTATTTGTTGTATAGTTATTAGACTTGACTCACAACTTGTAGTACTACAATTTACTAATGTTTATTCAGTTAGAAGTCCAACTACTCTTCGTATGTTCTTTAACATTGACCTTCTGGAAAGATACTTTGATTTCATTCAATATGAGCAAATTTATAGAAATCTAAACAAATTGACAGATGCATTAGCTAATCATGTTTTAGATAGACATTTGTGACACATGTAAATTAAATTCAATACACATCGCAAACATTGAATGAGATAATAAAACCATAAGAAACACCGATATATATATATATATATATATATATATATAAGTTTGGTTTTACAAAATTTTTGTTCGAGACACAAAGGGCCACACAACTTGTCATATCAAAAGTATATATGCACTCAAAATATGGCTATAGGCCAACTAGTAGACTAATAATAGTGCTCATGGTATCACGTCACTGCGCGAGCCATCTTTCACAATCGTCGGCTGATACGACCATGCATGATAGTAGTATGTTGTTGTATTCTCATAGGAAGTTGGTTGACCCTAGTCTCAGCTATGTCATGGGTCAACCCCTCCATGTGACGCTCAACCTCTACAAGGGTCTCAGCCACATTAAGATCTTGTGTTACCTCTCGTCCTACTGCATCAACATGTGTTGTTGTTGGTGCCTGTTGTGGGTATCTAGCACATTGAAGATAAGAAGAACCCACAGGTCGAACGGGTCCAATATCTGCATGTAGAAATCAATAGTTTAGTCTTAGATACATTAAAATCACAAAAATTTAAAAATTTAAAAGTCCAAAAGAGATAAAAATGTTTATTGTTTTACCTATGGCACCCCATCACTCGCCATCATGAAGCACAAGCTTTGGGTCTCTACGGAAATCCATCCTGGCATATGGATAATCCTCTATCATAATGAGCTGCACACACAACTATCTTAGGAAGACTAGTGTGAAACTCATCAATGACAGACCCCCATGTTTAGACATGAGATCCACCCACCTCCTCATTTGTGGGACACTTGGATCTGCAGGCTCAAGTGAAATATGTTTTGGCCTGAGCAATGGAATCCGTTCTAAGGAAAATTAAATCAAGATTGTACCACAATCAATGTTCTTCAACTGTACGTCATTTTCCATGGTCAGTTGTTCTTTGATGTTTACCAGTACTCCCTTGCTACAGGCTAATACCATTGGTTCCAGGGACTCTAGATCATGTTAGCTAGATGCAAGGTAGCACTATTAGCCAATCTGGCAATAATGAATAGGATCATCCTCAAAGTTAAACATACCACATCCTTTATCTCAATCTTCCCATCCTTGGATGGTTGAGATCGAGGCCCACAATTTGCACTGATGTAATATTTGATTGTTTCTCCACCCCTCCTCAAACCAGCTGAGGATATGGGCGCACATCTCCTAGATAAACCAGTCAAAAATTATATATCTTCCACATGTATATCGACAATATGTGCTCCAAGTTTGAATGTTTATGCCTAAACATCCCATGCTTGCACAAGATATTCTAATAATTACATCTGTTGCCTCATACTAGGAAGCTAGGAGAATTTAAGCAGCCCACAATTCCTTAATGCATGGATAGTGGCCATATCATTAGTTGCATCCATTATCGTGTACTTCATGTTCTTTTTCCCACCATATTAAAGTCATTTTTCTCCAATGAAGACCTGAAACATCACAAGAAGGATCATTAGGATGAAATTCATGCACAAATTTGGGAGAATTTTAAGTGAAAAAGGACAAAAACACTTTGTGAAATGCACCTAGCTCACCTTACCAAGGGAAAATAGTGCATTTCAGCACCCTAGGCAGTGTAAATTTCCCCTTTCCAACGTTCCTTTAACTCACTCTCCAAGCGTTAAAATATGAAATTATAAAAATGAAATACTTTTTATTATTATTATTATTTATGGTCATTTTTACGATTATTTTATTAATATTTTAATGTTTATGGTCTAAATATGATTCAATTTTACCATGAAACTGGTATTTATAATCCTTTAGTGGTGCTTTGAATAGGTTGATAGCTGTCTAACGGTTTTTATTGTGTTTTGAATCGAAACAGATCATTTTGATTAGAGAGCATACTTTTATCACTTTTTTGGGCTCCATAAACTTATGAAATGGACCCCCCTGGAGTCCTCTTTCATCTCTTTTCAGACTCCCTAAACATGAAAATATTGTCGAGCACTTGTCTTTCGAACTCGTTAAAGTAAATGAAAAGACGTCTACTCAGTCTAAGTTTAACCCTTTTCTAGACTGAGATATACTATTTACGAAAATTGAATACCTTAGCCGAACATAGCTAAGAGGTTCTCTGATCTGAAAGGAAAGTGGCATCTACCCATGGTATTCATTCACCCATGGTATTTATCCACCCATGGTATTCATCCACCCATGGAATCTACCCATGGTATTGTAAGTGGCGTCCACCCTTTTAATTATCCATCCTTGGTATTCATTCACCCATGGTATTGTAAGTGGCATATGCCCATGGTATTCATTCACCCATGGTATTTACACACCCATGAAATTTACCCGTGGTATTGTAACTAGAAAAAGACTATAATTAACAAGTCACATTTTGTAAAAGGACAGATTGTCCGCCACAATGTAGCTTTTACAGTTATTCTCAGTTTTAATAAAAAAAAGTTTATTTGTGGTTTCTTTTACTGTGTGTTCTCCTCTTTTGTTCTGGAATGTCAAATTTTCAGATCTTGGGGGTCTCCCCCCCAAGGTCCATTTCAATTTTTTAGATCTTGGGGGCCTCCCCCCAAGATATGGATCATTCTCTTGAGTATTGTTTTATGTCTTTTAGGACTTAAGAGACTATTTACGAAAATGAACCTTTGGAGTTTTTTTTCACCTCTTTTTCAAAATCTCTAAACATGAAAAATTAGTTGAGTTGTACCTTCATTGAACTCGTCGAACACGATGAGACCGAACCACTCCTTCTCAGGGTTAATTAAAGATACTCAGAGGGATTCATTTGAAGGATGAACTTATAGATCAAGCATATGTTATCCTCCTCAAACGTGTAAAAAAATAAAGAGGTACTGACCAACAATGGTTGGAGAAATTGGGGAAATGGGATATTCCACCTATCAATGGCAGCAAGTCGCTCTTGAATATGACACTCCTCAACTTCATCTCCATGGCTGCTGGATTGGGAAATATGATTGTATTTTTGGTTCATCATACCATATCAAAGCCTCCGCTTTCAGTTTTGGGTCAGTGTTGCCAACTCCATTCACTGTCACTGATATGTTCAAGAGAATTCATTTAGTTGATCTTTGCTACGATGCTGTTAAGCCTCATTATATGTTTTTTGTTCCTGAACGAGTTCCACCTCAGCATCATTCTGTCTCCAATATTGATACCAATTTCGTGTTGTTGATGGGGGATACATCAAGGACCTCTGCGATGGGTCACTTCCTATCGACGTCAGCTCATTATCTAGGAAGTTGACTTAGAAAATCGCCTTTGGTACTTTGGAACTTGCATACTCAATGGAAAGTTTCCTCGCTCTTGGAAATAGGTTTTCATCATTGGCCTTCACCGAAATATTATGTATGGTTTTCGACTTTAACTAATTCATCCAAACCATATGAATTGCATTACAATACCTTAAGATCCATTAACATCATTGGAGGTTTCTCTCGTGCTTGTTAACGACTTACATCATTGGCTGATATTTAGATGGTGTCTATCGTGTTCAACTCTAACTCATTTATTCACATGGTTAGACTCGTACATTAGAATGATCAAGTGAACAAGATAAACGACCCCATATCTAGTTCCATCCACCGGGATACGATTTCAGGATTAATGCATGATTACAAAGCATGATGGCTATGATTGTTAATACAATCATCCAATCATGGGTCCACTTTCTATCATCAGTGGGCAGACTTCTTGATCATTGTGCATGTAATGTTAGTTTATGTTTTGAGCATGTGTATGTCTCCCTCAGTAAATATATCATGATGTAAATGTATTATAGCATATGATGATCTTGACCTGTTGTTCTTGATCTGAACTTTTCATAAGGTAAAGCACTTCAATCATCAGTTATCATTTATGAATTTTCACTTTAGGGGGCAATATGTTATAGGCCATTTTTTCGCATCTAGTCAATAGGCTTGCAAACCAAATCAATCCACATAATTAAACACCTTGTCATCATCCCTACACAGATCCCTAAGCATGAAATTTCCAAATCCATGAGTTTCTGGGTCTGACAACTCACAATCAACTTTTTAAGGCCCAATGCACTATGGCCCTTTAGGGACCTACGTTCAACAACAAGTTTCTCCATTCTGCCCCAACGTTGATCAACAACAGCTTGTCCCTTATTGGGGTTGTGTTGATTCTATAACTTTGGAAAAATTAAAAATAATCCCAAAACTTCCTCTTCCATAAGATTTCAGGAGTTGTTTAACCATTTACCTTGGATAATAAGTTTGAATCCTATCTGATCCCACCATGGAGATTTCACCTCTTATCCCTTGAGCTCATCCTCCCATCTTAAGTGGATATCAAGCCTAGATTCGTAAATGGATAAGAATTCCTAAACTACCACTCTATCCTATATATTTACTGCCATCCACAACATCTGGGTTGGATTTTGGAGACTAATCATGCCCTCATGTTGCTTCCTTGAATATAAGAGAGTCGTCATCTTCATGCATTAGGGTGACATTAGGTGTGCTTTGTGACAAGGAACGACAAGTCAAATTGGGGATATATCTACAAGATCAACACTATTTTTGGTTGTAAATGCTCTCCTATTTCTATTAATACAAAGAGTATATAATTTTCCTATATGTGTTATGTTGTGTTTACATTCATATATTTCAATGCCTCGATGATTCATTGAATAGAGTAATTGAATTATGCTATGTAGATGTTCATATATCCTTGGTTTGTTTTGATTGTATGTGCAGGTTCTAATTATAGTGATCGGAGCTAGGATTGGAGCTTACAAGCTAGGATGAAAGTAAAGCTTGCGACAGATTCAAAGTAGGACACTTTCTATATTTCAATTTCTCTAAGGGAAACTATATGTTCTTTGATTTCTATTGTTCTAGACTAGTCCACTAGGTCTAGGGGAGATAATTTTGTCTGCAATTGTAAATCTTGTATAACAACACCCATCACTATTTTTTGATACATACATTCAAGAAGGACTCTATATCATTACTATATATCCCTAATAATGTGGGGAACAGGGGGGAACCTTGTTTATCCCTAATGGTATTCATAATAAAATCTAATACCCTGTGTGTTGTGTATAGGAAACTTGGGACCATTTTTTTATAGGCACGTGATGGTAGTTAGTAAGGTCTCTGAGGTACCCAAATCTCCAAATCCTTGGAATAAAACCTCCAAGGGGATGGAGTACAAAGCTTTCTAAAAGTCCACTAAGTAACAATACAGTTTCAAAGAATGATTTCATGCCTCCTCAATGATGTCTTGAAGTGTATTGTCACACCATCGTATAATACATTAGCTCAATTCCCTTGAAAACTGACAATACGGAAATGCTCTAATTTGCTCATCGTACGTTGCATATGATTGCAAAATAAGACTCAAGGGATCTCAACCAATCAGAATATATATATATATATATATATATATATATATATATATATATATATATATATATATATATATATATATATATATATATATATATATATATATATATATATATGTTCTCTAGTGTTTACTTTGGAAATTTCTCGTTTAATTTCGGTCAACCAATGATTAATTGAAAGGTCAACGCATATCGAATGTGTTATATCTTGCTAGCAACAAGAATAATAAGACAAGACCCACGGTCTCAAATATGTATACTTAAGAACATAATGTTTACTAAAAATGACTTCTCTGATTTGTTAAATTTCAAACCATAGTGTTCTGCCCAACCTTCAAAGGTTAAGAAATATTATTTAACTTATATATATATATATATATATATTAGATTACCCCTTGATTGTTGATCCCTATTAGATTATGTAGGACAATAATCAATCCTTACATGCTTGAGGCCTCAAAGTGGTGGCCATGCACCACAAATATTCTCTAAGTTAATGACACTTGAGTTAATATTGAATGTCCAAATCATTCCTCTTGCATCCTCCTCGTGATCGACGTTACTATTTATATGATGCGCTAGTTAATTTACATGTCTTAGCCTCATGGTTTACCTCTTCATTCCTTCATGCAAAGGATAAAAGTTGACATAAACAATAACTCCATTTCTCTTCTTGCCATAGTTTCCAGAGGTCATTGCACCTCGTTCATTAAAACAGAGTCTATTGCCATGGTTAGAGAAAGAGGAAGAGAAAAATGGGGAAGTATAGGCTATGGGAATCCACCTACACTCCCTTACATGATGAACATGTAGAACTATTCAACCCAGATATTCTTGTCCACATTCAATGCAGGGTGGCTTCAATGGAGATTGAGGAACACAAATGCTTGGGCGATGGTCAATGGGTGATGTGGAAATTGCTCGCGCCTCTGAACCATGGAGTTAGCCAGAGAGGGTACATAATGAAGGATGGCTAAAGTGAATGTTTAACTCAATAGAACTCGTCTCTCATTGCGCTTTTTATCCAAAACCATTAGTATTGACTTCCCTTGTGTTCCTTTATCTCCAGCGTCCTCTAGTTATTTGGAAAGATTTAAGGACATAAATTCCACTTATCAGTCAGAATTCCCTCCTCTCCCTTATCCCCAGCTAAATTAATGCATGGAAAAGGTACCATAGCTCAAGGATATCTTAGGCATAAGCTTGAAGAAAAAGTGAGCAATTCGAATAAATCCTCTACCAATGCTACTCAGACTCCTATCAAAGAGCCTTCTCAGTAAGACACAAGCTCCTATGGTTTCCTAATAGTGGAAAAGGTGGAAGAAGACTCCATAGGAAATGTGAGATATGGAAAAGGAGGGAACAATACAACATAACAAGCATCATCTAGTTCTAGGGGAAAGCATGCGAATTGATCGAGTCTTCCTTTATGTTTCATTTTCTATTATCTATCCTAAGTTTTGTATGTGGTTTTAATTTTGATGGCCACACTAGCAGGAATCCCTTTTGTAGGGAGGAAGCTATTTTGTAAGCCTTCTTTACATTTTTGTATGGCCCATGCTTCTCAATCAGAACTTTGATCACTCTGAAGGACCATCTAGTTTCCCCTTCATAGGTAGATGATCCACTTCCATTTCTTTTTAGTTTGGCCTCGACACCAAACAAAATTCCCCTTGTTTGATAACCAACCTTCACAATTACTCTCTGAGTGTAATTTATGTAACATATATTTGGTAATATAATGTCTCTTGCTTACAAAAATATTAATATTAATATTTATATAATTGTTTTTCAATTTTTATATATTTGGTTGTGTTTTATTTTTCTATTATATTTAATGGATATAAAATGATATAAATTTAATTTAATAGGAGGGGAAGTTGGTTTAATGGTGTAAGAGTTTAAATTTTAATTTATGTTAAGTCTAAACAATAATTAATTGTACTAAGAGGTTTGTTTTTAATAGCTATAATGAAAATTTTCATAGAATCTAGTACCTTGAGTTGGAAACTAACAATCTTATTCATGATCCTCGCTAGCTGATTATTCATCTAAATCATGCCATATTTGTGATATTTGAGTCATACAATGAGCTCAATAAGGATGACAAAGAAATATGTTTTCTATACTTTGCAGATGATGGGGGAAAGGAAGTCAAGTCTCTCAAGGGATATGGGCATGAAAAATGGATTAATGAACAACCTAATGTAGAGTGTTTTGAGAGGGAAAGAAATTCCATATTCAAGATGTTGTTGTTTGCCACATGTTCGACAAAAGGTTTGCAAGAAAAGTATTTTATGGAATTTCATGCAATTCAAGTGTTTGATGCATGTGCAAGTATTTGAAATAATGCTTGCATGCCAAGTGTTTGTAGGAATCCCAATTCAAAAATTATTTGTTATAGATCCCTATAAAACACACAAAATTTCAAATTATGACAAAGTCTGCCTTTGGGAAATCCTTGTGCATGTGGGTGAATTATAAAAACTATTTTTTGGATTTAAAGTCTAAATTGGAGCATAGTTTGGGGATTCCTATTGCCATGTAATTCCTTATTTGTGAGGGAAAACAATTGGAGGATTTATCCCAGTTGTTTGATTATCATATTGGTAAATATTCAACTCTGATACTAGAATTATGATTATGTGAAGGAATTATGGACACTGGGGTGTCTTTTAGGGATGCAGAAAAAAGATAATTCTACGACTCCTAATGCTTTGAAGTATTCACCTATTTCTAGTGCTTATATTGTAGAGCATGTTGAGGAAGTGTTGATGATGAATATTGCAACATTTGAGATAAACCATCTACATTTATTTATATGAAAAATATGTGGCCAAAGTAGCCTCATACTTCAGATTTATATTGGTGGATTCATTCATCTTCAACAAAGAAATGTGATATATATATTTATTCCAAAGGGTTATTGTATTGGCCAATTATTTGAACATGTTGATTATAAGACAATTTTTAGGAGTGTCCATAGTTTTGGGGAAACACGAGGCTTTTTTTAATTCATTGGTTTCTAGATTTTGATCCCAACTTTATGTCAACTACTAGAATGCTAGTTTGGGCTAGTCTACTTTATATGCCATTACATTTTTGACATTTACCAAAATTTGAGGATATTTGGAGCACTTTAGGCATATCAAATTTGAGTGTGTGCATACACTCAAATTTTGTTTAGTTAGACCTTAGTAGGTGTCTTTTGGACAAAATGCCTCTAAAATAGAAAAAAATCCATTACACTCATGCCTTTGATTGTGAAAGCACAACATTTTGGCATTGGATATGTCATATACCAAGAAAAATATAAGCTTCTTGTCCCCATGCTTGTGCTCCTCTTGGGAAAAAAGAGAAAAAATCAAAATTAAACATTTTAATTCTTCTAGAAAATAATGAGAATCATCAACTACAAAAGTCACATAAGGAATCCATTTCTATTTTAGGGGCTAATGCAAAGGACAATGATACTAAGATTTTCTCCTCAGAGGAGTTTGACATTCCTAAAACCTCTTTAAGTGGAACAAAGAGTCTTCATGAAATTTATTTCTCTAGTTCATAGAAATATACAATTCCCTTTGTGAATTTCAAATATACAACATTCAAACTGATAGTTGATTCTTATGGATCCTTCTTAAGGGGGGTGGCAAGATGTGACAAAGAAGAATGGGTAAAGGGAAATAAATGGTGTTTAGTTTTTAAAGGGAAATAAATGATATGTATATTCGATGGATAATTTGATTCTTCTACTATTGTAAGTGTTATTTGCATATGCACTCTTGAGAATGATCAACTACAAAAGTCACATAGGGAATCCATTTTTATTTTAGGGGCTAATGCAATGAGAAAGGATACCAAGCTTTTCTCCTCGAAGGAGTTTGACATTCCTAAAACCTTTTTAAGTGGAACAAAGAGTCTTCATGAAATTTATTTCTCGAGTTCATAGAAATATATAGTTCCCTTTGTGAATTTAAAATGTACAACATTCAAACTGATAGTTGATTCCCTTTGGTTTTCTTATGGAGTTTTCATTAGCACTCTTGAGAATCATCAACTACAAAAGTCACATAGGGAATCCATTTCTAATTTAGGGGCTAATGCAATGGACAAGGATACCAAGCTTTTCTCCTCAAAGGAGTTTGAAATTCCTAAAACCTCTTTAAGTGGAACAAAGAGTCTTCATGAAATTTATTTCTCCAATTCATAGAAATATATAGCTCCCTCTATGAATTTCAAATATATGACATTCAAACTGATAGTTGATTCTTATGGATCCTTCTTAAGCGGGGTGGCAAGATGTGACAAAGAAGAAGGGGCAAAGGGAAATAAATGGTGATTAGTTTTTAATGGGAAATAAATGATATATATATTCGATGGATAATTTTATTCTTCTACTATTGTAAGTGTTATTTGCATATGCACTCTTGTAAGTGCCATTAATAATTGAAGTTGCTCTCATAATTTGATTTATTTTTTCAATGAATAGAATTTTCGGATATTTTTCCTTAGAAAAAATAATATAAATAAATCTATACTAGTTTATAATAGTTGGAGATATGGAATATCATACAATGCACAATCTTAATTGTGCTTGATGTGTAAATAAATTATAGGTGTTTCGATTAAAGTTCATGAGTTAGGTGTGCTAATCTATGTTGATGAGTTTATTAGAGATGCCATCCACCCATGTGAGTAAGAATCCCTTTGGTTTTATTATGGAGTTTTCATTATTAAAATATAAAAAAACATAAACATTTTCAAAATATTAACTCTGTTAAATAATATAAAATATCAAAAATAATCAATGTATGAACTTTTTAGCATTTAAAACATTAACATTCAAATGGATTTATGTCCTTTTTTATTTTTTACAATTAGTTTTTATTATTGTATATTTGTTAACATGTGGTAGTTAATGGCAATTTTATTTATTTTGGTTACACATTTAAGATTTTTTCCATTTATATTTTTAAGTGTTATTCATGTTATACCTATAATTTGCATACCCCATCTCTCTTCATGTTATTACTTTAGTGATCAATGGTTCTAGTTTTCTTTGGCCTTTCATGTTGTGTTATTTGTAACATTTTTATAAATTATGCTAAATGTTTTTTCCTTAATGTCACTTTATCCTTAAAAATAATGGTTGCCATGCTCGTACTAGTTTGTGTACATTGTTTATTTTAACTATCATTGATTGTTGCATTTGTTGTAATCACTATGGATCACCACTATTTTAGTACTAAAAAATTCAAACACGTAAACACTAATATTGACCCCCCTGCCACTATCTTGGCATGACATTGATCATATAAAACCCCCTAGATATTAAGCACTTTGTCATATTATTGTGTGATTGGGTAATAAACAATGAAAACCTCCTCTATATCCTTGTTATAGAACACCTTACACATATAAATAATATGATTTTTGGTGAAAAAAACTTAATCTTCATCTCTTTTTTTGTTAATGTAATCATATCCCTCGAAATAGAGTGTCGCTCAAGACTAATATGCATGTATTGTTTACCACTCCAAGTCATTCCCACTTGGAAAATACAATTTGGAGAGACAACACCTTTCACTATTAACAATATCTCATTTTGTGAGGTTTTAGATAAGATAAATGCATTGATTTTTGACAACTAAAGTAATTTAATGGGGGTGTTAGGTATAATTATGTCTATACAGAGTTGGAGCTCTAAAGAAAATCCTATATAAAAGGAAGAAGGAGAAAGTAAAACATAATATAATTTCGATATAAAACCTATAAATCCAACTCCAAAGATGAAGAGGCGCTCTAGAAGAGAGATGTATGAGGTGAGTTTATCTAAGGTCTATGGCTCCAGTGGTGTGAGCTTGCCCTAGTCCATTGGAACAATCTCTTATAGAATTCAAGGCCAAGTAGAGAAAAATAAGTAAATGTTTGTTAGAAATAATAATTAGAAGATGAGTTGGAATGAGTATTGTGTTACTATTTGAAGGGAGAACCCATCATTGTCCAGAAGACAATATTTTGGTTATTGGTTTATTTTCTAATATGAATTGTGATCTAGAGATGCCTCTGGGATCACATGGGCTTAAAAATAGTTCCCAATGTCTTAATTGATCTGGTGTCTTATTTATCCATCTATCACTTGGTACCCCAAGGGGGACCACCATGAAAAAGGAAGTGATCCACTAGGTGGGAGCTAGTATAGGATGTATATGTAGATATGGCTAGAGGATTGAAGTACAGAGATAGAGGCCCTCCCACATGTATAATGCTAGGTATCTCTAGCTTGAGCACTTAAAGACATTGTCAGGCATTTGTAGTTCTTTGACAAGATAGTGGAATTATCCTAAAATCTCTTAGTAAAATAGACATTGGGATATGAAGTGCTCTTTGGTCTCTGTCTCTTAGAGATAGTGTAACTAGAAAATGTTATACGATATGTCAATCCAATGGTCAATTGCAATATTCAATCTATGAGATCCAATTTTCAACTAGCCCGGGGGTATCTAGAGAGCATGCATCCAATGGAAAAGTTTTTAATGGGGTTGAACAATGGTTCCATCCTTCGTAACCAAAAAATTATCAACATAAAGGAACATCTTCAAATGTAACCCTCCTCAAAGGTTTATCCAAGTGACTTGTACAAATTTCATGTAAATATCCTCTCCAATGATCATGTTCATCTCATGTGTTAATGGGTAAGAGGTGATTGGGTGCATTAAGGGAATATGTAAATGGAGGATGTTGCTCCATCATAATATCAATAGATGTTGTAAGTGATAATAGATCATGGAGAACTCCCGGACCGCGACGGAGCCGAAGCAAATAACACTGCCATGACATAGGGTTTGGAGGTTTTTGCGCAGGCTGCCCTTGGCAGACCTTCCTCCTCGCCCTTGAGGACGCGACCATATTCCTAGAGAGCGACAGAAACCAATGGGGGGACAACTGCTCCCCCCACCTCAGGCCTACCTCCCACAAGAGCGGCAGTGGGGGCTGACAACGATCGTCAATAGAACTCTGGACCGCTTGATGACACAATTGGGGCGACTACCACAGCGAAACCGACCTCCAAAATAGAAATAGAAGCAGCAAACATCACTTCTTCCACATGCATACCCAAATCTACCACAAGAACCAAGATCGAGCTCCCTGCGCATCGAATCAATGAAAGAATCCAATACATGAAGGACCATGCACTGATAAGTAAGTTCATGGGTTTTTGGCCCATAGAAAAATCCCTCTTAGGATGGATCACCTCCAAATTGAAGCCCAAGGGTCATATTTACCTTTAGTTGTGTGCCAAAGGTTTCTTTAATGTGATCTTCACCTGCTTCGATGACAAAAATCGGATCATGGGAAGAGGGCCATACTTCTTCAACTCGGCATGTCTATACCTACGCAACTGGGTAGAACACTTCAATCTAGACAAACAAGATCTCACGTAGGCTCTAATCTGGATCAGACTTTACACCCTCCCCCGAGATTACTGGGATGAGTTGACTCTACGAGACATAGGCAATGCCCTGGGAGAATTCATTAAAACGACAAAGGAAACAAAGATCAACCGACATGCATCATACGCACAAATCTGTGTCTACATGAAAATCACATAGTCGCTCTCTGGTGAGGTAAGTTTGTTGCATGATGATTATGAATGGATTCAAACTATATATTATGAACATGTACCCTTTAGATGCTAGAAGTGTCATCAACGCTGGCACCTATTCAGAGATTTCCCCCTAAATCAAAAGGTTGTAGTGAATAATGAATCAAATGATCAATCCACTGAAGGGTTTACGAAATTAGTAGAAGGAAAAGGCACAATAGGAGGTAAAACTCTAACCAGAATAAAAAAAATCCCCAACTGCAAGCAAAAGGTTCGAAGCCCTAGCTCAGCTGATTGAAAATGAGAATGAACCTCCCAAAGATACAGGGTGATATTCGCAAGAGCAACCTCAGACCTCAAAGACTCAACAAACCAAGATCCAACTGGAAGCATTTCTGATCCCCTAAACCCCTATGCATGCAGGGGACAACTCTGCAATGAAAGGAAAAGGAATGACACTGGAACCAATCCCATAAGCCATGGAGGAATAACTGGAGAGCATTGACTTTAGGGACCTAGATCTCATATGGTTAGAATATGCATGCAACTAGAAATACTTTCTCTCAGTACCCCCACACGAAATCCAGAAGTTGGAGGAAATCCTATCTCGAGCTCAACAGATCCCCTCCCTAGGCATTCAAGGAGGTACACTCCTGAGCACCAAATTTATTCTGAATGAATCCCACAAATGAGGCAGAAAAATAGATCTGCAGAGAATAGTAACAATGGGAAAATAGATGGTAGAATTTGGGAGATTCCCCAAGTTAACCCGATTATATTCCATTATCCCCAACCCCCCTTAATGAATATCATCTCATGGAATATCAGAGGGCTCAATATCCCCATAAAGCACAAGATTATCAAGAAAAGAATTACTGAGGAACACACTGCAATTCTCTACATGCAAGAAACCAAATGTTCCAGCTCTACTTTGGATACAATCTTCAAAAGGGCACGGTAAGGCTGCAACATCCTAGTGGTGGATGCCAATGGAGCTTCAGGAGGACTGGCAATCATCTCGAACCCCCACATCATCACCATAGAGAACTGCCATGCTAACATACATTTCATTCAAGCCAATTTTCACTTGATTGGAACTACCATCCATGGATTGCTCAAGAATGTCTACTTCCCCCAAACTCTCCAGTAGAAAACTGAGCTTCTGGACAACATTGTTGATCTCAACAACCAGCGAACTCAACTCTATGGCTTCTTGGAGGAGACTTCAATATGATAACCAACCTACAGGAAAAAAAAGGAGGAAGGCCTCATCTGGATGTGGACAACACTGGGTTCAAGAACTTCATCCAAGACAACCACCTCATAGATATTCAAACATCCAATGGCATCTTCACTTGGAATAAGAGAAGAGGAGGTACTCAGTAGATCGCCTCCTGATTGGATCGTTTTCTCATTACAGAAGACTCCATACATCTAGGGGTATATCTTTAGCCACCATCATACCGGCCTCTGGCTTTGACCACTGGTTGATACAACTCCAATGGCTCAGACTAGGTACGCCCACACCTAAAACCTTTCGCTTTGAACATTGTTGGCTCAAACATCTAGGGTTCAAAGACCTTGTCTCAGATTGGTGGTCCTCCCTCACACCACCCCAAGGCACCAAAAAGTATCATTTCCAGATGAAAATAGGGATGCTCAAAGGGAAACTGAAGATGTGGAACAAGACCACCTTCAGCAACATCTTCAAAGATTAAAGAGAGCTGGAAGAGAAAATGAAGCAGCTCGAAAAAAAAATCATTTGAGAAGGACGTTTGGCAGACTCAGGGAACAAGGAAAAAACTTTAACAACTCAGATGAAAGAGAGAAGAAGCCAGGAAGAGATCCTATGGAAACAAAAATCCCGGATATGGTGGCTCAAAGACGGAGAAAGAAACACAAATTTTTTTCACCACTCCACCATTCAGCATAGGATGCACAATAGAATCACAGTTCTAAAAAATCATAATGGGGAATGTATGGAAAAGCAAGAGGACATCATGGAAGAACTGCGCAATCACTTCAAGGATATCCTCCAAGAACCAAACACCCATCGGCATGCAACCATAGGAAGAATCACTCAGAACATACCCAAATTGGTCACGAAAGAACATAACAGGATGCTTCTCAAAGCTACCACATTAGCAGAAGTGGAATAAGCAGTCTTCCAACTAAAGGGAAAGCTCCGGGCTCAGACGAATTCACCACCAACTTCTTCTACTTCTTTTTGGAAACTATAAAAGAATAGGTTTGGGATGTAGTATATGAATCACACACCACATACTAGCTTCTATCGGCTCTCAACACCACCTTCCTCACTCTCATCCCAAAGGAAGAAAATGCAGTACAGACCCATAGCACTCTGAAATGTTATTTAAAAAATAATTTCCAAAGCTATAGCTAGCATACCGAAGCAGCTTCTACCCATGCTTATCTTTCCGGATCAAACGAGCTATGTTGAGGGCAGACAAATCCTTGATGGCATAATTTTAACCCACGAGGTCATCCACTCCCTAAAGAACTCCAAAAAACCCAGTATGCTTCTAAAAATTGATCTGTCTAAGGCATTTGACAAACTTAGTTCGAATTATATCAAGCTAGTCCTTATAGCCTTTGGCTTCAACCACACTTGGGTCCGATGGATAATAAGCCTAATATCCTCCCCATTTCTATCCATTCTGGTCAATGGCATACCTTCGGCAACCTTCAATCCCTCCAAAGGAATAAGAGAAGAAGATCCTCTCTTGCCCTTCATTTTCATTATTATGGCAGAAGGACTTGGCTGCCTGATAAAAATCTTTTTTCACTCACATACCCTCCAGGGCATTCCTCTCCACAATATCCCCCCCATCTCCCACCAACAATTTGTGGACGACAACATGATAATGGGACACCCCTTGGTCCAGGAAGCCCGATTCCTCAACTCTCTGCTTGACTGTTTCTCTGAAGCATCTGGCACAGAGGTCAACTCTGAAAAATATCAAATGTTCTTCTTCCATACTCCCCCTATCACCCATCGCAATATCGCCCGCATTTTGGGTTTCACCATAGTTTCCCTGCTTAGCAAATACCTTGGAGCCCCTCTCACAGACTCAGCCATAAATCAAACCTCCTGGAGAGCGTTGCTAGGTATAATGGAAACCAAATTATCCAACTAGACCCACAGTTCCCTCAACATAGTTGGACACATGGTTCTCATCAAAGCGGTCCTTCAGTCTCTCCCCATCTATCTCTTCTATGTTCTAGCTGCTCCAAAATGGGTCCTCAAAGCTATGTGCAACTTGAAAAGGACTTTCCTTTGGGAAGGAACTAGAGAGAAAACAAATGGGCATTACTAAACTAGAAAGAGATCTGCAAACCGAAAGCAGAAGGTGGAAAAGGGCTGCGAGATCCTGAGCACAACAACAACATCATGGGAGAAAGTATATGGTGGAAATGGGTCTCCAACCCTCACACACCCTAGGAAAACCTATGGGCGGCCAAATATGAAAGTAATTGGCCCAAGGAGGACCTAATCTGATTCAACATAGATCCAGGAGGATCCCAAATATGGAATGTGGCCAACCACCAAAAAAAGCTCATTCAAACCCATAGCTTCTGGGAACTGTGCAGTGGCACTCAAGCCAGACTCTGGGAGGATTCCTAGCAGCAAATGCCCAATATTTCCTTAGTTCTTCCCAGACCCCTCTGAAGCACGGTTTTGTAGGCAAGGCAATACACTGCGTCCAAGATTTCTGGACAATTGAAATAACTCAGAGCTACAAGACCTGGCTTCACACAGACAGATGGCAAGAAGACCGGAACAATGCAAATCACAAAGACATTTGGGAGGAACTAATAACTAAAAGAAGAATCAGAGCCCAATAGGGACACGATATTATTCGATGGGGCCATACTCCAAGTGGAAAATACTCCACCAAGGAAGCCTACAATCTCTTACAACAGTAGAACCTAGATCCTACCAATCAGATATGGTATGCCAAGCTCTGGCCCAAAGTAGCTATCTTTCTATGGTTGTTCAGCAAACGACGCATCCTCACATGGGAGAATATATTGAAACAAGGATTTTTTGGACCCTCAAGATTCCCTCTCTGCCAGGAAGGCCATGAAACCACCAATCACTTGTTGGACCTCTGCCCCATATCCAACTCCCTGTGGGACAGGATTGAAACTCTATGCAAACATTCCAATCGAGAAATGGGTAACATCATCAACACCATCAGAAAATGGATGGATAAATCATACTCCAACAACCTTCCGAATCAACTATGGCAGTATTTTCCAGGCCTAATTACCTGAAATATATGGAAAGATAGAAAAAATAGGATCTTTAAAGACAAGGCCTCCACTCAAGAGCAAATCTAGGCAAGGCTACACAACAATCTCACAAAAACTCTTGCCATGACTCCTTGGGGTAAGGAAGAACTCCTGACAACCAATGTTCAATGCAATATTTTGGAAAAAATAGCATATGAGCCTCAACACCCCTTTTGGAAACCCCCAGTGAACGTCGGAAGAACCAACACACCTGAACAATGGAATCCCCCACCAACTGGTTTCTTCAAATGCAACTTCAATGGAGCCTCCAAAGGAAACCCTGGGAATGTTGGATTCAAAGGTATCTTTAGAGGCTCCCATGGTAAATCCCTTTTGGCCTTCTACAGAAACATGGGATGGGATAGCAACAACTTCGCATTGTTAGAGGGGCTCATCCAGGGCATCTCCAAAGCCATTGAGTTCAAATTTTTTCCACTGGAAATGGAGGGAGATTTGAAAATCATCACTCAGGCTGCCACTCAAATTCTTAATGGCTCCCCCTCCTCAAATGTCTCCACCAGCCAGAGGCTCGCTAATCAGCTCAAACTCCTGGAACAATTTCTACAAAATCACAGGGCAATATTATTTCACCATGTGCACAGAAAAGTGAACACAGCTGCATATCTCCTAGATAAAAAGGGAGTGGAAAGCCATAACACGCTGCATTACTCTTACCTCTCTCAGATTGAGGATGACTCATTACGCATGGAATGCCAAACTCTCATCCAAAAGGATCAACCCTCCCCAGATGTGGGTGACATGACGCGCATGCATTAAAATGTTCCCTCCCATGCGTGAGCTAACAAAGATCTGCAACGTACGCCTTCACCTAAAGTGGAACCACCTCTTTGCAATAATTCGCATGAGGCTATGGAGGCACAAGATGAAGAGGATACACAATGCCAGCAAGCACCTAGTGTGGAACCTCTCTCTGCAATCATTTGAATGAGCTCCCGAATGTACATGATTCACTGTCATAACTCAAAGCACATGCCATCACATGATAACTATCACAACATGCACCTAAGAGCGTGTTACAATAATGCACAACATCTGCGCTTGTGCCATAGGTATATAAAAGGGGAGACCCTTCTGCATTGTGTCATTCATAGTTTTCTCCTTCTGGTCTGCAAATTCCTCCTCGTCACCTTAGCCATTTTGCTTTAGTTTCAACCCACTTGCGTGCTCCACCAGCTGCGCAGCCTCTCCCCAAGTGTCAGGGTGATGGGAACCCTCTCGACTGCGCACCTTCCAGGTTGCGCGCCTCCCCTTAGCTCCCCCCGCCTTACTAGTTTTTCCCGACTGCGCGCTCCCAGAAACAAGCCTCCCCAACTGCGCACCCCCCACTTGCGTGCCACCTTTCCCAATAGCATCAGCTACACACTTCTCGACACTACTCATGTATAAATCACCCCCCCCCCCCCCCCCGAAGAGCAAATTTCCAATAACTTTGAACCTCTAATCCCTTTGTTGGCTCCACACCTACGCCAAAGGACAATCAGGGGTGGCCAAAGAGGCACGCTCCCTGGATGCTACCTGCGAGGGCCAGACAATCGTTTTGAATCCTTTAAGGGTTCATCTTCTGGCATCCATGCCAGGGATGCTCCTCAACACCCTGCGTGCGACCAAAAGGAGGAGGCCCCTGCTTAGGAAATGAAGAGGGGCAGAAGTGGACCCAGGAAATCCACCATCGCGCACCAGGAGCACCCCATGCCCTGTAAAATCAAGCCTCTTCCAGTCCAGGAGGTCGTGGGGGAAGACACCAATGTATGGATTATGACCTCGAAGGGCATTTGGACGCGAGTACCGGATGCTGAGTACCTGGTCGCTCCCATTCTTTGTGCACCTGCTTCTAGGCCTCAATGCTGACCTACTACTAAGGAGGAGGCCATAGTGCAGGAGTATGATTGTTGTATCGAGGAGGGGGACCCAGACACCGAGGACGTTGCAGGAACACCATGACTGCGCGGTTGCTCAACTCTTTTTAATTTTATGTTATTTCAACTCATATTATAGAACTTTTACTTTCACAAGTGCCACGACACATTTTGTAATTGTCCGTCTGATGTTATTACAGGGTTGGTTTCCTCCAAGGAGGAAACCCCATACAGGCACTACTTTGAAAGCAATGAAGGCTAGGATTGGATAAGCGCAGCTTACCAACTCAGCCTATAGACTATGTAATGTTTTACTATTTTAGCCTAACTTACCATATATATATATATATATGTTGGGAGATTTAAGACCCTTGCATATGAGTAACATGAACAAGCCAGACAACAAGTTGATGTTACGAACTTTGATGGGTAGTAGGCCAAGTATGGATATGAATCCATTTTTTATGTTATTAAAACTTTGAATGCAATATAGGAGTGAGATAAGAATAAAAATTATCTAAAGCTGAACGACCCGAGCACCAAACATTGTGAGGAAAATGGGCTAAGGGATTGCCTGTTTGTATCTTATGATGCAATAAAGAAGGATGATAAATTCCATATCTATTGAAGATCAATCTGATTCAAGTAAACCAGGTCCCTAAACCTCAAATTGATGTAAAATTGTGGAGAAAATAAGAGTGTCCATGAATGAAATCTTGTACAATATGTCCTAAAAACTGATCTAGAAACATTACCTCTTGAGAGTGCCATAGACATATAACCTTTGTTGACTTGGGGCTAAATTGCATGCGACAAAGTGTTAGGGTCCTGTGATTTAGCAGATTGGTAGACCAAATGCAAAGGGTAACATCAGAGCAGTCTTTGGAGTCCTAGGACCTAGCCTTCCTGGACTCAGAGAGGGCTCTCTCTATTATGCGCGAAGGATGTGAACTTGTTCACTCTAAATGGTTGATTTTAGGTTAGTTATTAAGTGTAGGGTTTGTTGGTTTGTTTGGTTGGGTAAGATGATCAAGTAGGATAGGTGGAACGAGAGGTTATCAAACATTGGGCTATGGAGTCTATGAAGTCATTGATATCTCAATAATGAATCGGGGTACATCACAGGGAAAATCTAGTGTAGTCAATGGATCTTTAAAATTTATGGGTGAGGTGAGATGGACTTTAAGTTGGGGAAACAAGGTAGGGAAAAGGGCAGTTAAGAATCCTTTTTCAAATACCTATGAACAATAAGGTCTTAAATAATGATAAGAAAGGATACTAATCATGACATAGGGCATACCATTTACTCAATGAAAATACTTTTAAACAAATAAACATTCAAGGTAAACAATTGAGTGGAACAAAGGAAGAAAGAAAACTTATCTAAATCCAATGATTCTACTTTCAAGATTTGAAAACATATAAGAGACAAATAACATCAATAAATGAAGAGGGAACTCCTAAACATCATTCATTAAACTATAAAGAACTTTGAGGCAAACTGATAAGCATGTACAAAGGGCAAGATCGAAACAAGACCTCTTTGGCTTAACCTAGCAATCAATACATCAAAGAGAGATTTAAAGACAGAGTTTAGATAACATAAAATAAGCAGGGCTTACCATAAATAATATTTGTAAACTAGCATAAGAAAAAGTATAGTCACACAACACTGGGCCAGTTGGGTGGCTGAACGCACAGCGCCGTGCAAGGCTGCACGCATCGTCGGCAAGGCTGCACGCACAGTCAGAAAGGTTGACCACACAATCGGCAAGGCTACGCACACAGTCGGCAAGGCTGCACGCATAGTTGGCAAGGCTACATGCACAGTTGGCAAGGCTGCACACATAGTCGGCAAGGTTGCACACACAGTCGGAAAGGATTGAATGCATAGTCGGCAAGGATGCACGCACAATCGGCAAGGCTGAACGCACAATAAAAAATGTTGCACGCACAGTCGGCAAGGCTGCATGCACAATCGGCAAGGTTTCACGCATAGTTGGCGAGGCTGCATGCACAATCGGCAAGGTTGCATGCATAATCGACAAGGTTGCACGCACAGTCGGCAAGGCTGCATGCACAATCGACAAGGCTGCACGCACAGTCGGCAAGGCTGCATGCACAACGTCGTGCAGAGATGAACCGTGTTTGTTGGCCTGAACGCGCAACGCCGTGCAGGGCTGAATTGTGTTTGTTGGGCTGAATGCACAACGCTGGTTCAGTCGGGTTGCTCTGCACATCCCTGTGCGCAGTGCCGGGTCATTCGGGTTGCTCTGCACATCCCTATGCGCAGCGCCGGGTCAATCAAGCTGCTCTACACATCCCTGTGTGTAGCAAATTGCTACAGGAATGCATCGCCCTGTGGAAATTTGCAAAGGCGACACACACAGGCGCGTAGTGCACGTTTTCAGGAGCATAGCGCAGGGCTTCTTTTGCATGAAACTTTTCCAGAAACCCTGAATTTCTCCTTGAAAACCTCTTATTCCTTTTTGCAAGTGAAAATTGGTGTTGAGTGGTGAATGATGATGCTTTTATATCTTTGGAAAAATAAATTAAAGCTAGAAAACCACCTTTTCTAATGTTTTGTTTTTGGTCTTTTCATCTCTTTGCTGATATTTCCTTTTCTTTTGCAGGTGGTGACTTTAAACAAAAACAAGATCTTTTCTCATCTCAACTTTTCCTCTTTGTTGTTCTTAGGTAACTGATATGATGTATTTTATCTCCTTTGACCTGTTGGATGTTTTAACACTTTGTTCTTACCCATTCTATCATATCCAAACCTTAAAACTTTCCCTCTATGTCATTTTAAAACTAACAGATCTCTTCAAACTCATTTAGTAAGGGTGAGTTCTTTAAAACAATTTTTTTGAGGGACCTGCCTTTATCCTATCAGTGTCAAAATGTTTCTTGCCTGCATTATGAAGTTTGGAACTCATGTATTTTCCCCTTTTGAGATCTCTGAGTGTGGGTGATATTTCAAACTTAGTTTCTTTCCCCCTCACTAATTTTCCAGAGGCATAACAGGTCTGTCTTGCATAGTTACCACAGTGCTCACAATCATGCTTTGTCATTATCTCCCTTCTGTCATCATGAAGGTTTCATTTCTAGTGTTTAATAAACCTTCAGCTCATGTTCAGTGATGTTGATGTACCTCCATATTTGTGGTTTCTGCATTGGATTCTTGGTTGACAATACTGTTTGTTTGAATTAGGCTCAGACACCTTGATATCTCCTTTAGACAAAATGCTCCTTGCTTTCTTGACCTAATGCCATCATCATTATTTCTATATGTTTCATCACTACTTGACTCACTGCATTCAATGCTTTTATGACTGGTATCATCATTTCCTACATCATCAATGAACTTTGCATTGAATTTCTCTGCCTCAATGACATCCTCATTACTGTCACCATTGCTCTTTTCCTTGTTACTTTTTGATATTTTGAAAAACTCTGTTTTAGACAACCTTAGCATTGATGTGCAATGAGGTGGAGGGAAGGTAAATGAAATGGTAGCTTTTGCAAGTGAAAGGAAGGAATGAATGAAAGGAATAGATGTGGTAATAGGCTCAGATGAATGACAACTTTTAAATTATTTCAATGACTCCTGTTTGACTGATACTCTATCTAGGGAGATGAATTAAGCATAGAGGCAGTGATTTCAAGTCCAAGCCTAGGGTTTCTTCTTATGGTATCAACCTTTTTCCACTAAATGATGAAAAACTGCCTAAAAATGTGTTTAGGGTGTTCAATTACCTCTATCAGAGCTTTATAAAACCTTGGAGGAAACTTGAAAAGGCTCTGAAGTGGTATGAGGGGTTAATTTTCTTAGGAAGCCCTCCTAGCCAAGGGCACAACACCACTTTCCAGGCGCGTAGCGCCATTTTGTAGAGGGCATTTGGAGGCCTTCTTGGTGTCATAATGAGCTCCGTGATAGCTCGTTGGAAATATTTTTGATCCTAATTTCCAAAAATTCTTTTTGATTTCCATATGGTGTCCATTTACCTATCCAAAAACTGATTCTCCCAACACTGGTCGAAAAGTGTTGAATGATGGTGCAGAAATGCAGAGTGCTGGTGCAGGAAAATTTTGGAGGCCTTACTAAAATAAAAATTGAGCTCAGGATATCTCATTAGAAATATATTTAATTATAACTTCCATTTTATGCATTAATAAAGTAATTTGGACACTCTAGTTGTGAGAAAACCTGGTTTTCCCAAGGTCGCTCTAGCAGTGCAAAAATTCTCCTAGGACACCTATATTTTTGATATTTCTTCCAAACCATGATACCTATTTAAAAAATGAAGGATTTTTTTCTTATTGGAATTATGATGGACAAAAACCTCTCTCACGTTTTCCAAATTCATCTCTGTTTGTTTAGAAACATATTTTTAAACAAAACTGGCCCTAGGTGTGATACATGGCTTGTCTTTCGGAAATAATTCCTGGAAAAAGATGGAGGCATGATATTTATGAGTTGGTATGGCTTCATGATCACTGATATGACCTACCATATGGATATTCTTCTCTTATGCCTCTTTTCCATAGAAAACCCTAGCTTAGTTGGAAGAGGAAATTAGGGTTTGGTGTAGGGAATTTTGGACTGCCTTGTAGAGGGAATGGAATGAAGGGGTTAAGGGTTGTCTAAATTATTGGGGATAGGGATAGATTTAAGGGAGTAGGGGAAAATTTAATTTCAAGTATTGATTGAGGGGAAGGGGTCCGAAAGGGAAAAACACAGGCCTAGTCTTGAAAAGTGTCAAATTGTGGCAATAGACTAGGTTTTGTAGAAAAATGATGATTTTAAGGGGTAGGAGTGATGGGAAATGTTTATGAAGGTATATTAAGGATAGGAGGAGGTGTAAGAGCATCAAGATACAAGCCTTGTTGATTATTTAATCATGGAGGTCATGAAACCAAGAAAAATGCCCTTAAAAACCCTAGATGGAAAATGGAGGAGTTAGGCAAGACAAAATAGAGGGTTGAGGCCAAAGGTGACAAATCATAGTGATAATCAGTGGAATGAGCCCATGATGGGTCCTTTGGGAGTAGTGAGCTGACCTTGACATGATGGGATGATGAAATAGTGAAAAATTTATCCTAAGGATAATGAAGGCAATGAGATTTCTAGAACTCACAATGTTCATGAACTTTGTTTCTAGAAATCTAGGATAAGTATTTAGTCATCCATGAGAAGCAAAAATTATTGATGAATAATAGTGGCTCCACTTGGGGAGGGCAGCTCCTTTTCAGGAGGTGTACAGAACTTCAGATTCCCTTGGATTTATGAAGACCAGTGCCTCATCCATTGGAAATATTTTTACTTATTTTCATTTGTTGATGCTTCTTTAAAGTTGTGATATCAATAAACTGAAACATGATTAGCTCAACTTCATCTTTACCTACCCAACCTACTTTCCTAACATTTTGTCTTCCTTGGGTGCACTTGAACTGACAAACCCATTGACGTCTTTCTTTTGAAAGCAAAAACAAACTATCTACTTCTACACTTATTTCTTCCAAGAGTTCAAATTATGCTAGTGAACTCTCCTTATTCTCTACCTAGACTATTTGACTGTCAATATTAAGCTATTTGACGGGACTCATTCACTAAGCTACTGACATGAAATTGAAAACATGGTTAAATCAAGATTAGAAAATCTGATTTACCATGGACTGTGGCATTAGAACAAGCTGCACACGAGTGTTATTTTTGTACAAAAAAAAAATAGGAAACACAAGGGTTGTGATCAATCATTTGTTAAGCATCCCTATTTTCCTCTTTCATTCATATTTGAGCATGTGGAACCAGTATCTTTCATTCCTAATCTATTTTCTTTTGACAAGTCAAGCTTGAATGATTTGACAAGGTATCTTTTACTAACTTATCAACATAAATTTAAAACATGTTCAGCCATGATTAGGCTAGATGACTGAGCAAGATCTTCTCTTTGAACAAGTAGTGGCATTTAGGCTTGCACACTTTCAATAGTTCTTCTTTTTGGGTATGGAGCTGTACCTCTTCTTTTCATCTACCATGCTTTTATTTTTTTCTTTGTTTTGTATTTTTTCTCTCTTTTTGGTCAAAACAATCTAAAACTAAAGGTAGAAAGATGCTCAGTGCTGAGATTATTCGCTTTCCTAACTATCCTAATCCAACTTATACAATATATACATTCATTTGGTGAACTCCCTTTTCCAATATAACTAGTCAAGTAGATGATTCCATGAGTGATTTTGTTTCAGCTCTTTGAGTGTGGTGAAAAAATCAAAGGACACTCCCACCTTACTAATGTTTGAACAATAGAGCCTAAAATGTTCTTGAAATTCTGTATCAAACTGCTCTTGACAGGACATACCCCTCTTTTAGATGTCTCTAATAAATCAGCAAAGGGATCTTGAAATAATACCTAAATGTGAGGATTTAGAAAATAAGCTTGATCCAGGACTGCTTCTTCCTCCACTTGGCTAAGCTTGGGACTCTTTTGGGAAAGAAAATCCTTCTCTTTCTCATGATCATATGCACTGTCAAACTCATCATATATTGCCATGTTGTCCTCTAGTAAACCTGATTGAATAGAGATATAGTTGTTCTCTTTCTCTTGTGAAGGCTGGACATAGGGTTGAATGTGTTCTTTGTTTTTAAAAAAATACCCAAATATTTCTGACTTATGATTGCATTAAGGTTTTATTTGATGAATTGAAAGGAAGCACAACAAAGAGGTAAAGACCCTTCCCTTTCTCCCAAAATTTCTGCACTTTCTTCTTCACTTTCATAGCTGAGTGTTATTTGCTGATCACTAAATTTGAGCTGTTGAAAATCACTATCTTTTTCCCACAAACTAATCATTGAATTTTCTGTAGTGTTATCTTGAGTATGGAGAACATAATCATCATTATATTGATCATATTTGGGTAGCTTATTCATAGGAGAAATTTCATCCATTATGCACACTTGATCAGCCGATTGTTCCACCATATGAAAAGGAGAGTGTTCATGGCCATTAGCTTCTCTTTTGGCAATCTGAAATGAATTGAAGCACAAGGTTAGGGACTCAAGAGGTGCTGGCTCATCTTCCATTTCTAGGTTTGTAATCCAAAAAGTCATACCAAGATGATTTGAGGGGAGAACTTCTAGATTTGAAAAAGGGTTTGTATTATCAATTTCTTCCCTTACTGATTCTTTAGAGAATTCTACCTTGTTTCTGTTTTCAATTTTCTTGTAATACTCTCTTAATAGTGAAGCACAAGATGTAGGAAGGCATATAGTACTTACTTGACAACTTTCCGCATCTTCTTCTTTGCAACCTTGCTCAGCCAGTATGTTTTGATAGCTATCTTTGCATTGAAATGACTGATTTGGTTCTTCCCAAGAAAATGGTATTGGCTGCTTTGAATAATCAGCACCAACCTCAACCTTGTACTCTTCCTCCTTCCTGCCAAGTATATGCATCATTTTGCTGATTGTATCTGTCAACATCTATAGCTTTACCTCTGAAGATATCAGTCTCTCTTGATCTGCTTTGTCTTTCTCTATTACTCTTAGCTTTGCCTCCCTATTTAGGATGTTGGCTTCTACATCGATTTCTATCCTTTGAATTTCCTCCAGGGTTGAAGGATCTCTTTCTCTCATATGGAAAACCATATTTGGGTCAAAAGCACTTGGGTAGTGCAAGAGAGCCCACCATGAAGGTGGCTTTATCTTAGCAGGTATTGCATTGTATACTTTATTGAACCTGGCTGAAAAGTATTGTATTGTCTCCCCCGGTTGTCTTTTTAAATGGTTGTATTCCTTTATGATGAGAAATTCATTTCCCATTACCACCCACCTATATAGGAAGACTTGAGTAAATTGATGAAAATTGATAATGCTTGCAGCTGGAAGGTCCTTAAACCAAATCTTAATTTTTTCTTGTAATGATAAGACAAATGTTAAAATAAGCACATCATATTCTCCTATTTCAAACAGGTCAAGTAAATTCTCAAGATTTTGAATGTGTTCTTCAACAGTGACTTTTGAGCTTTCTCCATCAAATCTGGGTAGTTTATTTGCAATATTTGCAGGTAGGGCCTAGAGGATAGGAGGAAAAACTAGAGGCTTGTATCTTTCTGGGACCTTTGTGGGTATAGGTAGTGAAAAAAGATATTTATGATTGTTTGAGCTTTCAGCAAGAGCAGGAAAGGTAACCTGAAGCTCATGTTTCACTAGGTCTTCCACAAGTGAATCTGGGGTAGGCACAAGTGTATAATTCTGCTCATGGTCTAAAATTTGAGGCTCAGATTTTTGAGGCTTGAGATCTTTCCAAATGTAGATCTCATCAGTGTATTCTTGATTAGGCTTAAAGTAGGATAGAACATAGTTATAGATAAAAACAATAATTTCTTGAATCCAACCTAGGCCTGAGTGCTCTTTCTTTCTAGGATGACTGGTCATGTTTCAGGTTCTTCCTAAAATGGAGTCTTTAGGTCTGTTGAGAGTTGTGGAGTTTCCAGGTGGATGATTTCAATTATTTTAAGGCAGGATGTTGTCCACCATTAGCAACTGAATATCAATCTAAGGATATTTGTGGGTTTTATGAGGTCCTAAGGAATACTTAGATTGTCACTGACTCAGAAGGTCCCACAGTTATCGCCATTATGTTAATGAGTGGTGGGATGAATCAACTGGAAAGAATTCTTAGTTCGAAAGGGGTTTTCTGTAAGTCTTAAAAGATATTAAGGTTATTATGAACTTAGAAAGGTCCCACCGTGATTGCCATTATGTTAGGGTCCCGTGATTTAGCAGATTGGTAGACCAAATGCATGGGGTAACATCAGACCAGTCTTTGGAGTCCTAGGACCTATCCTTCCTGGACTCAGAGAGGGCTCTCTCTATTATGCGCGAAGGATGTGAACTTGTTCGCTCTAAATGGTTGATTTTAGGCTAGTTGTTAAGTGTAGGGATTGTTGGTTTGTTTGGTTGGGTAAGACGATCAAGTAGGATAGGTGGAATGAGATGTTATCAAACATTTGGATATGGAGTCTATGAAGTCATTTATATCTTAATAATGAATCGGGGTAAATCATAAGGCAAATCTAGTGTAGTCAATGGATCTTTAAAGTTTATGGGTTTAAGTTGGGGAAACAAGGTAGGGAAAAGGGCAGTTAAGAATCCTTTGTCAAATACCTATGAACAAGAAGGTCTTAAATACTGATAAGAAAAGATACTAATAATGAGATAGGGCATACCATTTACTCAATGACAATACTTTTAAACAAATAAACATTCAAGATAAACAATTGAGTGGAACAAAGGAAGCAAGAAAAATTATCTAACTCCAATGATTCTAATTTCAATATTTGAAAACATATAAGAGACAAATAACAACAATAAATTAAGAGGGAACTCCTAAACATCATTCATTAAATTATAAAGAACTTTGAGGCAAACTGATAAGCATGTACAAAGGGCAAGATCGAAACAAGACCTCTTTGGATTAACCTAGAAATCAATACATCAAAGAGATATTTCAAGACAAAGTTTAGATAGCATCAAATAAGCAGGGCTTACCATAAATCATATTTTTAAGCTAGCATATTAATCCAATGATGAAATACCAACATAATAACAATAGAAATACCATTGACATAACATCAATGAAATCCACATAATAACCAATACATTTTCATACCAAATACCAAAGTAATGAGCTCTTAATTCATGAATTTAAAAACCAACCAGAGATGGGACTTCCACGTTCCACCTGAGCATGGATTGGCTAAGCTAAGTCCCACTGCAACCAATCACCTCCATTCCATATTCCAAGCATGAATTTAGGACTTTATCAAACACATCAATCAACACCAAACTAGGACTTTAGAGACCAAACCGTCTCAATCGAAAACAAGTGATTCCACCTCACGGTAGGACATCACTAACCATCACTGATTAGTCTCTATCCAAAATTTTCAAGGGATAGAGAGTGTTTGTTTCAACCAGGGCTTCCAGTACTAGTATTTAAACCCCAATTTTTATAGGGCTTCTAGAGTGTTTTTCCAACTAGGGCTTCCAAGACTAGTAACTCAACCCCAACTTTTTCTAGGTTCTAGAGCATTTTTCCAACAAAGGTTGCAGGACAAGTAACTCAACCTATCTAGGCCTCTAAAGAACCAAGGTTTCAAGACTAGTAACTCAATCCAACAACTATTTGTCAGGTTCCAGAGAGTTTTTACAAACAAGGATTATAGGACTAGTAACTCAACCCATAGTTTTCCTTCGAGGTTGAGAGCGTTTGTTCAACCAAGGCTGCAAGGATCTAATAACTCAACCCAAAGCTAAAGAAATCATGAGAAACAACCATAAAATAATCAATGAAAATAAATCCACAATACCATGGTTTTCCAGGAAATGTCAAGGCTATGAAAATCCACATGAATACACCATGCATGCCAAAAATAGTGAGGAGAACATACATGCAACTCGGTATCTGTACTCAAAATTTGTTGTAGATGTTGATCCCGATGTCCTCTTGCACTTCCTTGCTCTTCCTTTTCCTTCTTGATTGAAATATCTAAGTATGCCACACTCTCCAAGAGTGTTCCAAGAATACTCTAAGTATCCAAGAGTATGAGAGAGAGAGAGAGAAATGAGAGCTCCGAAACTACACTTAGAAAAACCTTACCAAATGATCCTCATAAACATTTTTATTAATGAGGTCTCTACTTTCTTCATTTTTCATTACTTTCCTTCATTTTCCTCCTCACATGCAACCTATAAACTTTCATCTCCTTTTATCCTATTTTCCATTATTTTCGTAAATAAAATTCCAATTAATGCCTGATGCCTTTCTAAAGCTTTTCCTTTTCCCTTGCCAATTTCCTTTAGCCATAATAACCAAAATGAACACCCACTAGGATGTTTTACCCACCATTCAACTTGGAATATGTGTCCCATCAACTGTGGTCTTATATATTTGTTTACATGGAATTTTACCAGGGATGTTATAAAATCCCCCCCCTTGGGGGAACACTTTTCTTGGTGTTCCATCACACTTATAAACCAAAAACTGCTAAAAAAAAAACATACTGCCTATGGAGCTTTTATAACATAGCTCATTGCAGTATTTACAATGACCACTGCTAAAACATGACAAAAATATCATTTTCTGGAGCTTTATAACATAGCTCATTATGGTATTTATAGTAATAACCACATTTGCTTCAACCAAAAAATAATCATACTGTTTATAGAGATTTATAAATCTAGCTCGATACACTATTTACAATAATATACACATATACACATATGCACATTTTCTCAACCAACAAATAAAGGATACGATGCCTGCATCTGCAACAAGGGAATCTAGAGGCTCACACCACAACCCTCAAAGTAATACCAGGATTCACCTTCCTCCCAAGAAGTCCAGAATCCACTACCAAAGTCAAAGTCTACATCCAATGTCTAGCGCTACAATCCTGCATTGTTGTCCTCTTAGTGAACAATTACCGACTCATTGTTCTAGGACACACTCCCAATGTGCATATGATTCTATCTGGAAATGCTAATGATAAATATAAATCCATCCCCGACCTTCCATTCTATGATACACAGTCCCTCTAGAAATCCATTAATACCCTTCCATTTAGTCACTCACCTTCCAAGTTTTGCTGGCACCCCCATCTTGGGCAGTCCATACCTTGGCAAGGCTTCCTCGCATCGGAAGATGCAAAAACCAAGGTATATCCCTACCTCAAAACCACCATACTAATCATAGAATGCTCATGGGAATCAATGGAAAATATTGGGTACTAGTGTCCCACAATGCCTCTGCTCCTGAAGTGATTTACCAACATGTTGATGCATGTTTCAATTCCTTTTGTTGTTACTGGTAATGCTTGCAATTAGTTCCACCCACCTTACTGGGAATTTTACATGCTTCCTATACCAAGTAGATAATGACCATTAGATTCAAAATAAATTGAATTAAACTCAAATAATAACTCATTATTAGCTCATCAGTGAGGTACGATTATGATTTTTTTTCACTTCCTCTCACAACAAGTCAAACTAGTTGTTTGATCAAATCATCATGTATGAACCTATCGCATCTAGATAGCTCAAACACAACCATCATAGATCAAAGTCATGAATCACATGCTATCATCATAAACCATAATCGTAAATCACATGTAACCATCATAACTCAGAATCAAAGATCACATGCATAGCAAAGGTGAAATAAAATACTGATACTTATCCTTCATTGGTCCTTACTTCTGCCTTTTCTATTTTTATACACACACTGGATCAGTTTCCACACTCAACAAGCACTGAGTGCCCTTGATTCTATTTACTCACATACACATACACACAATGTACATCACAACATGTACACCTAGATACAACTTACAACACTATATAATACACACACCCACACAAGCATACAACACATATACCCACACCTAGTGTACAATATAACAATGTGCATACGCCTACACTAGCATACAACAAATACATCTATAACCGGTGTACAATACAACACAATACATATGCCTACATCGACATACAACACATACCATTATAGTCGGTGTACCATGCAACCCAATACATGAATCCACGCTGGTGTATAACACAACACAATACATATACATATAAAGAGTGCAACACAACGAATACACATGTCATGATACCATGACTACACCATGAAAATACATAACACCGCATGCCTGCAACACAACATGTGAGACATGCACACAATACCAAATGTATACTAGTACCATATGCACAACATGTACACTGTACCATCGGTACACAACACTAGCTGCATAACGTGTGAAAAACATCGCATGTGCACGACACCACCTGCACAACGTGTACATAATGCCAAATGTACATCGCACCACATGAAAAATGTGTACATAATAACACATGTACACAAAACCACATGCATGACATGTACACGAAATCACATGTACACAACGCCACATGCACGACATGTACACGACACCACCTACACACAGTACCACCTGCACACAACACCACTCGTAGAACATGTACACAACACCACACGTATAGTCATGCACACCACACCATATGTACATTGCGCCATATGTACAACATGCACACAACACCATATGTGCATAGAACTACATATATAACATATACATAGCACCATACGTACACAAAACTGAGTATCCAACATGCGCAAAACACCATATGCACACAACACCGCATATCCAAAACGCGCATAGTACAATATGTACACAACACTGCATATCCAACATGTACCTAACACCATCTATATCTAGCACTACATATGCAATATACACTCAACACCATATATACAATAGGAATGCAACATCATAGGTACACAACACTATATATGTTACATGTTCATGTCACCATAGGTACAATCACTAAATATACAACATGCAAAAAATATACACAACAATAACACTGCACATCCAAAACCATACACTGACCCCACAAGAAACCTTGCTTCTAATGCCTTTCCACTATCCATGCGTATCCTAGCATGTCGTAGATCACACTACTTTCACTTCGCTGGTGTACCCCTTAGCATTACCTGTCCATAACATTAACATAGACATATTATAATAACATAATATCAATTTGTAACCACATGATACTGACCTCATATATTTTTCACAGTTACTTTTCCTACATTATTCTTCATAAGACCAAGAACCTCTTCATGTCATTCACATACATAAGAAATCATTCCTCCGTTGAATGATCCTTGAAAACCATTTCATATAGTGACATATATACATACATGCATACATATATATAATCATTATAAAATAACCATGATCTTGTCAGACAATGACATACATACACACATATATACATATAAACATTTAGCATCAAACAACCATGATCCATGACGACCCTATCAGACACAACATACATACTTACATACATGTATACATATATAAACACCGGCATAATCATGATCATATCATAATTACCAAATAACATAAGGTCAAGGTTAAGAGAACTTCCTTTATCCATGAACAATATGCACAATATTGATAACAACATTTCCCAACATAGCCAAGGCATCTGATATCTCAGATCCATTTAATTTACCTTTCTCATGACTGTCCTCCCACCATCCATTTACCACAATGGACTCAACCCATCCATCTGACTGTCATATTCTTACCTTTTGTTGTGCTACTCATGCATTGAGATCCATTAACTTTCCTCTTTCCCAAACCAATTCCCAAGACTCTCAAACAAAAGGAAAGAACAAAAACAAACAAGAAGAATACCACGAGAAACCAAAAGCAATACAACACCACAACAAAGTGGCATGGCCATACACTAGATGCAATCAAGACTGCAAATGAAGCGCAACCAAATCACAAAAGACTAAAAGAAAAAGACTAGCAACAAACACCATGGCTCAATCTCCATGAATCCCAATGCCTCCAAGTGAAAGCTCAACCTGAGCCTTATTTATGATTTCATGGAAGTATTTTTCCTTGTAATCCCCTACATCATACTGCCATAAACACACAATTGTCAATGCATACATAAATAACAACAAGCTAGTTACCTTACCTTGTTGGGCCAATCACACTGCCTTGTAACTGAACACTCACATATCAATCACGTGTTCCAAATATCAAGACAACATATCTATTAATTTTGAATCAACATTTACCAAGTCTAAAACCACGTCATAATCAAAAATCAACTCACAGTCATCAGTCATAGTACATGATGCTATAACTATCACTTACTTACACTCAAGTACCTATCAACCGTCTTAACACATACATGTTATTACAATTATCTTAAAATAAGATCGTTACTTCATGCAAACTTTTAGATACAACCTCAGATCATGTGATTAATTAAACATTCAATAGTAAATAGACAACATAATAGATACCAACACTTGAACACCAAATAGATGACATAATCAAACATTCAAGTACAAAGTATATGACATAAGCAAGCTCATACCTTAATATATCTTAGGGGAGGCTACCTTGTTTGCAAACTCAATCTAGTTAGTGCGATATAATATCAAATCAAACATAAATAAGGTCATGATATCCATAACAGTAATTAGCTAACACGTTCACATCATAAACTCATAAGCAATTGTAATTCGTGCACACATTCACATATGCACAGTCATTCTATACATAATACAACACACTATCACAATTAGGCTGACTCATGCCTAAATGTCATAACCCTAACCATATGCATGGTCAATCTAAATTAGCATAGTACATATAACATCAAAATTTTAATGAAATAACTCTAATCATTAAGTCACTAGCATGTAACAGCAAAAAATTATATATCATGGTCATCAATCAGCATGTAACCTAATCATCAAGCTAACTATCATACACCAACAATAAGTTAACTTATAACGTGCTCATCAATATCATGTAAGTTATATAACATAAAAAAACAATAGCAATGCATACCACCATAGGTTGTTATGATTCATGACTATCTGACACATGTACATATAACCACACTAATCAACTAGTATCTATAATGTATGTAACCATAAGATCAATAGAATGAAAGGTATACACATAACCATAATGCATATTACTACACTGATCGACTTGAATTTATCACATATGTAACCATAATAATAATAGAATAACAAACATGTAAGAAACCCTAATGCTTACAACAACCATGAATCACATACCTGCATGCTTGTATGACGATATTCTCCTCTTATTGTCATTTTTCTCTTAAGCGATGTCGTGTAATTTGAATATTATCCCTCGAATTAGAAGGAGAACAATGCCAACCAATGAGCCTTTCCAAATGAGAACAATCTATAGTATTAGGAGGGTCTATATATCTGCTTCAAGAAGCTTAATAGGTGGGAGAGTCTCACTTATGCACAATTAATTACTTCTCTTAATTTTAAGTAACAAGTATCACATTGGACTCCATATTCTTTTTAAACTCCCGTAATATGTTAGTGTTGCTACATGGACTATCCATAGATTTCTTTAGGTAGAATATATCAATGCAACATAGTTTCCAAATTTGAAGATGTAGAATTGATTTAGAATCTGAGATGTAGAATTGATTTAGAATGTAAGCAAGAATTAATGATGTGAATTTTGTCAATCATCTTAATGACCGATCTCTATCAAACATTTCAAATATACATTTAGGAGTAATAGGTTTTGGTAAGAAATATATGAAATTATGTGAAATATCAAAAATATATTGATATCAATTCAAATTTTACTATTGCTTGAGGTAAATAAAAATAATATTATAATACATTTATGTTGTATGTAATATGAAATTTTGATTAAACACTTTGTTCCGATTGACTTCTATCCTAAAATATAAATCTAAAAATATCATTTGATATCCTTACATTATAATCCAATTCAATTTTTGATTAAACACTTTGTTATGATTGAGTTCTATTCTAAAATATAAATCTAAAAATATCATTTGATATCCTTACATTATAATCTAAACTCAATTGAAAAAATTATATATATATATATATATATATATATTTTAAATTTAATATAAATATAAAAATTTCAATTTAAAATTAACAAATAATATTAATATTATTATAGTTTTAAGATTATAATTAAAATAAATATATAAATGCAAAAGTTAAAGAAAAATTACATACCATTTTTAGATTTAAATATTTAATCATTTAAAGTAAAAGACATCTCTTTAAAAACATATTCGTCATAAAGACTTGTGGTCACGAATACAATTTTACGCAAGAATCTACGTACCGTTTCACAAGCCAGAATTGCACCATTGATTTGTATTTACAAACCATGTCGTAATTACATGAACCAGGAGAAATCGGGTTAAAGCGCTCCAATTACCTGAGTAGCAGTTACCAGCTGGCTCTTCGCCTGGTCGGATTGAAACCGCTGGTTATTTTATGATGTCACTTCATGAACATGTGGACAGACGATCAAACCCGCCCAAAAAACTCTCCCTTAGAGAACGAATTACAGAAATTTTAAATCTTTAAAATCAAGATTTGGCTTTGAGATCTCGCTTTCCACAGACTGATTCAGATCAGATAATGTGCCCTATCCCTGAGCTGGGTTGCATCCAAGCAGCGACGTTAAGACGTAAGGCTATACCACTAAGGACCACTAATGCTCACACCTGCCTTGAGTGCTAATGGTGTGGTAACTAGTTACTCAGTCTTTATAAGTTGGGTCTCGATATGTTCTTGGATATGAAAAAAAACACACATCCAAGGAGGTGGAAGTTTTATATAAATCTTTTCCACTGCCCGAGATTTCATGTAAGTTTTATATAAATCTTAATTCTACAACGAATACAGAAATTATACGTTTGAATCAGTGTTTGTGTCCAAAGGCACCTAAATATATATTTCAGAAGAAATGCTCCATGGTTTAAAAACATGTAAGAAGATTTGACTCCTGCTTTACCTCGTTGAGTACGAACATCCAGTGGATTACCTCTCTTAGTGAGTGATCACCACCTGAATTGACCCAGTCCCAATCCAGCCAAATTCCCACCCGCGCTAGTGGTTATGGGTCAATGAGGTCGACTACCATAGCTTCTGTTGCTACCAAGGAAGATATGACCAGCTAATCAGATAGTTTTGTTGATTTTCCTTTTGGCCAAACGGACATGCTGAATTTTCAAGAAAAGAAATGCAAAATTTTGTAACGAAACTCAATACAAACACATAGAAAGAGTGACAAATATTTTTGGCATGCCTAATAAAATACTTGAATTACATACTTTAACATGGCAATGAAGGGTAAAGGATAAGGTTATTCATGCAAATATATGTAGAGATATGAGAATTTTCATTCCTTACCATGAAAATTTGTAAATAAAAAATAGATTTACAGAGTAAAATTTTTAAATTTATGAAAACTTTCTATATCTAGTTGTTTGATTTTGTTTGATTTACTTACATGTTGTTTGTTGGGACTAGGATTGCCCTCCTAGTCGCCTTGGAGTTTTTCAAGAATGCGAAGGAATTTATCGAAAGTTTTTTCCACACCTGTATGCAAAGGCAATGATACCTATCTTTCTGCTATTATGGTGGGCTGAAGGGCCATGAAACATATCTTTCTGCTAAGTTGAGCCTTCATTGAATAGTGAAAGCTAAAAAACCATAAGAAATTCAATAGAGGGATATCAAATCCTCATTGATTTCACTAAAATTGAGAAAATGCAAGGAAAACAACAATGGGTATGTAAATTAATACGTGCATAGATGCTGATGAATTTTGTTGATGGGCGTGAAGCCCTGAATGAGCCCTGTTCCTATTTATAGCATACTGGTACTTGTTTTACTGGGTTCCCTAGAACATCAATGGAGGAAGACAAGGGTCTTGGTCCTAGTCCCGCCGCTGCCATATTTCTCCGCAACCTCTGAAAATTTTCTTCTTCTACTTCGATATGGAAAAATATTTCAATCTCTACTGATGTGATGTCCTATACTATCAACAGTTATATCTCACATTCAAACATATTTGTTCACGACAATAAAAGGTTTTGAATGACGTGAGGGCAGAACACTTGTTGTTGTTGCTTATTGATGGGGTGACGAGAGTTTGGGTGGCAAGCATGGAGCTGCCACCGCCTTTCCTACCATCTTAGGTACTTCTACTCTTGCCCACATAGCTAAGCCTTTATAGGCAGAGGGTTATAAAGTTTGCAAACTATACAGTAGAGATTTCATAGGGAGAGGGTTATAGAGTCTGCAAAAAATAAGCTTGTGTTGTTTTAGCAGCTAGAGGGAGATTGTTCTGTAAGCTTGTGAAGCATATGTGGGAAGCCTGAAAAATGGCTAACATGCCCAACAACTGACTGGTTACATGACACTGGTTGACACTGTTTGGGGTACTGGATGATAGAGAAGTTTGGACTTTGGATAGGAGAAACTTTGGTCATTAGAACACCTTACCTCAAAGTATTAGAACACCTTGCCCCAACCTTTAATCTCTCCTCCTCTTATTACTTTCCTGCACAATCATGGTTACTTTGTGATTAAGGATATTGCTTCTGCTAATATTTCCTCTCCATCTTTCACTCATTGGAAAGACGCCTTTGAGCTTGAAATTCCTGGAGCAATGACTTCGGAATGAAAATCTTACATAACAAATCTCAAGCTTATTGGGATTGTCCTTTCATCAAAAGCAGATAGATTCTTTTGGTTCCGTGGCCCACAACTAGGGAAGATCATTGTTCACGAGGCATTTCAGATCATCTACCAACCTACTAAACATATACCTTTCTTTCCTTGGCTGGCTAGATCATGGATTTGCAATTTCCCACTCAGACTCAAATGATTCTTATGGTTGGTGGTGCACAACTAGATCTTGACTTGGGAAATCATTTGTAGGAGAGGCTATCAGGGCCCGGGTTGGTGAAGCCTTTTATCTTTTGCTAGTGAGGATACAAACCATCTTTTTTCTACATTTTCCCTTTGCCTCCTCTGTCTGGACTTGTGTGCTTCAATTGATTAAATCCCCTATTGATTGGGACCACTATGATATAGTCACTTGTCTTGGAATTTGGACTATAGACCATCAATCTTATGGTACATGGACCTACTTCATCAACTGGGGAATTTGGCGAGCTAGAAATTCGCTCATATTTGATCAAGTATTTCCCGATATCTAGAAAACTAGCTATATTAGAATTATCTCTTTTCATCTTGAACACTCTTCGTTGCAGCCCTCTGCTCCTAAGAGCACTCCTCATCCTCCTAATATCTAGTTTACCTTCCTGGTCGGTTTCTTTGATGGGGCCTCCTCCGTTGGACTATGTGGATGCAGAATGGCCATCCATCTCGGGCCCGAGACTTTTTACAGATTCCACTGACACCATGGCATGGGAAAAAACACACAAGAATAATTACTTGCCCTTTGGGGAGTTTTGTTCTGTGCTAAAAGGCTTGGACTCAGGGATCTGACTATTTTTGGTGACTCCAAGTGAGTGATAGACTAGGAAAACGATAAAGGCTCCCTTAACACCCCTAACCTCGATCCCTGGAAATGCAGAATACAAACCTTAATCAAAGAGCTTCACTCTGTCTCCATTTTCCAAATGTACAAGATCCAAAATGGCGAAGCAGATAGTCTATCTAAAGCAGGTTGTTTTTCAGAGACTACAAGGATTTTTTTCCAATTCTATGCTTCTGTCTCATTGAAAGGAAAGGGACATTTCATGATGTAATGCTGAATGCTGACAACAAGGTCTTTCCACCGTACTCTATTTCACAGTTTCTTGCATCCTCTATTTTGTCATTTGTATGCCTGAATGTGTGTTTTTGTTCTCCTGGTTTACACAGTAATGCTCTGCGCTCTACACTGTAAAGTGTGTTATCTTTTTGAGTTTGTCATGGAGGCTACAATACCAATTTTTTATTTTTTCATAGGTGAATTTGAATGGATCTAATCCATAGATAAAATCCTCTCTGGAATATGTAATCTATGAACTAAGAACTTTTATTATTTATAAATGAAAAGCATTTTTTCAGCTTGGAAAAAAAAACTTTTTCTTTGGCATCAGCTTGGGAAAAAAACTTATTTTTTTGACACCATCCCTATGTACAATCAAGATTCTCCTTTCATTGTAATTTCCTATAGTTATCTCGTGTATATGTTATTTATCGTCTTTTTTGTAATACTCTTTTCATTAAAAATTCCAATTTTACAAAATTATATTGCGTTAACTATTATTTTAAATATAAAAAAATATTTAAAATTTTCAATTTTATTTATTTATTTATATAAATATATATGATTTAGATAGCTCGTAAACTTTATCACTTACCTCATTAAAATTTATAATGAAATTTATTTAAAAAAAAATACAATTTGAAAGATGAACTCAGCCAAAGTATATTCAAATAAGTAACACACCCTAACAATACCCATTACCCCTATTCACTTTAGGAAAGGACAATTTTCATATTTTCATTAGCCAATAATGGTTTGGATTTTCGGAAGTTAGTTGACCAATTGGTTGTATGCTATTGACTACATCACATGAATAGTGAGTGACCCCATCATAAAAGGATTGGTGGAATAAAATGATTCGTTATACATTTATCAGAATTATTTTTTATTATTTTGATTTTAAAAAAATATGATAAATTTGACAATAAAATGTTTTATTTTTAAGCTGAAGGTGTGGTTTATATTAGAATTGGGCTCAAGTGATTTTTTAAATTATAATATAAGTAATTAAAATTTGATAATTTGGAGATATTTAGAATATTTTTCATCTAATACATGATCTAATAGATAAATAAAAAGTATATAAATAGTTTTTAGAAAGTATGTGAATAGTTTTTGAGTTTTTTTGGTTTTCTCTCTCTCTTTTTTTTTCTAAATAAAACTGATCTATTAACAAGTGTGTAAAATTACAATATGACCGAGGTCAAAAACATCTGCCTTGGGGAGGGCAGATCTAACAGGAAGAAACAGATAAAGAGATCGCCCATTGACAAGGGGACCGACCTGGTAGAGAAGACGAAGACCCATGCAGGGGTTCAACACCATAAACATACTAAATATGCAGAGTGTATACAACACAAACCAGGGACGAGCCAAAAATCCACTTAACCGACTGAACATAGACAAACCCCAATGAATGGGCCAAAAAAGAGAGGAAGGCATCACATTGGACAGACTATTCATCGGGAGGAACTTCCACGATGCGGCACCATCCAAACGCTTGCATATCCCTAGCCAGAGCATCTTCAGAAAATGAGGGCCTCTGTTCCGCAGGCTCTATCACCTCTTCAGGAACGCTGTGAGCAGGAACATTCAGGGGTTGAAATGGCACGTTGTCAGCCCCCCTTTGAAGATTCAAACCATGAGCAGTGTTCTGAGCGAGGCCAGTTGGATGAGCATTGGAATCCCCCGGCTGGGCCTCCTCCTGAAAAATGACAGAGAAAAGAACAAAAATTATTGGACGGTTTAGGGTGCTGTCGAAAGTGAAACGCGCGCTACCAGTGGTGGGCGGAGGCATTGAGGCTGAAGGAAAGAAGTGCCCTTTCCCATTGCGGTTACGCGGATAATGACCTGCACTCATGCCGCTGGATCGAGAAGGCTCATTGGACGAGTGGCTGGATGACTCCCTGGGAGGGAGACCCCTGGTGCCGCCCCTGCGGCTCCTCATTCGATGGCGCAACCGAGGCATGGAGGAAGCAAGCGTGGGCGAGGTGGCAGTCGACCTTGAACAAGACTTCAAGAGAGCTTCCCAGTCAACAATAGACACAACGACCAGGAAGCGAAGGGCTGCATGGATAGGATAATCGACAGCAGACACTGTGAGAACAGAGTGAAAGTGCAACGGAACAGATTGGATGAGCGAAACCTCATAGCAAAGGGGGCAATGCGACATAACTTTAGCAGAGAACGCCTCGCCTCTGTACTCTTTAACCTCTCCATTATTACTATGATAAACCTGCCTCATAATTTCCTCATTGATGAAAGATGCAGACTCCAGCATGCCAAAGCATGCGAAGGTGAAAATCAGAGCAAAAACCATGTTGTGAACTCCCAACTTCCCATTAGCCATGCCTTTGAGCTATGCGATGAGTAAATGCAAAGATCTGGCAAGTTATGGCGTGATATGATCCTCGTCCTGGGTGGGCAGGTGTCGATCCACCTTGCCGAGCCCCTGTCCCATCACCATTATCTCCTTATTGAACACCCGCATCCGGGAAGGTTTTCTCTCTCTTTAATTATTAAAAAAAAAAAATTAATGAAACACAAGAGCCCTTATAATTTATTAAAAAATTATTTATCAAATGTTTCATAATTTTTAATAGTTTTTCAATTTTAAACCCATGAATAAAGGTTTCATAATTATTTTCATTTTCCCGAGTAGCATTTGTTTCAAACCGATCACTAGATCCCTTCATTTCCATTGTTGAGCCCCTGAACAAGGAAATCATAGGATGCCTTCCATAAGTGCATTTCTAAATGCCACAATTAGGAGCCATTAGGTTCGTTTCTAAACCAAATAATGGAGGTATATGGATCTGATCACGGCCCTAGATTGTGTGTAAATTATAGTGAGGATTAGCAGGTATCTTCATGGAAGCCTTCGTTGGAAGCCATACCTAAAGATTAATCACCACTTCATTGCATTCTTCCACTAAACAATTGTTGGGAGTTTTGATAAAATGTTCATGCTTTGATTTTAGACTGTCAAATATGAGTTCTGTGTTCATATTTAATTTGAGTTTGTTAATTTTGTAGGGTTTGAAGTGAAGGAAAAATCTCGCTGTACCACTTGTTCCATTGAACAATGAATTAAGGGTCGTTGATAGAATCACCTATCTCTTTGGTGAAGATTTAGCACCATTGTCGTAGCAGAGGTAACAAAGGAAAAATGAGAGAGATTTCATTAGCGCAAATACTTAATTGGGTATGATGTATCACTATTAAAAGCTGGTAAAAAATAATGTAGAGATGCAATAAATGTTGCTATCTAGTGAGGCGACCATGAGGCAATGTCTTGTAATGGAAAATTGACTTGGAATGTACACCATATACCACTATCAAAGACCTCGATCTTGGTATCTATGTAAACCTATTTTTTCCAAATTATTGTTGTTATTATTTTTTCATGATTTGAGTGCAACATCATTTGTTACATCAACCCAGTCCTTATGTACCATTCACATTTTTTGGTATTTATTAGTGGTATGAAACTATAAAATGTATTTCAGACCTTCCAGAGTGTAATGTATTATTTGCAATGAAGGTACTGTATCTTTGAGTATGTTTCCATCTAGCTCATATACTATTGTTTCTTTGGGGGGTGTAGAATTTTTAGTGTAGATTCAAAATTGCTCATGTAATTTACTAAAACACAAGACTCAAATCTACTCTATTCATCCACTGAAGAAAATTCATGACATAAAACACATATAAAAAACATATATCATGATTCAACGCACATACACAAAGATTTATCTAGGGGAAAGAAATTTCTCAAAACCCCTTCCTTTTTGTATTGCATTAATCAAAGAATCTAGATGAATACAATATGTTTGCTCAAGCTTGAGCACAACTTGCACCTGTATATTATATCCTCTGTCTGACTGTCTCACATTGGCCAACACTTAGCCAATTTTAAAGCCCTCCAAGCTGCTATTTCCTTACGCTTTTCCTCATGGAATTAGCCCCTATTTTTAGGAAATTCCTCAATCTGGATTGCACAATTCCTTTAGGTCCTTATCTGACTGCATGCACAATTTGTAAAACTTGGAATAGTTTACAAATTATAGTACACTACCCTTGAACTCAAAACTCAAATGGGTAACTTGAATTCTATGCATGCATGAGTTAATTTAGGCTGATTGATAAGTTACACCCCACTGCTAGACCTCCCACTAGTTCCTCCAACAGTTCGAAGTAGTTTAATTGATCATAACTCAATTTAACTAAATAAAATTGTTACAACTAAAACTAACTCAACCTAGGCTCCTAAAATTTAGGAACCACTATACACAACTCAAGTTCATGCCCCCAACTCGAATTAACTAAGCTAACTGAGTGATAACAACTATATCACCTCAGTCAATGCATTCAAGTTGTATGTTGATGTGGAATTTCAAATTTCTCCTTATTAATCAAGGGAAAATTAAATTGAGAATTTCCTGTTGTATTTACAACACTCTCTCTAAGTAAGAAAGGGATTATCAAATACCCCAATACTTCCTCTATTGAACTCAAAATTTCCTCTTGATAAGGCCTTTGTCAAAATATTAGCATCATGTTCCTCTATAGGAATGTATTCCAACAACATGATCCACCTCTGCACACAATCTTGTGGATGGTGAAATCGAATGTTGATATGCTTAGATCAATCATGAAAAAATGGATTCTCAAAGAGTTTGACACAACTATGATTGTCACAGTAAATCACAATAGGATCCATCACCTTACCAAATAACCCAAAAAGAATCTTCCTCATCTAGATCGCCTCACATGATGCCTCCCTGGAAGCCATGTATTCAACTTCTGCTGAGCTGAGTGCCACAAATCTTTGCCTCCTGCTGTAACAATAAACTATTGTTGACCCAACACTAAAAATTCCTCCTGATGTGCTCATCCTGTTTGATGGACTGTAAATTTTCATAGATATTCTATGCTTGATGCAAATTTACTTTTATACCCGATATCAAACAAAAATCACATAAACAATAAAGTAAAATGTTGATAGAACATAACAATAGATCGACAAAAGACAAGCCAAAATTACAGTTAACTTGATCAACAAAATATATGTGTTGTGGTGCGTTATGTCGGTCAACAGGATGCTTCAACCAGCAAAGTATCCTCACAGTTAGCCAACCAGAATGTGTCACACAACCCTCTCGGAAAACTCTACAATGATCAACCCAAAGTCAACAAAAGTCAACGTTTTTGAGTCAACGGTCAACGCAAAATAGCAGCGGAAAAAATTCAATGCAGCCAAGTCAAAGGCAACGTCCAACCTCGATTTTTGTGCCAAAAAATACAGATTGAGGAGATCAAAGTTTAGGGAGAGTTTCGGGTCAATTTTACCAAGCATTGACCAAAGTCAATGCTGGTCAATTCTGCGTTGGAAACCTTAGAACAGAACGAAACCCTAGCTGCCACTTTTTCCCATGTGCGAGTGAAGAGGAGCCTCCAAGATGATGATCGAACCAATTAGATGCATAGAGAGAATGTGTGATGAGTGATGGTGAAAATGACCTCCAATGTTGACATATATATATATCCATCAGTGAGGGTGTGTGACACATCTATTGGGTCTTTAAGCCTACATTACAATTATGGCCGACCTTGCACATAAGTGGAATTAATTCCAAATAAATGTTCTGCTCATCGGATCAAGATGATATTTGGATCGATCTTGCACCTCTTCAAAAGAGGAATCCAATAAAAATATTTTCATCTTCATATGAGCATCACAACATGGATTTTGGACCTAGTTGTCCGAAATTAACACTCCCTCTCAACTAGGGAGAACTCCATCCACCTGTGCCATCCAAACATCATACGCCATCCCCCCGTAACTTGAATCTTTGGCTTCTTTATTTCATAAAAAAAAGGTGAGTCACAAAGACATCATTACTGGTTGAAAAAATCAACTTAGAGGTCTGAAACCTCTATAGGACTCAAAGGAGTCACATACCAACACGAAGTCAGTTGGAGGTCCAAAACCTCACTAGACTTGATCCTAGATCAAGTGGTTGGGCACGTGCCATCCTAGACATAGAGAGTATGACAATCTCCGATGCATCCATCTGTATTTTCTACTGGTCTCTAGCTTTTCTCACCTCATTGGCCAAATGAGAGGTACTTCCCATGAGTCTGGGACTCCATGGGTAGGATGCATGCGGGGCATAGATTAGAGAGAGGTGAACCAACTCAATATCATAATGGTGGGGTAGAAGCACACCAAAAAGGTTCAACAAGCCTAACCTTGTGGTTTCTTATAGCTCCAAGAAGCTATCCCCAAAGCCCCCTAGAGCTCCTAGATCTCATTGTCCAACAAGACCTTCAAAATAGGGTCGTTCCATGATTCCAAGATTCTCATGGAAGGTTAGGAACTTGACCTTCCCCAAGGGATTTGTGAGAATATATAAGCAATGATAAATAAAAATAGGAAAATGATACATAAGCAATCAAATAAAAAATAACTCATCTACACCCCTCCTATACATGACAGGCATTTTGTCAAACATGTCACAAACATTGAATCTATAGGTGTAAATAGCAGATTTAAGCATAGGGGTCGCATACTTATCTGAGAATGCTAAGAAGCATTTCTCCCTTACATCATTAGTTGCAATACAACCTATTGAACTTATATACATTGTGCATTCATTTACAAGTAAAAACATGGATAGAACCATAAATATAATCCACGTAATGACCAATACATTTTCATACCAAATACAAAAGGAATGATCTCTTCATTATTGAATGTAAAAACAAACTAGAGATGGGACTTCTATGTTCCACCCAACCATAGATTGGCTGAGCCAAGTCTCACTTTGGCCAATCACCCCCGTGCCATATTCCAAGCATGAATGTGGGATCTCATTAAGCACATCAATCACAATCAATCCAGGGCTTCTAGAGGAAAAAACACCTCAACCCTCAACTAGTGATTCCACCTCATGGTTAGAAGTCACAACCATCAAATATTGGTCTCTATCCAAGTTGTTACAGGGCTCCAGAGTGTTTGTTCCAATGAGGGCTTCCAGGATTAGTAACTCAACCCAAACTATTACAGGGATTCTAGAGCATTTGTCCAATTGGGGCTTCCAAGACTAGTAACTCAACCCACAGTTGTCTGTCAGGATTCTAAAGTGTTTGTCTAACCAAGGCTTCCAATAACTAATAACTCAAACCATAGCTAAAGGAATGAGAACGAACCAAAAAATAATCAATGGAAATAAACCTACAATGCCATGGTTATCCAGGAAATTGAAAGGATAGGAAAATCCACATGCATACACGATGCATGCCAAAACTAGTGAGGAAATCATACATGCAACTCGGTACCTGCACTCAGAACCTGTTGTAGATGTTGACCTCGATGTCCTCTTGCACTTTCCTGCTCTTCCTTTTCTTTCTTGATCCAAATCTCCAAATATTCCACACTCTCCAAGAGTGCTCCAAGAATACTCTATGGGCTCAAGAGTATGAGAGATAGAGACAAAAATAATATTGAGAGCTCCAAAACTGAACGGACCAAAAGCCTACCAATTGATCCTCATAATATTTTTTATCAATGAGGCCTATATCTTCTTCAATTTCCATTACTTCCTTCATTTTACTCCTCACATGCAACATGTGACCTTTCACCTTCCTTTTCTCCAATTTTCCATTATTTTCATAAATAAAATGCCAAATAATTCCTTGTGCCTTTCTAAGGCCTTTTCCATTGCCTTTTCCAATTTCCTTTATCCATAATAAACCGAAGTGAACACCTACTAGGATTTTTTTCCCACCATTAAACTTGGAATATGTGTCCCATCAACTATGGTCTTATATATTTTTTACATGTATTTTATCAGGGTTGTTAAAATCCCCATCTCCTCCATCTCCTCTCGAAGGCTTATCTCCCTTTGGAGGATTGGATCTCTCACCTCACAACTTTGTGTTTATCTCTTCATAGAAAAATTTCACCATTTGGGTCATGTCAAATAATGTTTTTCTAAAATCTTTTTCATCTTATGACATATTTTCAAGCTCTCCTTTATGTGCCATGATTTTTGAATCTTCAGGTGCAACTTGAGGTGAAATTTTTGGTGGAGATTGTGGAAAAATCTTGTCTTGTTCTTTGGATGCATAGAGCAACTCTTGCTTATTATTTGTTGTTTAATGTCTTGAACTGCATAGATCTGGATTTTTGTAGCATTTATTCTGACCACTAATTGCAGATCTAAGGAAATTGACAGCCATGTTTGATGTTAAGGTTGTTTGTTATGCATAGCTAAAGTGAGATTTCTTCGTACGCTTGCGATTAGAATTCACACTAACATCATATTTACCAGACCCATCTACCACCAGTGGACGAGATGTGTGGCTCCCCACTCTCCAATGTGCTAAATACGAAACAGTTTAAAGGTTGTGGGCTCTATGATCTGGACAGTGCGTAGGAGGACAGAGCTGAGGCATCAAAAAATGTTTGTAATCATAAACGGATCCCAGAACCCATTTTTCCTTTTTCGCAGCTTCAAAAACAGAGACTACTAGAGGTCGATTCAAATACCATCGAACTGGAAAATTAGGTAAGTACTAATACTTTCCAGATTTTCGTAAAACCGCCTGTGGGACATTGTTTTTTGATTTGGGTAAAATATTCTGATAAGGTCACTGATCTGAAGAAAGTCATTTGGAAAACCATTGGTTATCCAAGTCATGTTCAGTCTCTCATACATGGTGGGAGATTTCTACAAGATTTCAGCTCACTCTGGGGTTATGGCATATGCTTTGCCTACACCATTTATCTTAACCTGAGGTTGAGAGGTGGTGCTGTTGGGCAGAACAGAGCTCAGGGACACAAAGGACCTCACACAAACCACAAAGAACACCCCACAGGACCATCATATAGGAGTATACTCAAAGGGAATAATATATCAGATGCTCCTACAACACCGGTGGTGAATAGCCCCAAACCGTATATTGTGGAATAACAAAATCAGATTCCAGAATTGAGTATTGAAATTCCTGAGATTGATGATCAAGGATAAGTCTATGAATCATAGGCACTTATTTGCAGATTTAACTGTTTCTGGCCAAAACCAATGGAATTATTTCATTGGATTTTCACAAACTGGATGATGGATTGTGAAATACATCTTTGTTCTAAGGGATTCTTCATTGTTAAGTTCTTAACCATGGAACCTAGAGAAAACAATCTCAAGGCTGGGCCGTGGTTTTGGGGTTCCAACGGTCTATTCACCACACCATGGTTTTCAGATTTTGATGCAAATACTATGGAGGTCACCAAGCTGTCGGTATGGGTGCGGCTGTATAACCTCCCATTACACTTCTGGCATGAAGATGTACTCTATGGTATTGGCAACAGTATTGGGAATTACATTAAAATGGATACTCAACGCATGGAAGAGAGGATCTTCACCTTTGCATGCATTTGTGTAGAAGTGGACCTTAGCAAAGGACTTCCAGAATGTATTCTTATGACTCATAAACAACAAAAGTGGACACAACATATCGATTATGAAAACACTGCATTCAGATGCAGGAAATGCAAAAATACAGGGCACTTACAAAACACATGTCCAGAAGCAAAAAGAGAAAACAGAAAAAAGACAAAGACCGAAAAAGCTAACAAGGGATGGAAATTTCCAACAGAAGAACCAGAACAGGAGATGGAATATGAGGAGAAACCCACACCACTTGAAAAAAATCAGATAACAACCGAGGTTGAGACACAAGAACAAGAGATGCAAGAGCCTTCTAACATGGCACAAGGACCCTTGGATCAAGAGACAAAGAAAATGGAGGACACAAGTGACAACACAACTCAAATACTTCAGATTCGGATAAGGACAATGGAGCAAACATAACAAAAAACCAGCGCACACTTATAACCACCTCGCCATCACCAGGTCCATGGCGCAAGGTGGAAAAGAAGTAAGGGAGGAAATTATAGTACTCCCCATGTACTTAGCACCTAGGAAGCATATTACTGCCAGTCTTTGACTTTTCTCAGCAAAGTGTAACATGTAATTTTGTTATCTTTAATAAAATTACGAATTTTTCCTTTATATATATATATATATATATATATATATATATATATATATATATATATATATATATATATATATATATATATATATATATATATAGATATAACATTTAAAATATTTAAATTAAATTAAATTTAAAAGATTAAATGTTTATAATAAATTAAAATTTATTTAAAAAATTAATTAAAAAAATTAAATAAAATTAAAATTTTAAAAAAATATATAGTTAGTCCATGGGGTCTTGGATAGATGGTGATCGAGTGCGTGATGTGAAGTCATTGGTTCAATTGCTTGCCCCATTCAGGGTGATGTTTTTAGACATGATGAAGATGTAGTCCTACCTTAAAAAAAAAAATCTTTTAAATAAACTAATTTAAAAATATTAATTTGTTTTTAAAATTATAAATAAATTTTGTTTTTAAAATTATAAATAAATTAATTTAAATAGTTTTAAATAAATTTTTTAAAATTTAATATATTTTTTTAAATGATTTTTAATTATAAAATTTAAATTTATTTATTTTAAAATTAATAATTTATTTTAATTATTTTAAAATTTTCATATTTTTTAAGCTTGGTAAGACTATATCTTCATCATGTCCAATATATCACCACAATTGGGGCGGGGATTTGAACCAGTGATTTCACATCAAGGAGTGCCTTAACAGAGCATTCGATCATCATTAATCCAAGACTCATAGACATTTTAAAATTTTAATTTAAAATAATTTTATTTTATTTAAATATTTTAGCAATTATATAATTTTTTTAAATTTTAAATATTTAAAAAAAAAATTAATGTTTCAAAAATTTTAAATAAGTTTAGTAATAAAATTTTAATTTATTTATTTTTTTAAAATTAATTTATTTGTTTTAAAAATATAATTTTAAATAATTTTATTTTGTTTAAATATTTTAACTGTTTTTTATTTATTAATCTATTTATATTTTTTTAATTATTTTACTGGCAAGAATTTGGAAGGGTTTATTAAAGTTATGTGTTGGGCTCTTAATGGCATTCGGTCGCACCTCCTGTCATCGGTGCTCCTTAGACAAGAATTCGGAAGGGTTTATGCTAGATCTGTGTTGGGCTGTTGATGACATTCGGTCGCACCACCTGTCATCGGTGCTCCTTTTCCAAGAATTCGAAAAATTTTAAAATTTAAACCAAATACCAAAAAAAAAATTAAAAAAAAATATAATTAAAAAAAATTAAACAACTCAATAAAATTATAAATATATATAGGAATTTTAATTTTTTTTTAATAAATAAAACAAATAAATAAAAGTGAATTAAATAATTAAATAAAAAAAAATTAAATACAAACTAAAAACATTAAATAAAAACTATTTTTTTTAAATAAATAAAATAAAATAAAAATATATAATAAAAAAACATTTGAAAAAAAAAAAAAACCATTAAAAAAATTAAATAATATATATATATATATATATATATATATATAAACATTCTAAAATAATAAAACAATTAAAAAATATAAATCAATAAAAATTATATATATAATTATATATATATATAAAGGAAGTAACTAGCAAAACCCAAGGAAGGAAACGATGGCGGCGATTGGCGGAGTTAGGGTTTATGGTTTTGGACTCAGAGCTTCCTCTGTTGCCCCTCCTGGAGACGCTTCTACTGGGCGAAGGTTTAGTAACTACCCTTTGCGCGGCTATGCGTCGGACGGGAAGATTTCAGGGGCTAGGTGGTGCTCTATTTCCGCGGTGGCTGAATCAAGGCCCCCCTGCAGACTTATCTGGTGGACTAAGCATACACAATTGTTATCACTCTCAGACGGGGTTGCTGTGCGCGACTACCTGGCTAGTGATCACATTCGGCAGTATGAGGGGCGCTGCAGAGATCTACCACCGGTGGACGAGATGCGTGGCTCCCCACTCTCCAATGTGCCAAATACGAAACATTTTGAAGGTTGTGGGCTCTATGATCTGGATAGTGCGCAGGAGGACAGAGCTGGGGCATCAAAAATTGTTTGTAATCGTAAATGGATCCCAGAACCCATTTGGCCTTTTCCGCAGCTTCAAAAACAGAGACTACTGGAGGTCGATTCAAATACCATCAAACTGCAAAATCGAGTAAGCACTAATACTTTCCAGATTTTTGTAAAACCGCCTGTGGGACATTATTTTTTGATTTGGGTAAAAGATTATGATAAGGTCACTGGTATGAAGCAAGTCATTTGGAAAACCACTGGTTATCCAAGTCATGTTCAGTCTCTCATACATGGTGGGATATCTCTACAAGACTTCAGCTCACTCCGGGGTTATGGCATATGCTCTGCCTCCACCATTTATCTTAACTTGAGGCTGAGAGGTGGTGCTGTTGGGCAGAATAGAGCTCAGGGACACAAAGGACCTCACACAAACCACAAAGAACACCCCACAGGACCATCATACATGAGTATACTCAAAGGGAATAATATATCAAATGCTCCTACATCACCGGTGGTGAATAGCCCCAAACCGTATATTGTGGAACAACTTAATCAGATTCCAGAATTGCGTATTGAAATTCCTGAGATTGATGATCAATGATCAGTCTATGAATCACAGGCACTTATTTGCAGATTTAACTGTTTATGGCCAAAACCAATGGAATTATTTCATTGGATTTTCACAAACTGGATGACGGACTGTGAAATACATCTCTATTCTAAGGGATTCTTCATTGTTAAGTTCTTAACCATGGAAGCCAGAGAAAACATTCCCAAGGCTGGGCCGTGGTTCTGGGGTTCCACCGGTCTATTCAACACACCATGGTTTTCAGATTTTGATGCAAATACTATGGAGGTCACCAAGCTGCCGGTATGGGTGCGGCTGTATATCCTCCCATTACACTTCTGGCATGAAGATGTACTCTATGGTATTGGAAACAATATTGAGAATTACATTAAAATGGATACTCAATGCATGGAAGAGAGGATCTTCACCTTTGCACGCATTTGTGTAGAAGTGGACATTAGCAAAGGACTTCCAGAATGTATTCTTCTGACTCATAAACAGAAAAAGTGGACAGAGCATCTCGATTATGAAAACATTGCATTCAGATGCAGGAAATGCAGAAATACAGGGCACTTACAAAACACATGTCCAGAAGCAAAAAGAGAAAACAGAGAAAAGACAAAGACTGAAAAAGCTAACAAGGGATGGAAATTTCCAACAGAAGAACCAGAACAGGAGATGGAAGATGAGGAGGAACCCACACCACCTGCAAACAAATCAGACAACAACCGAGGTTGAGACACAAGAACAAGAGATGCAAGAGCCTTCTAACATGGCATAGGGACCCTTGGATCAAGAGACAAAGAAAATGGAGGACACAAGCGACAACACAACTCAGATACTTCAGATTCGGATAAGGACAATGGAGCAAACATAACAGAAAACCAGCTCGCACTTATAACCACCTCGCCATCACCAGGTCCATGGCGCAAGGTGGAAAAGAAGAAAGGGAGGAAATTATAATACTCCTCATGTACTTAGCACCTAGGAAGCATATTACTGCCAGTCTTTGAATTTTCTCAGCAAAGTGTAACATGTAATTTTGTTATCTTTAATAAAATTACGAATTTTTCCTTTGTGAATATATATATATATATATATATATATATATATATATATATATATATATATATATATATATATATATATATATATATATATAAGTATAAAACAGTTAAAATATTTAAATTAAATTAAATTTAAAAGATTAAATGTTTATAATAAATTAAAATTTATTTAAAAATTTAATTGAAAAAATTAGAATTTAAAAAAATGTATAGTTAGTCCACGGGGTCTTGGATAGATGGTGATCGAGTGCTTGATGTGAAGTTATTGGTTCAATTGCCTGCCCCATTCGGGGTGATGTATTTAGACATAATGAAGATGTAGTCCTACCTTAAAAAAAAAACAATCTTTTAAATAAACTAATTTAAAAATATTAATTTGTTTTTAAAATTATAAATAAATTTTGTTTAAAAAAAAAAAAATTAATTTTAAAATTTAAAAAAATAAATAATTTTTAATTTTTAATTTTTTTTATGAAAATTAAAAAAAAAAGACCCTTGACCCCATCTGGCCGAAGATCGATTTCGGGAATCGACCATCAGCCAGGATGGGGGCCTGAGGGCCACCTTAGGGATGGTCGAGCGGCCTGGAGGGCATCTCGATCGGCCTTGAGGCAGCCCTTACGCCCCCACTTGTTTGAGGGTCGATTCCCGGAATCGACCCTCAGTCAGGCGAGGGCTTGAGGGTCACCTCGGAGTCAGCCGAGCTAGACTTAGGTCACTCGGTCAGTCCTCAGAGCCCCTCCTGGCCGAGCGGGGTGACCCTCGACCAAGCGGGGTCCTCAGGGCCGCCTCAAGGTTGATCGACCCTCAAGCCCCCGCGTGGTTGAGGGTTGATTCCCACAATCAACCCTTGCCTAGGAAGGGACCAGGGGAATCGAACCTCGGCCAAGCGGGGGTTGAGGGCCGTTTTATCTTTTTTAATAAAAAAATGATTTTTTTTTTTTATTTTTTTTTATTTTTTTAAATTTTTTTATTAAAATGATTTATTTATTTATATTTATTATTATTATTTTCTAAGTTATGCTACTTATATTATATCTTATAAAACAAAAAGTTACAGGTTGAATCCTGTGGAGTGAAAAAGTTCATTCGAGAGGGAAGATTCAAGAGTTTTCTACCAAGTATTGGACTGCCCCTGATGGGGAAACTAGTCTTTAAAAGCCAAAGAGTGACTGCTGCCCATAACGGGAAACCAACAGATGTAGTTTTCAAAATTGAACAAAAAACCCATAGAAGACAATTTCTAAACACGAGCATGCCGAGGAAAGATGAAAAACATATCATAAGGGTGACCTGCAGTCTTGTTGCTGGAGGTTGGAACCTCTTCTATGATTCTGCACACGTAGCCTCCCTCCTCCGTCCCCTTTCTCAACGCGTGTTCAGCTAGCTGAGGACGTGGCGAAGCTGAGAAGTCGAGATTCGCCTCAGAGTCTATTAAAATGATTTTTAGGTTAAATAGTTTTAAATAATTTTTTTAAAATTTAATATATTTTTTAAAATAATTTTTAATTATAAAATTTAAATTTATTTATTTTAAAATTAATAATTTATTTTAATTATTTTCAAATTTTCTTATTTTTTAAGCTTGGTAAGACTATATCTTCATCATGTCCAATATATCACCACAATTGGGGCGGGGATTTGAACCAGTGAGTTCACATCAAGGAGTGCCTTAATAGAGCATTCGATCATCATTTATCTAGGACCCATGGACATTTTAAAATTTTAATTTAAAATAATTTTATTTTATTTAAATATTTTAGCAATTATAAATTTTTTTAAGTTTTAAATATTTAAAAAAAATTTTAATGTTCCAAAAATTTTAAATAAGTTTGGTAATAAAATTTTAATTTATTTGTTTAAAAAATATAATTTTAAATAATTTTATTTTGTTAAAATATTTTAACTGTTTTTTATTTATTAATCTATTTATATATTTATTAATTATTTTATTGGCAAGAATTTGGAAGGGTTTATTCAAGTTCTGTGTTGGGCTCTTAATGACATTCGGTCGCACCTCCTGTCATCGGTGCTCCTTAGGCAAGAATTCAGAAGGGTTTATGCTAGATCTGTGTTGGGCTCTTGATGACATTTGGTCACATCACCTGTCATCGGTGCTCCTTTTCCAAGAATTCGAAAGGGTTTATTCCAAGATTCGCGTTGGGCTCTTGAATTGTCTCGGTGCTCCTGAGGCAAGAATTCAGAAGGGTTTATTCAAAGATCCGCTTTGGGCTCTTGATGACATTCGGTCGCACCTCAATTCTCATGTCTTGTTGCTCGAAGGAAATCAAACACTACTAATTTCAACTTGCGTTCATAGACGCCCGAAGTTTTGTAAAAGTTTAGCGAGCTCTGGAGAGTCGTATGCTTTAGTACATGCTTGTGCATGCAGTTTTAAACATTCCCTATTCTGAAATTGTCATAAAGCGCACAACGGAAGGGAAGCCATATCTGAATTAGGGCATATTCTTGAGACAAAGCTCCGACTCTTTCCTGAACAGTTCAATTATTTCCAGAGGGAAATTGTAGGCATTGAAGGCATTCCTGAGGTAGCAAGTCTATTTCTAAGGAATCGTAGCTTCATTTCAAGTACTTTGCCTTTACCATAATACAGTGAGACCGCCCTTCAAGCAACTCTGTCAACCTGTAATAATTCGGTGGAACTTTGGCTTGGAAACAGTTGTGGAGAAGGGACCAACTACAACCCTCACTAGCACAATAATAAGTCTAATTACATCTACTCTTCTAGTCGGTGGTGCAATACATAGCAGAAGCAAGATTTCTATCTGTGAAGGATACAACCTCTAAGGTGCAATGACAACCTCGCATTGGTTTGGCGTTACAGGATCACAAGTTCTCACTTATCCTCTTTTTGTTAATTTTTGTTTTATTGGATTATGAATACTTCTCTTTATATTTCTAAGCCCCCCTCTAGCAAAGGCAAATCCAGTAAAACTATGTTAGAGAGTCTCTATGAGTACATCGAATCTTTAAAAAGATGAAGAGAAGAAAGAGAAAACCATTTTAAACTAGAACTAACAACAATGTTGGAAAACAACCACAAATCATTAGAAAATAAAATAATCACACTTGAAATTGAACTCCGAAAAATGAAAGGTAAAATTCAAGAAATAGAAATGAACGGATGCTCTAACAAGTCACTCTTTGATGCAAAAGGCAACGATTCATTTCCCTCTGCCCCAATTGAAATAATATATTGAATATGATGAAGATATAGTCCTATCAAGCTTACAATATATATATATATATATATATTAAAAAATTTAAAATTTAAACCAAATACAAAATTTAAAATAATAATAATAATAATAATTTTTTAGTTAATTAATATTTTTTAATTAAAAAATATTTTAAAAAAATTAAACAACTCAACCAAATTAAAAAATATATATTTTAAGGAAAATTAAAAAAAAACAAATAAATAAAAGTCAATTAGATAATTAAAAAATAAACCATAAAAAAATTAAGTACAAACTATTTTTTTTTTTAAATAAATAAAATAAAACAAAAATATATATTAAATAAAAATTTGAAAAATAAAAAATAAAAAACCATTAATTTTTTTTTTTTTAAATGAGCTTAAAAATAAATAAAAAATATATATTGAATAAAATAAAAACATTGTTATATATATATATATATATATATATATATATAAACATTTTAAAAAATAAAACAATTAAAAAATATAAATAAATTAAAATTATATATTTATATATTAAAATTTAAAAAAAAATAATAATAACTATTAAAATATTTAAATGAAATTAAATTTAAAAAAATTAAATGTTTATAATAAATTAAAATTTAATTAAATAAAATAAAATTAATTAAAAGTTTAAAAAATGGATAATTAGTCCACGGGGTCTTTTGGATAGATGGTGATTGGGTGTGTTGTTAAGGCACTCCTTGATGTAAAGTTACCGATTTAATTCTCCGACTCGATCGGGGTGATGCATTTGGAGATGATGATGGAGATGTAGTCCTACCCAACTTTTATATATATATATATATATATATATATATATATATATATATATATATAATTAAATTTTTTAAAAAACTATAATTAAAATTCGTTTAAATAAACTAATTTAAAATTATAATTAAATTTTGTTTAAATAAAATAATTTAAAAATACTAAAATATTTAAAAATAATTATATTTTGTATTTTATATTCTTTTATTAAAATTGAAAAAAATAAATGGCCTAGACCCCATCTGGTCGAAGATCGATTATGGGAATCAACCATTCGCTAGGATGGAGCCTGAGGGCCACCTTAGGGACGGTCGAGTGGCTTGGGGGCCATCTCGACTAGCCTTGAGGGAGCCCTTAGGCCCCCACCTGGTCGAGGGTCAAGGGTCGATTCCCGAAATTGACCCTCAACTAGGTGGGGACCTGAAGGTCACCTCAGGGTCAGCCGAGTTAGCCTCAGGTCGCTCGGTCGATCCTCAAGCCCCTGCCTGGATGAGCGCGATGACCCTTGACTAAGGGGGGCCTGAGGGTCGCCTCAAGGTTGGTCGACCCCCAAGCCCCCGCATGGTCGAGGTCGATTCCCAGAATCAACCCTTTCCTAGGAGTGGATCGGGGGAAACGACCCTCAACCAAGCTAGGGCCTAGGACCATTTTTTTCTTTTTTAATAAAAAATGAAAATTTTAATTTAATATTTTTAAATTATTTTATTAAAATAAATTTTAATTATAATTTTTTTAAAATTTTAATTATAAAAAATTTAAATAGTTTTAAACACATTTTTTAAAATTTAATAATTTTTTAAACAATTTATAATTATAAAATTTAATTTATTTATTTTAAAATTAATAATTTATTTCAATTATTTTAAAATTTTATTATTTTTAAAGCTTGGTAAGGCTACATTGTCATCATGTCCAATATATCACTGCGATTGAGGCGGGGATTTGAACCAGTGATGTCACATCAAGGAGTGCCTTAACAAAGCACTTGATCGTCATTTATCGAAGACCCATGGACGTCTTAAAATTTTAATTTGAATTTTTTTTTTATTTAATTATTTTAACAATTATAATTTTTTTTTTTAAATTTAATGTTTCAAAAATTTAAAATAATTTTTAATAATACAATTTTAATTTATTTATTTAAAAAAAGTGATTTATTTGTTTTAAAAATATAATTTAAATAATTTTATTTTATTTAAATATTTTAACTATTTTTTAATTATTAATTTATTTATATTTTTTTAATTGTTTTATTGGCAAGAATTCAGAAGGGTTTATTCTAGAGCTATGTTGGGCTTTTGATGGCATTCGGTCGTACCTCCTGTCATCGGTGCCCTTGAATTGTCTTGGTGCTCCCGAGGCAATAATTTGGAAGGGTTTATTCCAGATATGTGTTGGGCTCTTGATGATGGTCGCACCTCCTGTCATCGGTGCTCTTGAATTGTCTCGGTGCTCCTTATGCAATAATTAGGAAGGGTTTATTCCAAGATCCGCGTTGGGCTCTTGAATTGTCTCAGTGCTCTTGAGGCAAGAATTCAGAAGGGTTTATTCAAAGATCCGCGTTAGGCTCTTGATGACATTCGGTCACACCTCAATGCTCATGTCTTGTTGCTTGGATGAAATCAAACACTACTAATTTCAACTTGCGTTCACAGATGCCCGAAATTTTGTAAAAGTTCAACAAGCTCTAGTGAGTCATATGCTTCAGTACATGCTTGTACATGTAGTTTTAAACATTCCCTATTCTGAAATTGTCATAAAGTGCATAATGGAAGGGAAGCCATATCTGAATTAGGGCATATTATTGAGAAAAAAATTCGGCTTTTTCCTAAACAGTTTGATTATTTCCTGAGGGAAATTATCTGAGGCATCGAAGGCATTCCTGAGGTAGTAAGTATATTTCTAAGGAATCATAGCTTCATCTCAAGTACTTCGATCTTACCATAATACAGTGAGACCGCCCTTCAAGCAGCTATGTCAACCTGTAATAATTTGGTGGAACTTTGGCCTGGAAACAGTTGTGGAGAATCCTTTTTCTGTGGTGTTTTGGAATATCTCGGAGAAGGGACCAAATACAACCCTCATCAGCACAGTAACAAGTCTAATTACATCTGCTCTTTTAGTCTGTGGTGCAATACATAGCAGAAGCAATATCTCTATCTGTGAATGATACAACCTCTAAGGTGCAGTGAAAACCTCACATTGGTTCGGCCTTACAGGATCACACGCTCCCACTTATCTTCCTCTTGTTAAGTTTTGTTTTATTACATTATGAATACTTCCCCTCATATTTCTAATCCCCCCTCTAGCAAAGGCAAACCAAGTAAAAATATGTTAGAGAGTCTCTATGAGTACATTGAATGTTTAGAAAGATGAAGAGAAGAAAGAGAAAACCATTTTAAACTAGAACTAACTACAATGTTGGACAATGACCACAAATCATTGGAAAATAAAATAATCACACTTGTAATTGAACTCCAAGAAATGAAAGGTAAAATTCAAGAAATAGAGCATTGTAAACAAGCAATGATCGAAGAAAATGACACCTTGAAAAGTGACATTAAAAATCTAAAAGAACAACTACATAAGAATTCAGCCCTAAATAACACAGAAAATAACTTAGAAATTAAATCCATTAAAGAAGAAATTAATAAACTAATCATACTCGACCATGAGTGCCACAAACAAGCCTTAAATAATATAATTGTGGGTATAGAAGAAGAAAACAATGAAAACACATTAGAAATAGTTAAAGAACAATCAAACACAAAATCTCAAATTGAAACAACCTATCTCACGGAAGCAATAAGGGTCAGAAAGATACGTGAGCATAAACACAAACTCATTCGTGTCAAGGTCAGTTGTAACAAACATAAATTGGATATTCTCAAGAAATCTCCAAGCCTAAAAGGAACATGAATATTTATAAATGAAGATATCATTCCAGAAGACCAAGTTGAACTTACGAAAGAAGTCCAAAAGTTCAAGGAGGAAAGAAAGACGAGGAAATGGGAAATCATTAGGAATAGGAAAGATATTATTAGAAATAAAATCTCAAGCACGAGTGATAAATAGGGACTTGCATCACTTTGGATCCTATTATGGAACCGTCGTGGCTTTCCATGGTGTAAATTTCCTATGTTAAGTTGGATCCTGAGTGATATTGACCTTATTCTCTTAGTTGAAACTTGGGCTCATGATGAATCTAGGGTCCCTCACCTTGACGGTTTCACTCTTTGGTCTATTTGGAATAAGAAATCCTCTCGGAGGGGTTTTGGTGGAATAGCCTACTATATAAGGAACGTTTTTTCCTGTCACATCCGACTTCATAAAATCGAACCCTTCAATCAATACATTTGGATCAAAATCTCTTATTCTAACACCAATAGGATCGTTCTTGTAATCTATTATTTCGCTCCTATTATCCTATAAGAATAACAACCTCGATAAGAATTGTCCTTTCAATACTTTAGAAAAAGACATATTCAACCTAAGGAATGAAGGTAATATTCTTTTGCTGGGAGAATTTAATGCTAGAACTACTACCAAGAAAGCCATTACGTTAAGTAACAACTCTAACCCCGACCCCTTGTGGCTTGATGAAGATATCAACTTAGTTAATAAATTCAAGAGAAAATCTGAATACATTATCGAGAACTTATTTGGCACTGAGCTCCTCAAACATTGAAGTTCCCAAGAGCTAACCATGTGTAATGGTATTAACAAGTGGCCCCTCCCTGGATAGATGACATGTGTCCATGGGCTGGGTAGCAGTGTCACGGATTATATGATTTCTGACACCCTCGTCCTCAACCGTATTACAAACTTTGAGCTACTTCATGGATTTGATCATGACTCTGACCATAGATCGATGTCTCTATCCCTCAATCTTGTTATGCATACCACCCACATGCAGGAGACTAATGAAAGGAAAAGACACATTCTCTTCGATAGAAGTAAAACCAACCTCTTCTTAAAGGATTTAGAGATGGATTTAGGCTCCATGACTTATAATAATAACATTGAACAAATTTATTACCATTTCACTACTATCACTTCCAATACCATCAACAAGTTCTCTAATGACACCTCGTTTAAGAATACTAATAGAACTTCCAATTCATGGTATGGCAAAGATTGTAAAATTGTTAGGAAAGTGATTAAAGATGCTCCTAATGAAATCATTAAGCTCTGGAATATCAATATATACAAAAAATATCATCAAGAGGAAGAAAAGGTCATATATTAATAAAATACAAGATTACCTTCTCCACCTTTCTAAAGTCACGCCCTTAAAATTTTGGCGGAATGTGCTTGTTCGTAAAACCAAATATTATAATTCTATCCCCTTAGAAAACTGGTACAACTATCTTAAGAAGTTGTATGACTCCCCGGAAACTTTGGGCACCACCTTAATCACTCCAATTAAGGACGATGTATTCTCTCTAGATGTTCTTGAGTCTAGTATTAATAAGCTCGATAATGGGAAAGCTAAATATATTAAAGGATACCAAGCTAAGATCCTTAAAATGGGAAGATGTATCCTCATTCCTCATCTCCACAAGCTTCTCAATTTGGCTATAAAGCATGGCTTCCCTCAACTTTTGACGCAAAGTATTAATGTGCCTATCTTTAAAAATGGGGACAAAAGTGTTTCATCTAACTACATGGCCATTATGATTAGCCACATCCTGGCCAAGATTTATGGGCTCATTTCGGAAAAGAAGCTTATCCTTTGGCTTGAAAGCCAAGGAAAAATAGCTAAAGGACAAACTAGTTTTAGGAGACAACACTCGAAAATTGACCATCTTGTGACTCTTAGAATCATTGCGGAGGAATGCTGCAATAATAAAGTCAATCTATTTTGTTTTTTTGTGGACTTTAGAAATTTTTTCGACACTAATCCTCGAGATAAACTTTGGGAGAGACTTAAAGAGATCATGGTCCCTCCTGAGCTAAGGATTGTTGTGATTCGTCTTTACGATACCACCATTTCCAAGCTTAAGACCAATGAGGGGCAGTCTAAAGACATTCGATGCAATATTCGATTTAAGCAAGGGTGTCCCCTATCCCCTGCCCTTTTTGACATATACATCTATAAACTAGAGGAGTGTCTAGAATTTGCGGGATGAAAGGGCATCGAGCTTGTTGGTGTTCTCATTACTCTTCTCCTTTATGCCAATGATATTATTCTTCTTGCCGAAAGCCATGATGACCTTGACAAGCAGCTTCAGAATCTTCATCTCTAATGCTCCAAGATGGGTATGATTGTTAATATCGAAAAGAGTAAATTCATGACCATTAAATCCAAAAATATCACCCATGGTAGTTTCATGTATACTAACCAATGCTTAGAGCAGGTTTCTTCTTATAAATATTTGGGCATTGACTTCCCTCATCAACTCAATTGGTATTATAGCATTGATAAAAGGATTATTGGAAGCTGGAAATATTATTATGAGCTCGAAAACAATTGTAAGTTGGTCGATCTTTACATTTGGAGTAAAAGGAGGTTTCTCTTTGAGACTATCATCGCCCCTGTTATCTTATATGGATGTGAAGTATGGGGTTACAGTATCTCTAGAGATTCATGGAGGAAGATTGAGATGATTCAAAATCAATTCATAACCTACAACCTAAAGATCAAGGGAAATACTCCCTATCCTATCCTCTTGATCGAAGTTGGTTCATTCCCCATTAAAATTATAAATATGTTTAGATATTTGATGTATAAGAAGAAGCTTTACAACATGGAATCTAAAAGACTCCCAAAAATTTCTTTTGAATGCAATCAAAACCCCCACCTTCACCTCAAGAACGGGTGGCATAAGGATGCCCAATCTTGGCTCAACCATTGGGGAATTAAGGAGGAGCTCAGTATGGGAAGCAAATATAGTGTCAAAAATACTATTACGTCCAAGTTTAAGGACAAGTTGTGGGAGGATCAAGTTTTGGAGGGTAAAAGGAAGCTAATATACTATAAGGAGGTGATCAACCACACTCTTGATAATCAAAATTATCTCTCTGTGTTGACCAACACTAAGAAAAAAATGAACATCGCTAGTATTAGAACTAATTATCATGAGCTTCGGAGTGAGACCGGGAAGTGGTCTATTCCCAAGACTCCCTGGAACGATAGAATTTGTCATATTTGTGATACTAAGCAGGTAGAAGATGAAATCACTTCCTTTTAAACTTCCTGACTCTTACTCACGTCTGCTCTCAATTCCCTAACATCTACCACACTTCCAATATTCTTGACATATTAAGCTAGCCCACCTATAGCGATCTTGGAGTGCTTATTTCCCTTCTCTTTGATCATAAAAACAAGATTTTGAAGAATTAAACTTAGATTAATTTTCCTTTCTTGAGGTCCAATAGGCAGCATTGGTCTTAGCGGAAATTAATCATCATCACCATTACTTATTATTAAAATATATATATGTGTTTGTGTGTGTGTGTGAAAAAAATTAGTTTTTAGTTTGTATTTAATTTTTTCATTTATTTGTTTGTTTTTTAATTATATAATTCACATCTATTTATTTGTTTTTTTTATTAAAATTTCAAAAAATTTCCTTAATTTTTGTTTTGTTTTTTATTTTATTTTATTTTTAGAATTTTTATCTTTTTCAATTTATATATTAAATTAGTATATTTTAGTAACAATTTTTTTTTTTGTGACACTAATCGAAGTTTTTGCTTCGACGCTGCCGCTCTGACCTAGCCTGCTCCTCTAACCCTCCTTGTCATTGCGCGCAACTTTGCTCAAAGGTCACGGCCCCTGCAACTGTAGGCCCTACATAAGCTCACCCTGGGCTTCTTCAATGGAGTGGGATGGAGGCCCGCTGGCTCCATCCTATCGAGATATCACTGCAGGAAACCCCTCCAAAAGAAACATATAATTCTTCACTGGCCTTACCTCTAGCTCGGCATTCGCTCGCCCAAAACCCATTCTGACTTTTGCAGCTCCTCTAAAAAATCATGGAAAGGAGGCAATGGATAGCAGCAATAGCCACAAAGAATAACTACATCCCTCTTCCCTCGGATGAAGTTGGAGAAGAAGCGAAAGAATATACAGCCTCCAAAGAAGAAACAAAGAAGCACAACACATGCAACCCAAAAGTAAGTAAAACTCTAGAAATAATTATCAAGGACCTGGATGTCGCAGTCTACAGGGAGTACATGCAGGAACATGTAATAATCTGAAAATTTATGGGCATTTGGCCCACGGAACGAGCATTGAAGGGATGGATTCATGCCAAATGGAACCCAAAAGGAGAGATTTACTTACAACTCGGGTCCAAGGGATTCTTCATGGTAGTCTTCACCCTCCTGGAGGATCGGGACAAAATATTTGAAGGGGGTCCTTACTTCTTCAACTTGGCAGGATTGTACATGAGATTCTAGAAGGAGAACTTCACCCCAGACAAAGAATACTTCACCAGGGTTCTAGTTTGGATTCGGCTCTACTCTTTTCCTACAGACTACTGGGCACCATCCATCTTGAAGGCCATAGAAGATGATCTAGGAGAGTACATAAAAATGTCATAGGGCACCAAAAATGAACACTACATCTCCTATGCCAGGATATGTGCCTACATAGATGTCTTAGGTGCCCTACCAGAAGTAATAAGATTAAACTACAAGGACGACATCTAGTCTCAAAACATCGACTATGAGCACATTCATTTCAGATGTAGGAAATTCCATGAACATGGACATATCTTTCGTGACTGTCCCTAAAACAAGGCTCTAGCAAAAGAAGATCAAGCGGGGAAAAAGGATGACCAAGGATACACCAAGGCAGGAAACAAACACAAGCAGAAAAAAAGAGTATACACAAAGAAATACCCTCCCATGTTCTCGCAACAAAACAAGTTCGAAGCTCTAAACGCACTTCAGGAGGAAGCAGGACAACAAAGCACAAGGAAAGAAGTAAACATGTAGCAGGAAAACTCAACGGAAAACAACAGTAGGGAAATGGAAGCCCAAAACAAATCCACACAAGAGAGAACTCAATACCAAGAGGAAATTGACATGGAGAACATAAAAGAAGTACCACCCTAGAGGAAACTGAGATTGAACAAGTCCTAATGGGAATGGATCTGCAGAAAATAGCAAAAGGATGGAACAAAAATGGAATAAAAGCTATTCCCGGGGAGCACATCTAAAAAATTGAAGAGGCTTACCTGCTACAAGAAGGTATGCACTAGAACCAAGAACACCAAAACAAGGGAAAAGGAAAATAAAGCGGAATAATGGTCAACTTAAACACGAGGAAAAACTTTCCAAAAGGGAAGAATAGGGAGAGAGGATGAAAGTCCACCAACCATCTCCTCCAGCAGTTATGAACTCGCCTTATCAATGAAGGAAAGGTAAGAGCAATCACTCTATCCCAAAAAAAATTCAATGATTTGTACATATTGGAATATTAGAGGACTAAACAGTCCCAATAAGAAAATAATTCTAAAATCTAGAATAGCCTCTGATAAACTGGACATTTTCCTACTCCAAGAAACCAAAAGTGATCTAAACTCACTGGAAGTACTACAACAATCCTGCTTCAAAAACCAATACAGCCATGTAGCCATCTCAACCTCGGGCATTGTCGGTGGTCTTTCCACCTTTTGGAAGGACTCCTGCTTTCACCTTTATTAATCTGTGACTTCCAAATATACCCTCACCACGTTTCTTCAAATCACTGGCACCACGGACAAGATTTGTATCACCAATGTTTATGCTCCTCACTCTGTTACCGAAAGACTTGCTTGGTTAATTAGCTTAAAAAAGAACCTTTTCTCTTTCAACCATCCCCTCAACATCATAACAGTTGACTTTAATATGATAATCAATCTTGGGGAAAAGAGAGGTGGACTCAAAAAATTGGATAAAGACTCAGTTGCCTTCCAGGACCTTATTGATGCTCTCAGACTCATAGACACCCCCACCAAAAATGGCTCTTTTACCTAGAACAACAATAGAGGTGGGGATAGATAGATAACCTCAAGTCTAGATAGATTCCTCCTCTCTAAGGACCTGTACCTCAGTTCCTTGGAAGCAGAAGCCAACATTGCCCCTTAGGTGGGCTCAGATCACCGACCCATTGTTCTAAAAATCTAGTTATCAGAAGGTCTCAAAAATAAACCCTTTAGGTTTGAAGCCTTCTAGATCAGTCATCCTGAATTCATGGACAAAATGAAAGAATGGTGGTCCACCCACCCAACCCACCCAAGGCAAAAAAATGTACAACTTCCAACATAAACTAAAATTTATCAAATCTAAACTCAGCCTCTAGAATAAGAACACCTTCGGAGACATCATAGTAGAAAATAAATTGATAGAACTCAAAATGGAAGCCCTACAATAGAACATCATCAACAATGGAATGAATGAACAAAGAAAGAAAGAGGAATTAAAGCTACAAAAAAGCTGGGAGGAAAGTGCTGCCCAAGAGGAGACCTTGTGGCACCAAAAATCTAGGGTTAGTTGGCTCAAAGAAGGAGAAAAGAACACAACATTCTTCCACCGTTATATGATCCAACATTGGAAACACAACAGAATATTGAGCCTAAAAAATAAACAAGGCAATATCCTTAGCACTCGCTGAGAAATATAAGAGGAACTCAAGCAGTATTTTGGAGACATCCTCACTGAACCTAACAATGCCAACGGGGAAGCAATAGATAAAATCACCAGAAACATCCCTACAATCTTAACTAAGGAGCACAACAAAATGCTTATAAGGAAAGTTTCTCTAAGCAAGGTTGAAGAAACAGTCCAAACCATGCCCAATGGCAAAGCCCCAGGACTGGACGGTTTCACCATTGACTTCTTCAAAGCCTACTAGCCACTGCTTAAAACGAAGGTTCACGATCTGGTGGAAGAATTCTGCATCCAAATTCTGTCCTAAAAGCCCTCAATGCTACCTTTATCACCCTCATTCACAAATCTGAAAATGCTGACTCCCATGACCAATTCAGGCATACTGCCCCACGTAATGTTATTTACAAAATCATCTCCAAGGTTCTAGCTAATCGCATCAAAACCATCTTGCCCCTCCTCATCTCCCCCCTGTAAACGGGTTATGTGGAAGGAAGAAAAATTTTGGACAACATTATCCTCTCACAGGAAGTCATTCACTCTCTCAAGGAGTAGAAGAAACCAGGCATGCTCATCCAGTTGGACATGTCCAAGTCCTTCGGCAAAATCAACTAGAATTATATTAGAAAAGTGTTGGAAGCTTTCAATTTTAACAAGGACTGCATAAAATGGATTATGACCATGGTTTCAGGAGCCTTCTTCTCCATTCTTCTTAATGGCTCCCCCTCCTCCATCATCAACCCATCCCGAGGAATTAGTCAAGGCAATCCCTTATCACCTTTCCTTTTTGTCATCATGGTAGTGTTGGAAATACTGAGAGGAGGGTGAATCAATATTTCTTTTCAATTGTTAATTTTACTAGTTAGATCACTTATATTTAGAACACAAAATGAATAATGATGGAATAGATACTTTTATTAATTTCTTCTTTACAATAAGTAAAGGACAATAATGATATAGGGTTCCAACCCTAGATGAAGACTCCAATCTTCCAGGCTCCAACCTGTATTGTGCCAAGCACCGACTTGGTCTTTCCAAGGCTCCAACCTTGTCGATTTGAGGCACCAACCTCTAGGGCTCCAACCCTATCTCTGGTACATGTTCCAACCTGGTTTCTTGAGGACTCTGATCCTTTAGGGCTCCAACCCTATCTTCCAAGGCACCAACCTTGTCTTTATGAGGCTCCAACCTCTTGGGCTCCAACCCTCAACTTCACTTCATCAAAATATGTTTGGTTATTATTCACGGCTCCCAAAGTCTTCTGCAACGAGCCCTGTCACACTTAGTATCCATGTCACATCATCAATGACAACCTTTTATTCTTAGAAGGTGTCACCAATTCTCTTCATCGTACCCAAACAATTTCTCCAAGTTACCTCATGATGGCTTCATTGCATCTAGTCTAGATGATGTCCTTCTTCAAGGATTCTTTAATGACTGCTCCTCAAGTATCTTTAAGTTTACTTAAACAACTATCCAATGGTGCTCCAATTATACTTCTTGTAGTAGCTTCAATAAGATTCAAAGATTTAGTACCAGGTCTTCTAAGCCTCCAACAATTGCTACAAGATATCTTTAGTAATTTGCTTTAATAAGACATCTCAGGGTTTCTTCAATCAACTCTTCTACTATCTCTTTCGACAAGATAAACTGTCTCCAACATTATTCTTCAAGAATGATTATGTGGTTTTCTTAAGAAGTGTTCAACTCCAAAAATATGAATTCTGTAAGAACACCAATCCTTGTGCTTCCAATGCCTTTAAGTAGATGATGTTAACAATTCCATCCTTCAAAAAATGCTCTAATACTACTACAAATTCCCAACCAATGTATGCAACCGATGAATTTTGGAGTGCTCTAAAAAGATTCGAATTTGGTGTCTATTTGCTGTAGGTTGGGATGAATGGTTAGGGCAAGATGACTGTCCACATCAACGTACTTAAACTCCTCCAAATTGCCTCCTAACTGCTGCAACTGTTTTCCACTTTAGTGTTGCTCCAATGTGCTTAAGTTATGGATTGTTTTTAGTCCTCCAAAGTCTACTTCAACTATGTTTTCAAGGGATACAAAGTGCCTTTGATATTCTTCAAAAAATTTCATAAGGGTTGTTTCAAAAATGATGTCTTTTATGATGCTCCAACTTCATTTCAAGTTTTTCCACCTTTTTCTCTAAGTCTGGTTTAGTGTACACTGCTGTAACTTGTTACTTTGGCTGCCTTGTAGGTTTTCCACAAAATTATGATATACTTCCTGTTATCACCTAGATTGACCTCAGGCTGAAGGAAGGCAAACCAGGGTAACCAAAAACCACGCTTAACCTTGTATCTAGCCCTAAAAGGCAGGGATAGGGCTCTCTCCGTAAGGAATCTTAGTCAAGGATGACTGCAAAAATGATTTTAGGCTAGGTATAGTAGCTCGAAATGTTTTTTGATAGATTTTTGGGTGTTGTTGGATTAGATGGAGCTGGGTAGTTTAAGTCTGGGAAATTAAATTAGAAATGCAAAGTATTCTATGGGGCAAGGTAGGCATGGAATTTAACACGTTTGGTTTTATGATTGTGAAGTGTTTAAGACTGGTGAGGAGCTGAGGAGGGCATATGAGATGAATCCTTCTCAAACAATAGAAAACATAAAATATTGAATGATTTCCCAAGGTAGAGCACTGTAACAATGGATTCTACCTATATATCTTGAAAACATTCAACAGAAATGAAGGAAATGAATGTTGGCATACATAGAACATTTAACAAATGATTACAAAAGAAGAAACTGTGCTAAAATTCCATACCACAGGGATCCCATAAAAAATAGCTGCAAATCTTTATTAATTTCCTGCCAAACTGGTTACAAATATGTACAATCAAGCTTAGAGCGCCCCAGTGATTTCCAACTTTTTCCACCCTTACAAATGACTAAAAAATTACATTAAATAGACAAGCTTCAGGGGGCGAATCCGTAGAAAGAGGAGCTATTTCACCTGCCCCCAAGCAAAAACCTGAAGATAGAAAAAACCAACGGCACACCTTTGAAAGAGAGGAAACTGTATATTTGACCATTTGGAAGTATAATCTGCTACACTTTCTCCAGCCAATGGGAAGAAAAAGAATCTGGAACCCACTTGCCCCTTCATTTATCATTTGTTGCTGTTTCATGGTTGACACCGTAATAATCTCTATATTCAAAATTACTTACAGTCTCAACAGAATGTCTACCCCTTTTAACCCTTTTGCCGAAGAAAACCCTTTTTAAACCAATAAAATTTAATTTGCCTCATTTAACGGAGAAAAACCCTTTTTTCTTTGAAAAGAGCGAAGGACTTTGGTGGGCTCGGAAATCGCAATCGCAATCCCAAGTGGAAGGAGCGGGAATAATTTCGCAGAAGTAATCGCGATATGCGATGGAGCGGGAAGGAATGGTCCAATGCGATGAGGGAGCGATGGAGAAATATCGCATCGGCAGAAGTCGGGAGTGCAGAGTTAGCATTGGAGAAATATCGCGACTGCGCGATGCGATGAAGGGTTGTCGCATCGGAAAAAACGAAAGGGCGGAGTTAAGTTCTGGCGAGGAGAAATCGCGCGATGCGATGAGCTATGAGATCGCATTGGCGGAAGGAAGATGAAAGGTTTGGCACAATGAGAATCACGATAGTGATTATCACATCCAAGGAATGGTAAATGCGAAGTAATGCACTGCGGGAATACAATGTTGCGATGCGATGGGATTGCATCGGTGATGAGCCATCGCATCAGGGTTTGTAGGAGATGGAAATTTCAAAAGAAAAAGGGACTTGCGGTGAAGGGAAAAAACATATAAAAAGGAAAACATGTAAAGTTAAAGGGCCAGCGGAGTAATGGAAAAAAGGGCAGAGTTATGCTTTTAGGCCATTTATTCATTTGGGCATATTTTCCAATCCAGAAGTCGACTTCGGGAGTATGATATAACGTTGGAAATATTTTTCTGAGCTCCTTATGATGAAAATGCTTATAATATTATTTGCACTGAAAATCATGTGGAGAACACCTTTGAAACCCAGGCAGAGAAAAATCCCCTTTGACCCTTTGTGACAGGCTACAAAATACTATCAATGGCTTTATCGAGATAGCAGCTTCTGAAGTTCAACTTATTACATATGGAGACATAAAATTACATAAGAAATGATAATCAAAACAAAGTACCCTGTTTTCACCTCAAAACATGTTTTGAGTTGAAAATTACATTAATTTTAAAAGAACAACTATTTGACCTTTCCAAATACTATGCTTTGAGTTTATTTGGCATTCTCATGTCCTTGCTGATCTTTATTGACACTTTCCTCATCAATTTGACTATGGTGGAACCCTAAAACCTAATGAGACCAAACCCTGTGACCTAATAAAATGAATTGTAGAGTGAAAATGAATCATGATTGAAGAATATAAAGAGGAGAACCAACAAGTATTTTTCATGAGGAAAAACTGATGAAGTGACCCCAACCATCAGTGAATCCATGACCTAATGGAGTGATAAAAAGTTATAGTATGGGACTCCTAATATGCAAATGCAAAAGAGAAAATTTTGATCACTGATGGCGGTATGAAAAGACAGACACTAACACTTCCCAAACAGCTCCTAAAAGTCCTTAACTAGTTGTGACTTTCCTCCTTAGAACAGAGCTCGGTTTATTGTTAAAAATCCTGTACTTATCTACAACCTCAAATAATGATATTATGCCACAAACACAATATCAAATAACCCAGAACAATCCTTATCATTGTGGCACCCTTCATCTCTAGCTTGGATTTGCAAGAAACACAAAACAACCTTTCAAAACTACCCAGATTTCCCTTCAAGGCCTGTGGTTATCTCTCTATGGTATACTCAATCAAATAATTCAAAAAATATAATTAGCCCAACACTTATTTTCCTTGTTTCCTCATTTGCTTTCTTCTTTTGTGTTTCTAAACCTTTTATCTGCAATCTTCAATGAAAATTCTTTGTCAAATGAATGCTTCAACTCTCCTTTTTATATGAGTTTGATGTTGAACTGAAAGGACACGTCTTTTAGAATGTAGGCCGACATGAAGGCAAGGATAGGTTGGCTCACTGCTAAGGTTAATTTTTCTAGACTTAAAAATTCCATATCTCCTCAACCGCTGGGAGTTTTGGGACAATTAAAGGCTCATTAGAACGGGAAAAATATACTCTACAAGATGGTACATAACCCATGTTGATAGGATACCTCCAAGGTGGTAAAAACAATTTTTCTTTGTGATTGTCCTTAATTTTTGTGTGTAGGAGGAGAATAAGACGGCGTGCCTTTTCCACTGCTTGGATTCCCCTTTGTTTGTCTTATCAATCATAGGATTATGGTATCATCATGTAGGACATCCATGTCATCATGGTAGTATCTAACATCATCATGACATTATAGATTAGATATTCAATAATAGTGCAGTAATAGGTCATAGTGCAACATCATTAGGAGAACTTCAAAATAGTCTTCCAACCATCAAATGAGATCTTCCAAATCATCATCTAGTCTTCCAACCTTCATCAAGTGTATGAATTCATCAAGTATCATCCCAGTGTATGAAATCATCATATGTCATCATCAAGTATCATCCAAGTGTATGACATCATTGGATAAGATCTAGATCATCAAGTGCATGCAACACTAGATCAAGTACTTAGGGATTCCTTCATTAGTGGTTTGACTTCTTTGTGACTTGAAATCTTCATTGATAGTATCCTAGTCAACCAAGAGTCATGGCATCATCATCTAGAACCAGGCATCTCAAGAATATTGAAATCTTGGTCAATGCCACATTGACATCAATGACAACCTTGATTAACAGGAAGAAGGTCTCAGTCGCTCCATATTGGCTGCCTCCTCAAATGGAAATATCTCTGGAATTAAAATTTACCCCTCCACTCCCCTTCCACTTGCCAACAATTTTTCGATTACACTCTACTCATGGGCTCTCCCACTATCAAAGCAGCCCTGGCCTTTCAGAACATTCTTGTTGATTTTTCCCAAGCATCTGGCACTTCCATTAACATACACAAATATAAAATATTCTTCCTAAACACCTCCTAGCCCATTCAACTCAATATATTTCCAATCAACTTAAGACCATCCAAAGAGATTTCTTATGGAAAGGCAAAGAAAACAAAGGAAAAATTTTGTAGACCCAAAAAAGGAGGAGGGCTTGGCCTTAGAGACCTTGATTTGCTGGGTAAAGTACTGGGAGCCAAAACATGGTGGAGGTGGATCACCTGCCCTCCAACCTCTTGGGCATCACTCTAGAACACAAATTATGCCCCATATAACCACCCAAAGACTCTCATCAGGCTCTGTGGCAACATCAAGGACTCCACGGTTTGGAACCAAGCATGGGGGAACAGAGCAACGATTCAAAAACACTACTTTTGGGGAATAAGAAATGGAGGCACAACATTTTTCTGGGATGACGCTTGGGATAAAATCCATTGTCTCAATCAATACCAATTCCAACAAATAAAAATTCATATGGATAGCCAAAATAAAAGTCTTGTCAAATAGTTTTGGAAAAATGATGAAAACACTGGATGGAGGGAATGGCAAGAGGCCCCGGACTAGGTTCAGCAAAATCACCCTCATGAATGGAGGAATCTAGCTAAAGAGCTAGAAAAAAAGGAAAATTCAAACAGAAGAGGAGCAGGACAAGCTAATATGGGGCTCTAATGTGGCTGGCCACTTCAACATAAAAGAGGCCTATGGCTACTTAACCCACCCCACTCCCACCCCCACTGAAAGAAAATGGCGCACTCTCTAGAACCGCAAACAATGGCCCAAAATATCACTCTTTATTTCGCTATTAATGCATAAAAAAATTATAACCTGGGAGAATCTAATCAAGAAAGGCTTCATCAGCCCTTCCATTTGTGTGCTCTGCAAAATGAATGATGTAACTTCAAATCATCTATTAAATGAATGCAACTTTGCCTCCAACATCTGGAATTGGATCTTCCTTGTATTTAACTCCTTGGATAGGGACCCCTCCTCCATTATCAATTCCTTGGATCACTGGCGCACCTCCTTCTCCAATAAGTCTCTCATCAATCTGGCATGGACCCTTTTGCAAGGAATTATTTGTTAGGCCATCTGGAAGGAAATAAATGCTAGAATCTTCAAAAATCAGGAAAAAAAAGAAGAACAAATAATTTGTTGAGATTGCAACAAGATGATGAGCTTAGTGGAAAGAAGTCGCCTTCACTAAGTGGGCTCGTAGACTATTTTTGGCGCAAAGTATATTTTTAGACTATGTCTATTTTTAGACATATGGATCATGTTCTATGAGTTGCAGGATGCTATTTGTGGATGGTTGGTCAAGTTGGAAAAAATATATGGACTTCTATTTTTAGACATATTGGGTAGAATCTATTTTTAGATTGCCAGTCTAAAAATAGATATGTCGAATATTATTAGCTCTTAATAATATTTGGACTATAAACATTATCTTATTCTCTTGGAGCACTTCAGTTAAGTGCACAGATGTGGCACAGGAGCTGACAGAAGGAATTACGCTATTCCTGAGGGTTAAGTGGAGCTATTGCATGGATACTTCAGTTAGAACTCATGTGACAGAGTTTGGTGGAGTTGATTGAGGATTTAATGGAGTTGTGTTCAGTTTAACTAATCTAAACATAGTTGAACTAGTTGTATTTAGTCTAACTGATTAATACACTAGTGAAGAGTGGTGTGAATTAATTATTAATTAATTCACTAATTATAAACTCATTAATCAACTAAAGAATAAATCAGTTAACTTCAGTGCATGGATAGTTTCAGTGGAGACCAGTGCAAAAAGAGGTGAAAGAGCAGGTTAACTATCAGTTGTGACTATACAGTTGCATGTTTGCAACAACCAATGATTGGAGAAGCCAATGAGGATTGCGGAGTACAAGCCAGGTGGTTCAAAGTTATTTATGAGCCATTCTACAACATTGATTACGCAATAGAGGTTGGCTATCAGGTGGCAGAGATTGGAGCATGTGTTTTGCTAGATCTAGCTTGATTAGTGTGTAGAAATTGGAGGTTGTGCTGAGAGCTTGTGAGGAGCTTTGTACAATGATTGTTACATGATATCTATGACATATAATATACAGATAGTTGGGGTTTTCAGCTTTAAGATTTCCCATGAAATACTGTGTTCATATGTGTGATTGTTTATGGTTTTAATGTGCACATGCAATTGATTTTATTTCCGCATGTAATGATCAATGGTAGAAGAGATTCTGTATTGTGCATGAAGATAAAATAGTGTGTGATCAGGAGAATATCGGTGGATAACATATCAGTTACTCAAATTTTCTACATGGTATCAGAGCGATATTGATCATTGGAGCAATTGCAAAGCATTGAAGCGGTTGAGTTTTTTGTTGGTGGAATTTGAATTTGTAGTAGTGTTTTCTTGGTGTCGAAGTTGAGATGTATTTCAACGGATTGCGATTGGAGTATTCCCTTGAGGGTAGCTCAAATTATATTGCATGGAAGGAAAGGATGGAGGCGGTGCTAGATGAAAATGGGTTGAAGGAGTTCATATATGTATAAATTCCAAAACCTACTTCTTCTGATGCTGCCATACTTGATGCATGGCAAAAGAAGACAACAAAGTGTCGAAAAATTTTGTTGGAAGGTGTGAAGGATCACATAGTGTCCAGCCTTCATGGTAAGGATTCTCCATTCTTGATGTGGAAAGCTTTGACAGATTTATTCCAAAGCAAGAGTGACCAGAGGAAGTTGGTGCTCAAGGATAAACTCAGAAACATAAAAATGGAGAAAGGCGATAGTATGCCCAAGTACCTCACGAAGTTCATCCAATGTAGGGATGAGTTAGGAAGTGTGGGGGTTACTGTTGATGACGAGGAATTGGTGAGCTTGGATCTCCTTGGGCTTTCGAAGAGTTGGCATTCCTATCAGGATTCTGTCAATGGTTGGGAGAAATTTCTAGGATGGGAGTGACTTTGGTCAGATCTTGTGCAAGAGGAGATAAGGTGAAGTACCGGGGATAGATCTTCATCAAAGAAATTTGATGAAGAAAATTTTTCTTTGGCTGCCAAAGCAAAGAAGGGGAAGAGCAAGAAGCATGCTTCTCAATCCGGTGTGAAAGACAAGAAGCAGGACACGTCCAAGGTGAAGTGCTTTCACTGTCACCAACACGTACATTATGCCACTAGTTTTCCACAGAAGAAGAAAAATAAGCAGGTTGCTGGATTTGCAGATGGAGAGGCCTTAGCCTCGCAGTTTGAGCTGGATTTTTTTGCTGATCGCATGCTTGGTGTCAAGTGTGATGGGTTTAGTGTGGTTTATTGACAGTGGTGCATCTTTTCACATTACAAAAGATCAAGATTTGTTTATTGATCTGGATGAGAAATATCTTGGAGTGCACATCGAGATGGGTGATGATGGTAGATATAGTGCAACCAGTATCGGTACCATTTCCTTTGAGGGGGATTCTGGTAAACCCTTCGTATTGAAGGAAGTGATGCATGTTCCAGGATTGAAGAAGAATCTTATCTCTGTGGCGATGTTAGAAGATAAGGGTAAGGATGTTGTCTTTAGTGAGGGTGCGCCTTCCTGCTATAGAAGGGCAACCGGTGAGACCCTGGAGGATAGGGTTCGGTTAAGAACCTTTATCAATTGCAGGTAGATGGCTGCGCAACAATGGCAGGCAAGGCAAAAGGAGTGGTGAGCTAGGATGATGGCGAGCTGTGGCACCAGAGATTGGGCCACCTTCACCATGGAGCTTTGAAGATACTGCAACAGATTTCTACTGGGCTTCCTAAGGGTACTCTTGCGTAGTCAGATCAGTGTAAGGGATGTACCTTGGGAAAATTTGTGAAAGCCACTTTTCACGAGAAGGATAGTCATGCCACGACGATCCTTGAGAGAATTCACACAGACGTGTGTGGACCTTTCTCAGTAGCTTCGACAAAAAAGCACAGGTACTATGTGATATTTTTTGATGATTTTTCTCAGAAGTGCTGGATCTTCTTCATGCAGAATAAGAGCGAGACATACTCAAATTTCTGTGAGTTCAAGGCACTGGTTGAGAAAAAATTAGGGAAGCAGGTGAAGACTCTTAAGAGCGACAGTGGTGGTGAATTCATATCTGGAAAATTCAAGAACTTTTGCAGCGCAAAAGGAATTCGAAGAGAGCTCATAGCACCTCATAACCCAAAACAAAATGGGGTTGCTGAGTGGAAGAACAGAATGATCGTGGGTGCTGCACGGGCGATGTTGCATGATCAGGGCCTTCCCATACACTTGTGGGCTGAGGCATGCAATACTGCAGTATATGTGAAGAACCGTTGTCCTCACAGGATACTTGGCATGAGTACACTCGAGGAGGCGTTTTCTAGTAAGTAGCCTGATATTTCCCATTTGAGGATTTTTGGTTCACTTGTTTACATTCATGTGACGAAGGATGCCAGGAAGAAGCTAGAGCCAACTGCAGAGGTTGGGATATTTTTTGGGTACACTGATACACCCCACAACTATCGTGTGTATTTTCCAGACAGTCACAAGATTTTTGTGCGACGGGATATCAAATTTCATGAGGAGAAATCCATGAAGTGTTCGCTTGAGAGGGAGCCACACTTGCATGCAGATGAGGAGATATTAGTTCCTAAGGATGAGCTTCAGGATGTGGATCAGCCACAAGAGGAAGTTCATGGAGTGGAAGAGACCACTCATGCAGCGCCAACCATCAGAGGGTGGAAGCGCACTACAGAAGCTGAGCGACTGGCTCAAGATGCAGAGAGGATTGTAGGAGCACCTACATCATAGCGCAGACAGACATAGTCACCTGATCGGTACATTGGATACATGGCTCTCATGAGTCAATGTATCGTGACAGAGCCATACTCTTTCGAGGAAGCCGTGGAGGATCCCGCATGGGTAGATGCCATGGTGGAAGAGTATGATTCGATTGTCAGAAACAGTGTATGGGAGATTGTCCCAAGGCCGGAAGGGAAATCAGTGGTGGGTTTGAGATGGATCTACAAAGTGAAGCAGGCATCTGACGAAAGTGTGGAGAAGCACAAGGCAAGATTTGTTGCCCGAGGCTTTTCACATATTGAGGGGATCGATTATGAGGAGACCTTTGCACCTGTAGCAAGGTATTATTCCATATGGATGATTCTTGCTCTCTCAACACAGATGGGGTGGCACATTCATCAGATGGATGTGAAGACTGCGTTCCTAAATGGAGTCATTGAGGAGGAGGTGTACATAGAGCAGCCCAAAGGTTTTGAGATCTTCAGCAGCGAGTCACATGTGTGTAGGCTCAAGAGAGTGCTGCATGGGTTGAAACAAGAAACTCGTGCTTGGTACACACGGATAGACAGTTATTTCACCGGACTTGAATTCTCCAAGAGTGAGGCGGATCCGAACCTATACCAGATTTTGGTGGAGGGTAAGTTGCTGATCATTGTACTTTATGTAGATGATTTGATTTTGACGAGTGATGAACTGTTGATACACTCATGCAAGGATGATCTTGCAAAGGAGTTTCAGATGAAGGACTTGGGCCTCCTTCAGTATTTTCTGGGATTGGAAATTTGGTAGCGCAGTGATGGACTGTTTTTTTATGAAGGCAAGTATGCCTGGGAGATACTAGAGAAGTTCAACATGCATGGCTGCAAGCCTATTGATACTCCTCTTCCTGGTGGTTGGAGGAAGGAGGATGCTACTTATTGGAGAAAGTGGATGCCTTGTTTATCGACAGTTGGTGGGGTCGCTTATGTATTTGGTCAATACACAACTCGATCCCCTTGGAAGTATATGCTATCTTCATTAACCCGGCTGTGGAAGCTATGAGTTAAGCCCTATAATGCTCTTGGGCAGGCAAGCATGTATTGAGATATCTCAGAGGCACATCAGGATATGGATCATGGTACAGACAGGAGGATGAGTTGAGGCGGCATGGCTTCACGGACCAGTATCATCATACCAAAGATTGTGTGCAAAAGAAGATCATGTTACTTTCATATATTCCCATGGAGGATCAAGATGTTGATATCTTGACGAAGGCGCTCACCAGGAGCAAATTCGAATACCACAGAGGCAAATTAGGGGTGGCAGATAATCCTTGTCTTGTTGAGAGGGAGTGTTGAGATTGCAACAAGATGATGAGCTTAGTGGAAAGAAGTCACCTTCACTAAGTGGGCCCGCAGGCTATTTTTGGTGCAAAGTCTACTTTTAGACATATGGATCATGTTCTATGAGTTGCAGGATGCTATTTGTGGATGGTTGGTCAAGTTGGAAAAAATATATGGACTTCTATTTTTAGACATATTGGGCGGAATCTATTTTTAGATTGCCAGTCTAAAAATAGATATGTCGAATATTATTAGCTCTTAATAATATTTGGACTCTAAACATTATCTTATTCTCTTGGAGCACTTCAGTTAAGTGCACGGATGTGGCACAGGAGCTGACAGAAGGAATTACGCTATTCCTGAGGGTTAAGTGGAGCTATTGCATGGATACTTCAGTTAGAACTCATGTGAGAGAGTTTGGTGGAGTTGATTGAGGAGTTAATGGAGTTGTGTTCAGTTTAACTAATCTAAACATAGTTGAGCTAGTTGTATTTAGTCTAACTGATTAATACACTAGTAAAGAGTGGTGTGAATTAATTATTAATTAATTCACTAATTATAAACTCATTAATCAACTAAAGAATACATCAGTTAACTTCAGTGCATGGACAGTTTCAGTGGAGACCAGTGAAGAGATAGGTGAAAGAGCAGTGTGACTATACAGTTGCATGTTTGCAACAACCAGTGATTGGAGAAGCCAATGAGGATTGCGCAGTACAAGCCAGGTGGTTCGAAGTTATTTATGAGCCATCCTACAACATTGATTACGCAATAGAGGTTGGCTATCAGGTGGCAGAGATTGGAGCATGTGTTTTGCTAGATCTAGCTTGATTATTGTGTAGCAATTGGAGGTTGTGATGAGAGCTTGTGAGGAGCTTTGTACAATGATTGTTACATGATCTCTATGACATATAATATACAGATAGTTGGGGTTTTTAGCTTTAAGCTTTCCCATGAAATACTGTGTTCATATGTGTGATTGTTTATGGTTTTAATGTGAGCATGAAATTGATTTTATTTCTGCATGTAATGATCAATGGTAGAAGAGATTCTGTATTGTGCATGAAGATAAAATAGTGTGTGATCAGGAGAATCTTGGTGGATAACATATCAGTTATTCAAATTTTCTACATAATTCATTCCATAAAATAGACTCTTCGGGAATCTGCTTCTATCGCCAGACTACCTGATCCTACTCCCCCCCCCCCCACTTGAGAGGATATTCCATCCTATCATTGCTAGACATATCCCTCCACAACTCCCTAATGCATTACAAAACTCCACTGGACACATCGTCTGACCCTAAGGGGATGCCTCCTGAACCCAACTACATCAAGCTAAATTATGATGGGGCATCAAAGAATAGCCTAGGAAAAGCTGGTTTTGGTGGTGTCTTTAGAGATCATGCAGACCAAATTATCTGGATATATTATGGAAATCTAGGACACACTACCAACAATGCAGTTGAGATTCAGGGCCCGACCCATGGTCTCGCCATTGCCATGGATCAGAACTTCTGGCCTTTATTCATCAAGGTGGAATCCATGGTCGCTACCCAAGATTGCAAAAAGATTCAGTAGGTAAGAAACGTCAACCAAGTTTCAGACAACTGGAGACTAAAAAAAATTCTTCAGAAAATTAAAATCCACATCGACAGGGCCAAAGGTGTCACCTTCCACGTGGTAAGGCGCAAAGCCAACCAACTCGCTGAACTACTGGAAAATGTTGGCGTCAATGAAATAAACGTCTCCTGTCTAATTCGTGGGATGCTTTTAATCTTCCATACATCAGAAAAGAATGTCGTCGCATCAGGGAAAACGATTCGCTAGCAGAAGTACAAAACATCCCCTTGGCATCACCGCTCCTTCCCCATAGAATTCATGACCCAAACCTCCCGCACCATCACCACTCTCCCTCCATATGAACGCACCTATAGGTATGTCCCTATCAGACGTCCGAATGACAACCCCAAATGTAATATTTATTTCCCATATATGATCTCCCGCCCAGATGTCCCATTCTCCCACCACATCTCCTATCGTGAATTCCTCCCTCCAACCTATATTAACCACACCTTGTTATGTCATACTTCTTTCCATTTCCAGGCTTCTGCGATCCTGTCTCCAACTTCCTTGCTCGCGCACTCATCCCTGTCTCTTCCCATGACCGGCCACCCTAGCCTCCCATTGCAGCCTGTGGCTCCTTTCCAACCCCCTTTGATTTTCATTTCTCTCATGGCCCCCCGTAGATCCAATCCTCCCCTCCCTGCCCATGGTGGGCGCGGCTGTGATGTTTGCTGGACTAACCCCACTCAGTCCCCTATAATCTGCGTGGAAAATACTGCCAGAAACACAGCATTGGACTTTTCTACAACCACCAGTCAGGACATGAAGACTCAGATCAGGGAAATTGAAGATAAAGCCCAGAAAATTTGCAGAAGAACTTCGACAGAAGTTTTAGATGAAGCCTTCAGTTGGATTCCAGACCTTGGCCTCCCCATAGCTAGGGAAAATCTTTAATGTCATGCCATTGATCTCCACTGGCAGACCAAGATGATGATGACCATGGTGCTTCAAGAGAAACAAGACTGCAACAACATCCTAGAACGAAAAATTGACTCCCTCACTGAAAATTTGTAATGTACGTTGGCGAGGTTCACCATCATCGATTCATTGAAAAAAGATCTCTACGCTATGCTCTTCTCAAACGTCGAACTACAACTGACCATCTCAATCATGTCACCAAAGTTGAAGGTGTTTATCCTTCTTCCCCCTGAAATTTCTCAGTGTAGGTCAGCCCCAGTGGCACTGGACCCTCCTCCAGCAGGAAGCAACATTATGGCTCCGAAGATGGAAGCACTCTTGAACGTCCAATCAGTGTAGACGACTTCTTGATAGACGAAGCAACCCAACCATGCTCCCCAGGCTTCTATTTTTCCAGGTTCTATGACTGCAATCTCCAAATGTTCAATTTTTCTTCTTCAGCAAGGCCAAAAGGCCTTTTTTCTTAGCTTAACTATCTGTGTTTTGATCACTTATCATTCCCCTTTGTATCTCTCCCTGTAACTCCTTTCCCAAAGGGTGAAAACAATGTCCAAAGTAACAAATGCAATGACTGCAACAAGATAAAAATTTGTAATTTTTCCTGGTACTGACACTAATGTAATTCTCTATTTTATATGAATGTGAATAGATTCATCTTATTTACAAAAAAAAAAATTTATTTTTTTGTGTATTGGAGTATTAATTATGATATATAAATTTATAAAAAATCTTAATCTCAAAATATCAATGTCATTATTTTTTTAAAACTTTGCAAAAATAATTACAAATTTAATTATAAAAAAACATTGCAAAAAAAACAAATTTGGAAATCCCTTAAAAAAACAAACATCTTAGGATGGAAAAAAAGAAGAGGAATAAGATAACTTGAACAATTGTTAAATAATCAACATTTAAAAAAAAACATGCACACTTAGTGTTAGCCACCTATGAAATCTTTGTCAAGCAGACAGGTGGCTAAATTGTTTTATGAGCCTTCAAGAGATACATTTCCCATGAAAATCTCTCATCCGTGAAGCCTCTCTGTGTCCATTGCCTTTTTAAAGATCCTCATTGTTGTTTCCATCCAAAAATTCTCACTGCCTGTGGAAAATTGTGCTTAGAAAGTCCCCCATTTGCCCTTGTACCTATGCAAATTTCCCCATTACTAATATTCTTCCAACTCTTAAAATTTCCCCTTTGTTTCCCAAAATCCCTCCAAAGTCGCCTAAACCATTCATTTCATCCTTAGAACCAAGTGAAAATACTTCATTTGATTTCAAATCCCTCTTTTACCTCTACTGAAAACCTCCTTTTGGCCTTAAAATGCTGTCTCTAAGGCTAAACAACCCATTTTCCTCTTTAAATAGGCTAGCCCCCTTCGGCCTAGCCCCTTAAACCACTTCCCCATATGCCCCGAGTGCTAAGACCAAGCGCAAAGGCCTGGGCGCTAATTGAAATTGCAACTTTTGGCGAGCGCATTTCTATGTTATACGAAAAATCCCGATGCGATTAGGGTTTTGGTCTGTAAACCCGCGCCGCGGTCTCAACCATCGACCTTCTAAGATTTGACGGCCAGCGCCGATCACATTCGCAAATCTTAAACTATGCCGCCCACTGCACTCCCTGATTGCGATCCCACGATTATAATCTTCGTCGTCGATTTCCCTTTAATCCAATAGTCATCGCAAGCCCCATCGTGCTCGCATCTCCCTTTCGTCACCCCGCCGATGGCATCCCCACCATTGATTCACATTTAATCCGACGACCCTCACTTCCCTGCTCCAATCGCAATCGCAATTTTCAAATGGTGCCACCCTTCACCCTTTGCGATTGTGATCCTCCGACGCAATCTCCGTCGTCGATCTCACATAAAATCCAAGGTCATAGGCCAATCGCTCCAGCGCTCATCGGAGTTTGACCCTCCTATCGATCTCCCTCTGATTTGATCGTAACCATCCTTCCGTTCGATCCAATGGTCCATACCTAATCGCCCTCTGCCCGTGGTCCCACCGTATCAACCCATTCCATATGTTTTCATCGCATTTTCATCCGTTCCCTTTGCATTTCATTCAAGGGTCAAATTTTAATGTTTGCATTAGATTTTGTTACATTCTGCCAAACTTTCACTAGACCATTTTCCCACTGATTCCATACATTTTTCACCATCATCCGGCATTATTCCACCATTTTCAATTTTCATCCACCATTTCCACCATGTTGCGCTGCCATTATCACAGTCCTCCACAGCATCCGACCCCATGCACGGGTTTCTTAACGTGTTTGTGTGTTTTTTGCAGGGTTACAGGCGGTGGAATCTGCCATGGTTCACAGTCACTGTTATAGTGGCACAGAGCATAGAGAAGAGCCTGAGGATGTGCTTAGAGCATAAATTTTCATTAAAGGACAGAGTTCAACTCTGCAAAACCTCTCCAGCGCCACTAAAGCTCACTTTTCACTGATAGAGACAATCATGAAGCGGCAAAGAGTATCAGTACAGAGTTAAGGAGTTCTAATGCACATTATTGAAGATGTTAAGCCTTAATTCAGTGTTTTAAAGGCAAGGTACCAAATTGAAGACCTCATGAATCACACAGAGGGCCTAGCACACAGAAAACAATATCATCAAGGTTTCACATCAGCAGAACTCTCCTCCCGAGAAAGGACACAGTACTCGTACTGTTTTAGTCTACATTGTGTCCATGACAAGATTTCCTCCCTGAAAATAGTCCTAATGCTACCAGAGAATTTGTTACATGGTAGGGCAAACATTGAAGTCATTTATCTGCCTTTTTTTTATTCACTAGAGTACTGCAGAGTACTACAGTTGAGAGTACATCACGAACATACCCGGAGTAAATTTCAGCATGTCAAAGACCACTCTTTCACCTAGAGAGTACTGAAGATTCATGCATAGACATTAAAACATAATGGGCCTCGAGCCCCCCTTCCTACTCTATTTTAAAGTCTCATTTAGTGTTTCATCTACCTCCTCTGCCTCTCTTTCAGATATAAAAACTCATGAGAAAACATGAAAAGTTGTTGATCGGATATCTGTGAATTGTAAGTTGTTTCTCTTGAGATCTAGTTCTCTGTGTAAAGTTGTAAGATAGGCTGAGGAAGATGTTTCTAGACTGAATATCAAGCTGTTGGCAATGTTGTACATGATTGGTGTTGCTCTTTAATATGACAAGCACATTTCTTTGGATCCTGATTTAAAGCCGCGGTGATGTTTTTCTCTCTTTGTCCTTGTTTTCCTTTGTAGTTCATCGCATTTCATTTCTTCTGGCACGCATCAGAAATATGGCATAGGATTTACCCTTGTTTGGTACCCTATGTTTCTTCTCTCCTTGCCTTCAATGTTTTCTGTTGTATGTGCTATTTGAGGATTGATTCAAGCTAATTTAACCAGTGTAGTTGTTAATTTTCCCTGCTAGTTGATGTATGAATTAATGAATATGTTTTCAGATGTTCTTGTTAGGATTTAATTGAATGAATTGGGATAATGGGAGTTTAGAACTCTGTCTCTGTCTCACTAGGGTCCTTTTCAATTAATTGAACCTCTCTAAGTTCCCTTAAGTTGGATGCCGAAGCATTGAGAGTTCAAAGTCTCTCTCTGATCTCAGGTTTCCACCTTCGTGTTTAAATATTTAATGTTTCCTTGTTTGAAGAGTTAACCTTTCAGTTTCGGATCACAGGTTGCAATGGCATGTCCTGTCCCTGGAAATGATTCCTAAAAAGTCACCTTGGAGGTTTCCTTGCTTTCACCTTCTCTCTTGCCATTTCATGCCACACAATCATCTTTAAGATCCAATGCTTTAGATGACTAGCCCAATTGAAAGCCTGCATATTGAATAGCAAGTAAACCCTTTCCTGACTCCATTGCCCAATGGTCTCGAGTGTTCTCTGAGTTATCTCTCCTTTGCCTAAAATCCTCTTTGCTCATTCTTGTCTTATATTGAACCCTTCTTTCCGGATTCCCAACAACCAACAAAATCAAACAAACAAATCCCGCACCTATAACTAGCCTAATACCTTAAATTTCGAGCTTCAAAGACATAAAAAATTTGCCTATATAGAGAGATCCCTCTCTGGACCCAGGAGGGCTAGATCCTGAGGTCTGAAAGTGGTTCTGATGTTGTCTCATCTTTTGGTATTTCCAAACTTTCCAAAACATGGGAACCCCAACATAATGGCGACTCCACTGGGGAATACTTTGAGTAAAACACACCTTTAAACACTTCACTGACTCGAATAAGATGATAGCAGCGTTAGTTTGGTGGTTAATCACTGTGGTGGACAGTATACCATTCTTGACACATTCTAAACCTTCCACCTGGCGACTCCATAGTTCCCTAACGACTAAAGACTCCACTGGTGATCAGTAGGCCTGTTGATTATCTTGGTTCACGAAAGACTCCATTGGGAGAGCTGCCTCCATTACAACATTAGCCATAATAGAGGTAACAAGTAGGATTAAGCTGCTTGATTTAACGACAACATTCTAGCTTCAAGAGCCATTCATACGAGAGCTTATCCCGACCCAAACCCACCTGAAATAGTTGACAACCCCAAGAGCATTCTCAGGAAATCTCCTGCACTTAAAGGACCAACTATTTTCAGATACATCCATAGAGCTAACTCTACACCAGAAGATTTCACAGCTCTATCAGACATTCATTTTGACCTATACCTACCAAGAAGTCTACCGAGAACTAGGTCATTCAGTGCTCTAAACTAGCCAGACCTTGAGCTTCCTGGTTCACCACATCAAAGTGGTAAACACATTAGGGATAGAGAGACCCCTCCAGCTACACCTCCTAATATTTACTTCTTTCAAAACTTGGGACTCAGTCATCCTAAATCAGCTCAAAAGACTACTGTTGGTCCAGGTATTCCTTTCATTTACATACCAGCTGCTCAAACTAATCCTTTACCTCCTCAGAACATCATCATGGAAGCCTGGTATGCACCTCTAGTGTTACCCCAGCCTCTAGTGCCCTTACCCAATGATTACCAATCAAGGATCCCACATTTCACTGCAAAAGAGTCCACTACAACTCAGCACCATGTAGATAGGATGGAGGATTCTTTTGATTACATGGAGATAGATGATGAGACAGTCAAAATGAGAATATTTTCCTAGAGTTTAGGAGGTGACGTGAAGAAATGGTTTAAGGGCCTACCTCCTAATAGTATCCAAGATCTACCCTCCTTATATCAGACCTTCATAAATAAATGGGAAGTTAAGGCCAACCCTCTCCAGATCTTAGCAGAATATAAGAACTTGAAAAGAAACATAGGAGAGAGTGTCCATGACTATTCTACCAGGTTCAACAGCATTTACAACACTCTTCCTCCACACGTGAAACCTCCCTAAGGTATGGCTCTAGTGAAATATCCTGAAGGAATTGATGCTGACATGGCTTACCGGCTTAGGGAGAGATATTACAACACATTGGAAGACATGAAAAAAGGAACAGTGAGTGTAGAGGCTAACCTGATTGAGAAGAAAGCCAGAATGAGGGCTAAGAAAAGGGTAAAATATAGAGATGACACCATAGCTTCCACATCTGACCCCAATTATGATCGTCTATCTAAAAACGTGGAAAAACTACAGTAAATGATGGAAAAAATGGTTGTTACAGTTAGTAAACAAAACAAAAACCAAAACTAGAACCAGAACTTTAGAAGGAACAATACCACTCTAAATAGGCAAAGGGACTCAGACCAGCAAGTCATACCTCCATTTCAGGAGAAATTCCTTGATAAGGATGAGGGGATAATAGAGGAGTCTGAGGAAAACACGATAAATATGTTTGAGGCAGATAACTCAATCCACAACTGTTCCACAGAGGAAGATCAGCCCTCACCCTCATATTGGGATGAAGAAAGATTAGAATCTGAGGATTGCAGGCTAGGGTTTGAAAATTCCATCATGCAGGTCAGAGAACAGTATGAACTTAGAAGCAAAAAGAGCCTAGACATTTCCAAACCAAAGGATTCTGAGGTTACCATCGATAAAATACCTAAGAAATCTTCTAAAGTGACTGTCGAAAGTAGTAAATCGATAGCTGAGAGTTCTGGGAAGAATAAAGAAAAGTACAACCAAATCACTAATAAACAGGGTCAACCAACTAGTAGCACTAGCACTACAGTTAGTGCTCCTGATAAAACAGTTCCTAATCCTGTACATAGTGAGAATCAACACATTGAGCCTGCCACTAAAGCAGTGGGTAACCAGAAAGAGTTGAACATTACAAAGAGTCAATGCCTCTTCAATTTGGAGAGTGATATTGCTAAAATTAAAATCTCTGTCCCACTCTCAGAGTTGGCCACTCAGGATGTATATAAAGGCCAAATTTTGAAAGCTTTAAATCTAGGGGAAAACAATGAAACTATCAATCTGAGTGATGATTAACCAGCTCTTCTGTTTGGTCCAAAGATAGAGGGGACTTTTCAGGAAGGGGTAGTACCTCCTTTTTATATCAGTCTCAATATCCATGACAAGTTCCTTCACAATGCAATGCATGACTCTGGGGCATCACACAACTTAATGCCTAAGGTAGTTATGGAGCGGTTAGGCCTAGAGATAACCCGTCCTTATAAAGATCTGTATTCATTTGAATCTAGCAGAGTAAAGTGCCTTGGCCTAAGCAAAGACCTGTGTGTGAACTTGACCCAGATTCCAGAAAAATGTATGGTCATGGATGTTGTAGTGGCAGATGTGCCACCTAAGTATGGCATATTACTATCGAGGTCATGGGGAGCCAAGCTGCAAGGTACAATGCAGATGGATGGGGCATATGCCACAATCCCTGTTTTTAGCCAACTTAGGAGACTGTATAGAGAGGCACAAATGAAATTCCTAGTCAGTAGCCTTGAAAAGCCTGAAAACTCACCTCTGTACTCTGTTCATACAGATCTGGATTCATTTATCCTTTGGAACGATGAATATTTAAAGGAGCTAGAGCTAGAAAACAGAGATACTAACAATGAGATAACACCCATAGATTTCAACATAATGACCACTCTAGACTTAAAAGAAAATGAGGATGAAACCTGTGGACAGTGCACTGAAGACGAAACTCCGAGTAAACAAGAAACATAATGCAAACAGCTAACTAGTCAGCTCTCTGAACTCCATACGCATCATGAAGGGAAAAACCCTCCACACCACGAAATAGACCCTCCATTGCAGCATAACCATGAAACTAACACTGGTAAAGAAATCAATGATAAGCCTGAGCAAGAACCTTTGTGGGAAATGAATTTCGATGGGTCCTGTACTAGAAAAACTGCAGGAGCAGGAGTGTGGGTACATAACATAGAGAGTGACTATGCAGAGGGTCATGCCTTCAATCTGAACTTCAAATGTACGAACAACATTGCGGAGTATGAGGCTCTCATCCTAGGCTTGAATCTGTTGAAAAAATTAGGAGCCCGTAGGATAGCTGTACATGGGGACTCAGAGTTAATCATAAAACAAGTGAATGGTGAATACACAGCGAAACACCCTAGGCTGAGAGCGTACAGGAATGACGCTATGGACTTATTGAAAACCTTTGTAGAATACGAACTGGTGTTTGTCCCTAGGAGTCAGAACGTAATTGAAAATGGATTAGCCTGCATAGCTAGTTCATACCATAAGACTCCCAATGACAAAAAAATCATCATTCAGACCAAATTCAGACCTACAGTGTTGGATAACGAAAAATATTGGCAGGTCTTTGAAGGCAATAAGCAGATTGAGGATTTCCTGATTGGCAGGAAAGAGTTTGAATTTTCCATTTCAGACTCGAAGTCCGATGATAGCTCCCTAAATGAAGAGCCCTTAGACGAGGAAGGATCACCCTGTAACATAGAAATAAACACTTTAAACGAACAGATTGGAAATCCAACCGAAGAATACGAGAGCACAGATAAAGAGGAAGTAGAGGTGCTGCAGTCAAAAGATAATAATATACCCAGGGTACTGGCACCTTTAGAGGACCTTTTCGACTTTGACGATGTGGCGAAAAAGCCCACAATAGAGCACTCAGACTCTGATGTCAAAGAATTCAACATAGGCATTGAAGACAAGCCTACGATGATTAAATTGGCTAAGTCCTTATCCGCAGACATGAAAAAGAAATACATTGACCTGTTCAAGAAGTTCATCGATGTATTTTCCTGGAGCTATGAGGACTTGAAGGCCTATGACACGAACATTATAAAACAAAAGATACCCTTGAAAGAAAACCAGAAACCCTTCAGACATAAACTTAGCAGAATAAACCCAAAACAATTTCCTGCAGTAGAAAAGGAAATCAAGAAGATGTACGATGCAAGAATAATAGTGCCTGTGAGGTTCTTTGATTGGGTATCAAACCTTGTAGCTGTGAGAAAGAAAACAGGTGAGATCAAACTGTGCATAGATTTCAGAAATCTTAACAGAGCCTCACTCAAGGACAACTACCCTTTGTTGAAGATGGAACATATTCTTCAGAAGGTGGTAGGTTCAAAGAGGATCTCCCTATTAGATGGTTTTTCAGGTTACAACCAAGTTTTAGTACTCCCAGAAGACCAACTCAAGACCGCTTTCACCACTCCATGGGGCACCTTTATGTACGTAAAAATTCCTTTTGGACTGATGAATACTGGTGCGACCTTCCAGCGAGTGATGGACATAGATTTTTCAGATGAAATAGGGCACTTCATTGTCATCTATCTGGATGACATAACGGTCTACTCCAAGACTGATGAGGAACATCTAAAACATGTACGAAGATTTTTCAAAAAATGTAGGAAGTTCGGTCTGTCATTAAATCCCAAAAAGACTATATTCGGGCTGCAGGAAGGAAAGCTTCTCGGCCATATCATATATGAGGAGGGAATTAAGATAGACCCACAAAGAGTTGAGGGAATACTACAAATCACACACCCGAGAAACATTAAAGAGTTACAGTCCTTTATTGGGAAAACTAACTTCTTAAGGAGGTTTATTCCCAACCTAGTTGAACACCTCAGGAATATGACTAACATGCTGAAGAAAGGTGTAGGGGTTAAGTGGATTGTTGAGGCTAAAAAATATTTTGAATCGGTTAAACTTGCACTCACCCGGGCTCCTATCCTAATCAGCCCAGATTTCTCAAAATATTTCCTGATCTTTTCATTTGCCTCCGAGCACACAGTGGCTGCAGTTCTCCTGCAGAAAAATCCGGAGGGAAGGGAGCAGCCTATTGATTTCTTCAGCAAAGCTCTAAGGGATGCACCCTTGAAATACAACATAGTGAAAAAACAGGCCTATGCCTTGGTTAAGGCCTTGAAAGACTTTAGGGTGTACATACTGCATTCCCACACCACATATGTGCCTAACATAGTGGTTAAAGACATCTTGTCCCAAGATTCATATGGGAAGAGGGGAAAATGGATTGCTCTAATCTTAGAGTATGACCTTGAGATAAAACCCACAAAACTGGTCAAGGGTTAGGGCCTAGCTCAACTAATGGCTAAATCAAATTTACAAGCCCTTGACATAAACATGGTATATGCCTTGGATGAGCAAGGAGGATTGCCTGACCCTACTGTTGAGGAGCAATTTCAAAACTCTCCTTGGTATTTTGATATCCCGTACGTGCTCACAAACCTCAATGCCCCTCCTAAACTATAAAATAATAAAGCCAGATTCCTAAAGCTAAAAGCCAAAAACTATTGCATACTGAATGAATGTTTATACTGGAAAAATACAAATGGCCTATTTCTTAAACGTTTTCCTGAAAATGAAGCAGAGAGGATTAAACAGGAGTTCCATGTAGGAGAGTGTGGAGGCCACTTGAACTGGAAATCCACTGCTAACAAAATACTTAGAGCTGGCTATTATTGGCCTACACTTTTCAGTGACATCCATAAAATGATAATTGCCTGCCATAAATGCCAGATATTTGAGGGAAAAAGAAAGCTCCTCCCATTACCATTACAACCCATCTCTGTTGAGGGTCCCTTTTTGCAATGGGGCCTAGATTTCATTGGAGAAATACACCCTGCTTCTTCTGCATAACACAAGTGGATCCTTACAGCCACAGACTACTTCACTAAGTGGATAGAGGCCATACCTTCTAGGAATGCCACAGATTCAGTCATCATTAGGTTCCTAGAAGACCACATCCTCTCTCGGTTTGGTTGCCTAAGAAAAATAATCACTGATAATGCTGCTGCTTTTGGATCCAAGAAAATGGTTGATTTTTGTCACAGGTATCAAATAGCACTCGGTCATTCAACTGCTTATTACCCACAAGGTAACGGGTTAGCTGAATCATCAAACAAAATCCTGGTAATCATCATCAAAAAACTACTTGAAGAGAATAAGAAGTCATGGCATAAAAATTTAGTGCATGCCTTGTGGGATAACAGGCTTACAACAAAGAAATCCATTGGCATGTCACCATATCAGCTTGTCTATGGAACAAAGGCAATTTTTCCTACTAGCCTTGGGGTACCAGTGATTAAACTTGTCCAAGAGATTTAGACAGAAGAAGACAGTATGGCGAGGAGGATAAACCAAACAATTCATCTCCAAAAAACAAGGGAAAATATCTATAACAGAGCTCTGAAAATTCAGGAAAATATAAAGAATTTGTTCAACAAGAGAATTAAAGCTTCTGACTTCAAAATTGGAGATAAAGTTCTGAAGTGGGAATCAAGGAGAGAAGAAAAAGGAAAGCATGGAAAGTTTGACAGTTTGTGGCTGGGTCCTTACATCATCCAGGCCACTGTTGGTCCAAATGCCTTTTTTCTGCAAGAGTTAGATGGTACAGAGTTGTTTGGGGGTCTTGTCAATGGCAGGATGCTCAAACACTACTACTGCTGATTTCCAATTTCCAGTTTCCATTTCCATTGTAAATACCATTGTTGTGTTTTGTTTTCAAATAAAAAGAGAGAATGTTTCAAAAAAAGAGAGAAATAAAGGTTCAGACATGCTCAAAAAATGAACCTCCGAAGTGAAAATATTGGCTCTAACATGATCAAAACCTGAGCCAAAAGAAGTGAAGAATCAGCTATAACAAGCCCAAAACCAGAGCTGAAATGAAGAAGAAAGTGACTCTAACAAGCTCAAAACTTGAGTCACAAAGAAAAGAAGGATGCTTCAAAGTTTCAGATTTCAAGCCTTCAAGATTTTGTTTTCAGTTTTCTGCAATTTCTGTCCATGAGAAAATGTCTTTATGCCTTGGATCTGCAGCAAACTAGACTGTGTAATCCTAGTTTGAATGTTTTTAAATTTCTATTGTAGAATGTAGAGAAGAAATCTGTTGGACAGTTTAATCCCAACATATATTAGATTAGGTAGAGAAACATGTGAGGCCAATAGTTTAAGCTGGTCTCATGGAGTGATAAGGGTAGAATTAGATTAGTGTGTTTTCTATTTTCAATAAAAATGATGAAGAAGGTTTGCAAATTCAAATGCACCTTGAAGAAAAAAAGCTAGGATTGTAGGATGGGTAGGTAGATTGTTGGGGGATGTTTTTGTTGATTTATTATGTTTGTAACAGCTGAAATCAAAGAAGAAAGAGGGCTCAAAGATCAGGCATCTGGCCTGCTCCAAAGATTTATTTTCTGAATTCTTGACTCCTTCAAGAAGAAGCCATCCCCATGTGGAGCCACTGTTAACCACCTATGAAATCTTTGTCAAACAGATAGGTGGCTAAATTGTTTTATGAGCCTTCAAGATATACATTTCCCATGAAAATATCTCATCCTTGAAGCCTATGTGTGTCCATTTCCTTTTTAAAGATCCTCACTGCTGTTTCCATCCAAAAAGTCTCACTGCCTGTGGAAAATTGTGCTCAGAAAGTCCCCCATTTTCCCTTGTACCTATGCAAATTTCCCCATTATTAATATTCTTCCCACTCTTAAAATTTCCCCTTTGTTTCCCAAAATCCCTCCAAAATCCCCTAAACCATCTGTTTCATCCTTAGAACCAAGTGAAAATCCTTCATTTGATTTCAAATCCCTCTTTTACCTCTACCAAAAACCTCCTTTTGGCCTTAAAATGCTGTCTCTAAGGCTAAAAAACCCATTTTCCTCTTTAAACAGGCTAGCCCCCTTCGGCCTAGCCCCTTAAACCACTTCCCCATATGCCTCAAGTGCTAAGACCAAGCGCAAAGGCCTGGGCGCTAATCGCAATCGCAACTTTCGGCGAGCGCATTTCTATGTTATACGAAAAATCCCGATGCAATTGGGGTTTTGGGCCGTAAACCCACACCACAATCTCAACCATCGACCTTCTAAGATCTGACGGCCAGCACCGATCACAATCAAAAATCTTAAACTATGCCACCCACTGCGCTCCCTGATTGCGATCCCCCAATTATAATCTCCGCCGTCAATTTCCCTTTAATCCAACGGTCATCACAAGCCCCATCGCACTCGCATCTCCCTTTCGTCACCCCACCGATAGCATCCCCACTGTTGATTCACGTTTAATCCAACGACCCTCGCTTCCCTGCTCCAATCACAATCATAATTTTCAAATGGTGCCACCCTTCACCCTTTGCGATTGCGATCCTCCGACGCAATCTCCGCCGTTGATCTCACATAAAATCCAAGGTCATAGGCCAATCACTCCAGCGCTCATCAAAGTTTGACCCTCCTATCACTCTCCCTCTGATTTGATCGTAACCGTCCATTCCGTTTGATCCAATGGTCCATACCTAATCGCCCTCCGCCCACGGCCAGGTCCCACCGTATCAACCCATTCCATATGTTTTGATCGCATTTTCATTCGTTCCCTTTGTATTTCATTCAAGGGTCAAATTTTAATGTTTGCATTAGAGTTTGTTACATTCCACCGAAATTTCACCAGACCATTTTCCCACTGTTTCGTTGCATTTTTCACCATCATCCTGCATTATTCCACCATTTTCCATTTGCATCCACCGTTTCCACCATGCTGCGCTGCCATTCTCATAGTCCTCCATAGCATCCGACCCCATGCACGGGTTTCTTAACGTGTTTGTGTGTTTTTTGCAGGGTTACAGGTGGTGGAATCCACCATGGTTCATAGTCACTGTTATAGTGGCACAGAGCACAGAAAAGAGCCTGAGGAGGTGCTTAGAGCGTAAATTTTCATTAAAGGAAAAAGTTCAACTCTGCAAAACCTCTCCAACGCCACTAAAGCTCGCTTTTCACTGACAGAGACAATCATGAAGCGGCAAAGAGTATCAATACATAGTTAAGGAGTTATAATGCACATTACTGAAGATGTTAAGCCTTAATTCAGTTTTTTAAAGGCAAGGTACCAGATTGAAGACCTCATGAATCACACAGAGGGCCTAGCATGCAGAAAAAAATATTTTCAAGGTTACACATCAGCAGAAGTCTCCTCCCGAGAAAGGACACAATACTCATACTGTTTTAGTCTACATTGTGTCCATGAGAATATTTCCTCCCTGACAATAGTCCTAATGCTACCAGAGCATTTTTTACGCGGTAGGGCAGACCTTAAAATCATTTATCTGCCTTTTGTTTATTCACTAGAGTACTGTAGAGTACTACAGCTGAGAGTCAATCACGAACATACCCAGAGTAAATTTTAGCCTGTTAAAGACCACTCTTTCACCCAAAGAGTACTGAAGATTCATGCATAGACATTAAAACAGAATGGGCCTCGAGCCCCTCTTCCTACTCCATTTTAAAGTCTCATTTAGTGTTTCATCTACCTCCTCTACCTCTCTTTCAGATATAAAAACTCATGAGAAAACATGAAAAGTTGTTGATCGGATATCTGTGAATTGTAAGCTGTTTCTCTTGAGATATAGTTCTCTGTGTAAAGTTGTAAGATAGGCTGAGGAAGATGTTTTCAGACTGAATATCAAGCTGTTGGAAATGTTGTACATGACTGGTGTTGCTCTTTAATATTACAAGCACATTTCTTTGGATCTTGATTTAAAGCAGTGGTGATGTTTTTCTCTCTTTTTTCTTGTTTTCCTTTGTAGTTCATTGCATTTCATTTCTTCTGGCACGCATCAGAAATATTGCATAGGATTTACCCTTGTTTGGTAACCTATGTTTATTCTCTCCCTGCCTTCAATGTTTTCTGTTGTATGTGTTATCTGAGGACTGATTCAAGCTAATTTAACCAGTGTAGTTGTTAAAGTTCCCTGCTAGCTGATGTATGAATTAATGAATCTATTTTCAAATATTCTTGTTAGGCTTTAATTGAATGAATTGGGATACTGGGAGTTTCGAACTCTGTCTCTATCTCACTAGGGTCCTTTTCAATTAATTGAACCTCTCTGAGTTCCCTTAAGTTGGATGCCGAAGCATTGAGAGTTCAAAGTCTCTCTCTGATCTCAGGTTTCCACCTTCATGTTTAAATCTTTAATGTTTCCTTTTCGGAAGAGTTAACCTTTTAGTTTCAGATCACAGGTTGTCCAATGGCATGTCCTGTCCTTGGATCTGATTCCTGAAAGGTCAAATTGGAGGTTTCCTTGCTTTCACCTTCTCTCTTGCCATTTCATGCCACACAATCATCTTTAAGATCCAATGCTTTAGATGACTAGCCCAACTGAAAGCCTGCATATTAAATAACAAGTAAACCCTTTCCTGACTCCATTGCCCAATGGTCTCGAGTGTTCTCTGAGTTATATCTCCTTTGCCTAAAATCCTCTTTGCTCATTCTTGTCTTATATTTAACCCTTCTTTCCGGATTCCCAACAACCAAACAAAATCAAACAAACAAACCCCGTGCCTATAACTAGCCTAATACCTTAACTTTTGAGTTTCAAAGACATAAAAAATTTGCCTATATAGAGAGATCCCTCTTTAGACCCAAGAGGGGTAGGTCCTGAGATCTGAAAGTGGTTCTGATGTTATCTCATCTTTTGGATTGCCAAACTTTCCAAAACATAAGAACCCCAACACTTAGGACATCAAAAAAATTTAAGTGTAAAAAATATGCCTTAAAAATGATGATTTTCAAAATTTGCATGAAATCACAAACATTTTTAAAAAATTATCCACACTCAATACATTAGAAACATTGAAGTGTCAAAAATAAACCCTCTAAAAAAAGGAGTTATGCTGCATCAACACTTTTCAAAATTAGTATGAAAGTCTTTAACATTTAAAAAAAAAAAAATCATACTTGATACATAAAAAAGTTTAAAGTGTTAAAAATATGCTAAAAAAAAAAGGGTTGATTTTGCATCAACATTTTTCAAAATCAACATCAAAAACACTAACATTTAAAAAAAAATTGTTCATAAGAAAATTTAAAGTGTCAAAAATATGCTCCAAAACAAAAAAGTGTATCTTGAATAACCATTTTTCAAAATCGGATGATTTTTTTGCTACCTCAAAAAAGGGGTAATTAGTGATTTTCTGGTTTGATCGGTAACTATGTTAGCTTTGAAAACAATGATTCAACCTATGATAGGGGTTCATAAATGGAACTGGCACCTGATACTTTATGTAGCCTTGTGGGCATATCGAACTTTGGTTCAGACTACTACCAGATTCACCCATTTCCAATTGGTATACAATCTGGACTGCTATCAGATTCACCCATTTCCAATTGATATATAGTCTGGAAGCAATATTTCTATTGAGTGTGAAATTATGTCTCTCAAACTTGTCGTTGAAATCCTTCTTGTCACTTATGCAGAAGAGGAACGTCTCTTACATCTAACGCACTTAGATGAAACCCGACGTGATGTTGCGATGGCTAATGAAGAATATAAGAAATGTATCAAGGCGCAATATGACAAGAGTGTCAAGCATCGTGTCTTCTTGGAAGGAGACCTTATCTAGTTAGATGATCAAGAGTCTGATAAATAAGGATCAGGGAAGTTTGAGCCAATGTTGCTAGGTCCATACATTGTCAAACACATTCTTGCTAAAGGGGTCTATGAGATTGTTGATTTACATGGAGTTCCATTGGTGCAACTTAGGAATGTGTTATGCCATCAAAAATACTATGCTTAAGTCATTTTTGCATGGTTCATTGTGTACATACTGTATATAGGTGTGTTGAGTGTGTTTCTAGTGTGTTCCCTTCAGAGTTTCCTATGGTTTATATTAATTTTCTTTACATTTGACTAAAATATGTCGACATCCCTTCAACCATATGTTGGTTATGCTAATGGCGTTAGCTGCAGTACTCATAACATTTCTTTTGCAGCATGGGCTATAGATGCTATTGATGGTGAGTTAGTGATTTTACAAGGGATTTGTATCCATCGCTCTAAAAATAACATCGTTGAGTATAACACAGTGATCAAACTATTGTCTGATGTTATTTCTCATTGTATTTGTTGTATAGTTATTAGACTTGACTCACAACTTGTAGTAATACAATTTACTAATGTTTATTCAGTTAGAAGTCCAACTACTCTTCGTATGTTCTTTAACTTTCACCTTCTGGAAAGATACTTTGATTTCATTCAATATGAGAAAATTTATAGAAACCTAAACAAATTGACAGATGCATTAGCTAATCATGTTTTAGATAGACATTTGTGACATGTAAATTAAATTCAATACACATTGCACACATTGGATGAGATAATAAAACCATAAGAAACACCGATATATATATAAGTTTGGTTTTACAAAATTTGTGTTCGAGACACAAAGGGCCACACAACTTGTGTTGGGGCCCTTGTTTTTGTTTAGTTTTGAAATATTGGCTAAGACATTTTGAACTTTGACCCTTTTTGAGTTGCAGCATGAATACACATGGCAACCGCGACCACGCCACAACTACCAGGAGTCGCGGAGCTACCAAGGTGGCGCGGAAGCATGCGATAGCTGGAGATAGAACAAGGACAAGTGCAGATGAAGGAAACACAGTAGAAGACAGGAAGTGGAACACGAAGATAACAGGAGAGAAGCCAGGAGAAGCCGAAGAAAAGCCACAGAGGAACTGATAGTCGTAAGAGCGGGTGAATAAATAACAATCACCCGGCCGAAAAGAGGAGAATGTTGAGGGATGCTGAAGAGGTTGCGAGGCTCGAGACGGGGAAAGACGCACAGAGCAGCTGCGGAGGAATCATGCATGTTCCTCATATGGTTTCTTATCTTCTCTATTCTACCTTTCTGTTCTAAAATCCATCTGTATCAGATTTGTAAGCTATCAGTGAGAAAGCCATGTAATCATGTGTTCTGCCAAGAGATTAATATAATGAAAGGTTGCTGTCTCAATAAGATGTCTCTGTGCTTGTAATGTGTTTATGCTGGTTTAAATTTTTATTTGCAAACGTCTGAATGCTTATTAAGTGGTCTTGCGTATATAACTCTATATATGTAATGGATGCACTATCCTTCATTAGTTGCGGGTTTGTTCCTTGCCATTGATCTCATCCCCTTCTGCATGTGGTTGCGGCATGCCTCGGGTGAGACGCACTACTCTCCAGAGCAGGGTGAAAATGCCGGCGTGTTCCTATACTACACCGGACCCCTTTGTTGGCCACAACTCTTGAACCTGGGTCTTGTCCGCGAGACCTGACTTCTCGCCAACAAATGGTTCCGTTGCCGGGACCTGCATGTTATGAGGGGATCTAGATCATGGTATCGAGGATCTTTGAAGGAGCGATACGGCGATGGTGGGATGATCATCTTGACCAGTTCATTGCTCAGCAAGCAGAGCTGACCAAGAAAAAGGAGGTGGCGATCAAGGAGCTTGTTCTTTTCTCTGACTCAGCCAGCGATACGTACGAAATTTTCTGGGGAAGGTTCCCTAAGGACCTTTACAATTGGTTGCGGAGGTTACAAGCAACGCTGCCCCAAGAAGGCTTGCGGAAGATAAACCGCAGGTGGGCGCACGAAGACCTGGTGGCACTGCATCGGGTAGACACTGAACTAACCTGCGCAGTGGATTTTTGGGTAAGGACCACGTTGGAAGGATACGCTGTGGAGTTTGCTGCTGAGTGCTACCAATCCTTCTCGAAGGCCGAGGCTGTTTTCCACTCAGGGCTGAGAGGGAAGCTGTTGAAGGAGATTCCGCTATGGATCAAAGCCCTGATGGTGGACGAAGGGTTGATTGAATTCCACAAAACGGGTATGGAAGCGTAAACTACCTGTACTGGGGGAAGGGTTGAGGGGACCGATGCTGTGTAGACTGTGAGAGTGGGGAGTGGGGAATGGATGTTGAGGCCGCATGCAAGTTGCGGGAGCAACGTGCGCATCGGCGGGCACAGATCGCTGATAGGTGGCGAAGAAGGGTAATGAGAGATTTGAAGAGAAGAGAGATAGAGAGGAAAAATCAGAAGGAGGTGCCTCAGAGGATGGGAGTTATGGGTTTGGGTACCCGGAAAGAAGACAGGACAGTAGTGGAAGTGCAGTGGGTGCATGGGAGCCCAGCGACGCGAGGAAGCGGGATCATGACTAGCGAAGAGGACGGAAAGATGCAGCCCGAAGAAAGTTCCGATGATGAATGGCACGACGTGATGCAGTGGATGTTTCAAGATCAGACGACACCCACCCCTCCAGGCATCCCTACTTCTCACCTTCTGCATGGCCAGGATCCCGACCTTCCCCTGGTACTGTATCAACCTTTAAGTAATATTTTTATTCAGTTACAAGCATTGAGTCGGTCATACAATAGTGCATCAGTGTCAGTAACGTCCAGGAACAGCAGCGTTCCTAGTAGTGGTATTTTTCCTAGTGGGACCGTTACACAACCAGGACCTGGAGGCTTTATCCTAGTCAATTCGCCGCAAGTACACATGGCTGGATCTTTCACCTGGTATCCAGAGTTTTCTGGCCAGGGCAATGATGATGTAGAGCAACACTGGTACCTGTGCGAAGCCATCTGGAGGGCTCGCCAAACGCCAGATGTAGGGAAGTTAATAGAATTCCAAACCACGCTTAGAGAGAGGGCTCTACGATGGTTTATCAAGTGGTCCGAGGCTCATCCTAACCCCGTAATTACGGACGTGAAGCGGGATTTTGTCCGCGAATTCAAGCTTCCCCAGACAGACCAGCAGGGCCTGTCGGAGCTATGGGAAATTAAGCAGAAGGAAGGTGAGACCGCGTGGGAGTTGATGCGGCGATTCAAGGACGCGATCGGGAAACTCAGCTACCCGATCGATCCCAACCACTAGAGGGACTGGTTCATCAAGGCTCTGCTCCCCTTGACATGAACCCCTCTCACTCAGCAGAAGATTGATAATTTGCAGGACGCTTTGGAGCAGGCCATGAAGATTGAAGCCATGGCAGGCTACCCCCAGGAATATCGGGGGAGGGGGGGAGGGGGGGGTGGTCCCGCAAGACCCTTCTTTAATAGGGTTGCAACACCAGATCGCCAGCTTGATCGAAAAGCTCAAGGAACTTCAGCTAGTGAGACCAGCGCGATCGAATGTTTGATGTACTCATTGCCTGGTCGAGGGCCACGTCGCAACCGAGTGTCCTCGGTTGCGCGGCGCAGGGTCAGGACCCTCGGTCGCAGCAATCTAGGGGGGTCCACCACCAGGGGGTGGCGTGGTGATGAACCCGCAGGGAGTCTACCAGCCGCAACAGACTTATGCGGGGTTCCCACCGCAACCGGGGTCCTCCACCACAGAGTACTGCGAGATTTTTCGGACGTTGGGACATCCTCCTCGGATGTGCCCAATACTATAGAAGTACTCCACGGTCTCGAATAATGTATACTGCGAATTTTGTGTGTCAACGACTCACAACACTGAGCAGTGCAGGGCGCTTGACGCACTTGCGAATCGACTGGATCGTCCCTCGTACCGGGTGAACGAGGCTCTAAGGGGAAGAGGTGGCGGAGGCATGCGGGGAGGCCGCACAGGCGGACGCAGTCCGGTAAAATGCTACAACTGTGACCAGGAGGGTCATGTGGCTCGAGAATGTCCCCTTCCACGGTGACCCTGGTGTTCCCAATGCCGGGTCAATGCCCATGCTACAGAAGACTATCCGGAGCTCATCAAGAAGTGGGAACAACGGGCGAGGCAAAGGGGAGAAAATCTGATAAACTCAGAGCCGCGAGGGGCCGCAACCCCCGATATGCAGAACGTCGCAATAATAACGAGGGGCGGAAAGAAGACTGGAGAGGATGCCCACGGGAAGGAGCCAGCTCGAGTGGTTCGGCCGGCATCCCCGAAGAAGTTGATCAGGCCCGAAGTCCAGAAGAAGTATTTCCAGGAGGCAGTTGAGGCATTCGCCCAGTTTCGGAACGAGGGAGGTTTGGAGGAGCCCATGCTGCCGGAATCTGGTGCGCAGAACGTCGTAGGTACTGTGGTCGAGGATTGGCTCCGGATATTCCTTAGGATTGTTGATAACGCTGCGCTGCGGCAGCAACTCCAGCATTCTTTGAACGGAGCACTGCAGGGGCACACAGAACTTGGAGATCCGGCGGATGCTGGCCCTCAATATGTGCAACGTGTTAAGCGAAATAAGCAACGAACAGGCAAAGAATTCCGACTTAACACGCAGGTCGCAGGGTTCCAAATCAGCGACACCATGTTGGACTTGGGGTCCGACGTCACCATACTGCCACGAAAGACATGGGAGGCTCTTGGAAGGCCACAGCTAGCCTACTCACCAATCCAACTCAGGATGGCAAACCAGTACTGCATTTTTCCAATCAGCCGGCTCGAGGGAGTCGAGGTCGACGTTGCGGGGGTGAAGACATACACCGATTTTAAGGTTATTGATATCATGGGCGACAAGGATCCCTATCCTGCCTTACTCGGCATTGATTGGGCTTTTGAGAATTACGCCATCATCGACCTTAAGAAGGAGCTGATGATCTTTGAGGATGGGGAGGTACGGGTCACCCAGCCTCTCGACTCGTATCAAGGCCTGCGATATACAGAAACAGTGGACAATCAGGAGGATGCTCAGATGATGGACCATCTCTATCATATGACTGCAGGAAAGCGGGATGATTATATTAACCCGACCGCGATTGGCTCCGTCAGTTGGTGGAGTGTGCAGAGCTCGGAGCTCGGATCCGAACTCGCTTGGGAAGACTGGCAGCAAGGGGGGTATGAGACCACCACGCGGAGATGTGCCTCCATTGCTCAAGTCCGGTGGGTAGGGATTGAGATCCGCGGATATCCCACATTGACAAACATGCAAGCAGTCAATACTTTTATTGCCAAGGTGGAAGACCGGGTCCCAGCTGAAAGCCGAATGCCACTTTTGGATGTGGCCTTGCAGTTAACGTTGGCACGGTGGTGGAAAAATCACCGCAACACTCTGTTGCGATGGGAGTGCGTGGCGGATGCTCTGCGGGCACGCTTTAAAGAGGATGAAGGACCCTCCAATACACTTAAGTATAATAGAACTTCAGACCTGCGACACCATTTGCGGGCCTACGAAGAACAGTGGCGGAGCACACGGTACCCTGAGGAGCTGTGGGTCCACAGGTTTATCCACTCCCTGGGCACCATTCCCCAGGCCTGGTACCTGGAGGAAGAAAGGAAACGGGAAACCCGCTCTTGGCAGGCAGTTGTGGACAAGTTCATTTGGTGCTTCTCGTTCGAAGGGGAGACGGTGCAGGAGTCTTAGGCCCTACAGGCAATCAAGGAGGTCTTGTTTTTCCGCCAGCCCGAGCCTGACGAGGGCCCGGTGGTGTCACGACCGGAGGTCAGGCGTGAGTTGGTTTGCCACCGGATTGATGGCGATTAGGAGGACGATAGTCTGGAGGACCTCAGGCATCTCTATTTTGATGAAAAGGAAGGCGAGCGGAGCATCAGTGGAGAGCCGACGACAGAAGGGGTCCATTTACAGCCCCTAAAGACAAAGAAGCTGAACATTGGAACGGATGAGAAACCCAAGCTTGCAACGGTGGGAGATTACTGGGACGAGGAGACAACAAAAGAAATTTTTAGCCTCCTCCGGGAATACGAAGATTTGTTCCCGTCTTCGGTTGCAGACCTGAAGGGGATCGAGGGGGATCTAGGCGAAATGCGCATCACGTTGAAGCCGGGGGCCAGACCGGTGAAGCACCGACCCTACCGGTTGAATCCACGTATCAAAGAGAAGGTCAAGATGGAGATTGACAAAATGCTGGCTGCAGGTCTCATCTTTCCAGTAAAAGAAGCCGAGTGGGTAAGTCCCATCGTCATCCAGAACAAGAAGGACAAAGCAGAGATCCGTGTCTGTGTAGATTACCGGAGCCTGAATAATGCTTGCATCCACGATCCGTTTCCCACTCCATTCAGCGATGAAGTTCTAGATCATGTCACGGGGAACAAAGCTTATTCCTTCACTGATGGGTTCTCAGGCTACCATCAGGTGCGCATTGCCGAGGAAGACAAGCAAAGACGACATTCACCACTGAGTGGGGATCATTCGCATACCACGTTATGCCGTTTGGTCTGAAGAATGCACCGGCTGTGTTTTCCCAGATTGTCATTGCTGCTTTCCCGGAGTACATTCACAAGTTCCTGGAGGTCTACATGGATGACTGGAATGTCTACAGTCTGTTGAAGAAACACGCCTCTCTGTTGCGTGTTATGTTTGACCGGTGTCGCCAGCTACAGATTTCCTTGAACTTGAAGAAATGTATTTTTGCAGTTCCATTCGGCACACTTTTAGGCCATGTGGTGTGCAAGCAAGGGGTCTGCGTCGATCCTGCCAAGGTCACGGTCATCGTCCACATGGAGGCCCCCGATACCGTGAAGTAGTTGCAGGCACTGCTCGGGCACACAGGATATTACAGGCGGTTTATTCGCAACTACACAAAGATTACGGCCCCTCTGGAGAAACTTTTGCGGAAGTCAGAAGTGTTCCAGTGGATGGCGGAGTGCAGGAAGGCACTTGACACATTGAAGGAGAAGTTGGCGACGGCACCCATACTTGTTCACCCCGACTGGGATAAGCAGTTCCATGTGCATATTGATGCGTCCGGTATTGCACTTGGAGCTGTATTGGCGCAACCCGGGGAGACGACAGTTGATCACCCCGTGTACTTCACCAGCCATCGATTATCGAATGCGGAGAAGAATTATACCACGACTGAGCGGGAGGCATTGGTGATGGTGTACTCTCTCCAGAAGTTCCGCCACTATCTTCTAGGCGGAAAATTTACATTCTTCACGGACCATTCTGCATTGAAATATCTGGTGAATAAGCCTGTATTGGAAGGAAGAATCTGTCGTTGGCTACTACTTTTCCAGGAATTTACATTTGAGGTGATTGTCAAGCCTGGCAGGTTGAATGTTGGTCCCGATCATTTATCTAGGTTGGAGACGGGAGAGAATGAAGGCTCGTTGGATGATCAACTACCGTATGCTGACCTCTTCCGAGTTGAAGTAGTACCAGATTACTTGGCTGACATTGCCACTTATCTGACCATGGGACAGTGCCCTCAGGATTGCACCCCGCTTCAGAAATGCCACCTGGTTGTCCGGGTGGCTAACTACCAATTGATCGCGGGGCAGCTGTACAAACTGGGCCTTGATGAGGTGTTGCGCAGGTGTGTTCTCGACCATGAACGGGAAGCAGTGATGTGGGAATGTCACAATGGTGTTGCGGGAAGGCATGTGGGTGCGAAACCTACCGCAAGGAAGGTGCTCCAAGCTGGCCTGTGGTGGCCGACGGTACATGCTGACTGTAAGGCCTATGTGAAGCGTTGCGATGTTTACCAGTGGACGGGAAGGTCTTCGCACCGGGACGAGCTCTCGCTACACCCAGTGCACGTGTTGCGGCCGTTTGAAAAGTGGGTTGTTGATTTCGTAGGTCCCATCGCACCAATCGCTCGACATTCCAAGGCCCGGTACATCATTACCGCCACGGATTACCTCACACGGTGGGCTGAGGTAGCAGCGGTACGCGACTGCTCGGCAGAGACCGCTGCCCGGTTCATTTTTGAACACATCATCAGCCGCTTTGGCTGCCCACGGAGCTTGACCAGCGATCAGGGTACGCATTTCATTAATGCCACCGTCAAGTCCCTACTGGACACATTTATGATTCAGCATCATAAAAGCAGCCCATACCACCCACAGGCCAATGGTACTGTGGAAGCTTTCAACAAGATTCTTGAGAAGGGCTTGACTAAAATTTGCAATGCTCAATGCGATGATTGGGACGAGAGCCTCCCAGTGGCATTATGGGCCTATCGGACCACAGTGAAACGTTTGACCAACCAGACACCATTCCAGTTGGTGTATGGCTGGGAAGTTGTGATTCCCACCGAGTTCACTGTACCCAGTCTTTTGATCGCAACTTCCCTCCAATTCTCAGAAGAGGAGTCACTTTGGGAATGCCTCCAGGAGCTACAGGAGCTGGATGAGGCCCGATTCCTCGCGGAATTCCACCAGAAGGTTCAGAAGGCCAGGCAAAAAGCGTGGCATGACTGCCACATCAAAACCAAAGCCTTCCAAGTTGGCGGCAAAGTTCTCTTATATGACAGCCGGTTCCAGAAGTTTCCAGGCAAGCTCCAGATGCACTGGTTGGGACCCTACTTTGTCATCGAGATCCGCGACTCCGGAGCCGTTCAGTTGGCACAGCTGGACGGTACAGTTCTTCCTGGGTGGGTGAATGGCGCACGCCTGAAACCCTACCAGGAGTAGGTACCTTTCACTTTTCATCAATAACTCTCGCAACCGAGAGAACCCGTAGAGTAGCTTAGTCGAATAACTCTCCCGCAACCGGGATGAGCGTAGGGAGTCTTTTCCGTTCATAGGCACTCTGTCAAATAATTGGTCAGTTGCGGGTACCTCACCGCAACCGACTGTGGTCGGGGCGGACCAGTCCAGCGTGTCGCAGCGCCAGTCCAGCGTGTCGTTCGCGTAGGATCCATCCCCGTGCCAGTGTCAGTCCAGGTCATTTCCATCAGTCCTTTTGTCAGTCCGTAGGATCGCTCAGATCTGCGTCATAAATTACCATTAGTAGACAGTAATCGTACCGTAATCATTTGCCATCACCCGCAGTTCCCTCAGCCGTCGCGCCCGCCCATCTCCCCATGACGCCGTCAGCAACTGTCAGACTACACACAGGCATGCGATTGATCGCACGATTATCGCAGGCAAGAAAGATAGCAAGAATTAATTGTCGTTATGGAGTCTCATCAACTCCGCGCGTGCCAGTAGATGACATAACTTGCATGAAGGCTATCAGCACGAGAATGACGGACCAGTTCAATTTGGAAGTTGCAGCGACTCCAGAGCAGTTGCAGCCTCAAAGCGCACCGCACCCAGAAGGAAACTCCAGAAGAATCCTCCAAGTTTACCAGCGCCGCGCCAAGATGCCGAGGGCTCTCCTATCCATCCCCGAACCAGTGTTGGACAGCCGAATTCACCGCGTAGAGTCGCTAGTTGGCAAGTATGACAATGCAGCATGTATGGACGCCAACCTGTCTGACCCAGCTGAATTCCCCCACCTCCATTGGCAGACCTATATGGAGCACCATTACACGCCAGGCAGTAGCTCCAATAGCCAGATGCGTCCAGAATTCAGAGGCCTACAACAGTCGTCCTTGATGAGTTTGAGGTCTCTTCCGGTTTTTGGAACAACGGGACTGACCCTGCAATGCACCCGGTTCCTCCTCAATCGGATATAGAACGGGTCCCTGTGGCTCAATGAGGAAATTCCAATTCATGCCGAAGACATTCATCGGCTTACAGGGCTATCTCAAAATGGCGCGGATGTCTCCGCTGCCGGCCAGACATCCTCCAAGCGCGCCCGAAAGTCGGGTGACTCAGACCTGTACACCAAGTATGGCACTCGCCGGGGGGGCAAAGGTGCCAAAATTGATTTGATCAATAAGCCAGAAATTCGGTTTGCTTACTACCTTATCGCTAGCAAGACGATGCGGCACTACACGAAGGGAGAGTGCACTCTGGACACAATCTCCATTGCAGAGCACTGCATCCAGGGCGCCAAGTTGAATTGGTGCTCGTTTGTGCTAAAAGAACTCTTCGCGGCCTGCGAAGAGAACTACAAGCGTACCACCAGTTTCATTTACGGGTACTTGATCTTAGCTTTCGCCATGTGGAAATGGCACCTTCCTCCTGTCCGAATGCTGGCAGAGACGACCGCAAGCCAGCCTCTTGCGATGAAATACACCCCCTGGCAGGTGTCCATGGACCCCAGCACCAAACAGGTGAACGCAGAAGCATTTCGGGCGTGGTATGGGATGATGAGAGATGTGGTGACCAACCAGCAACGGGTGCCCAGGCACCTGTTGGAGGAGTACAGTGAGCAGGTGTGGTTTGGGGTCAGCCACAGGCACACCTTCCTCCGGCCAACTTGCGTGTCGGACACCACCTTTCACATGGTGCCCCTCAGATTCCAGTTGAATGACGACACCTTTCACCGTGAGGTCTCTGCATGGCCGGGGGTCGTCAGGCACGTCCGCGATGGGATCACCCGCTATAACTTTGAGCGGATGCTGCCGGCACAGCGGCTTGCCGCGACCGGCGCAGCGGGGTCCTCACAGGTTGCGGCGGAACCTCCACAGGATGCAGCTGAGACCGCACCGGACCTGCCCGAATCGCTGGTCCCCATCGTCCAGCACCTCAATGACCAGGTATGACGACTTAACGTGGCAACCCAAGTTGCTTCAAGTGGTGCCCCTATATTTCCCTCCTTTGCTGAATTTCATATCGGTCGGTCTCGTGCTCCCTCCAATACCGCCCCCCTCATTTCTCCCATCCCCACTAACCTATTCACCTCTGCCACCCCTATCATCACACCGATGGGCGAAACAAGCCCAGAACCCGATTCATCAGACCCACCTCCCTCCAAGAGGGCCCGCATTGCTGTCGCAGATCTAGTGGTGGATCTTACTAACGATGATCCACCAGCCACTCCACCCACAGCGACTTTGATTCCGGAGGAACCTCTGATCGATCCGTCAGAGTTCCTCAACCTTCGCCTCCCTCACACTTCTTTCACTCCGTCCACCGCTCCCTCCACCGGCCGACCACCTGCCACCTCCTCCAATCCATCCAATTCATCAGCCACTGTGTCATATTCTCTCATCCGAGAACTTTTCGGAGGTGACCATGGGGTGGAAGTCACCTCCAGTACTGCAGCCGTGGTACCACCGGTTGACCCCGTGGCCACGCCCCAGGATCCTCCCTCTACTATATCTACCAGGCTAACAAATGGTGGGGCTGATTCGGCTGCCCCTCCGCCAGAGCAGACCACGCAGCAAGACCGGCCAGAGTTTGATATGGCCACTTCAGTGCAGCAGCAGACGCCGGTCCATCCTCCAGCAACCTCAAACCGATCGGTGGCCAGTGGCCAATCTTCGCAGGAACAGATGCCGGAGTAGGGCGCTCCCGGCACGACCCATGCAGAACCATGGAGTATAGCACATCTGTACCTACTCATTCAGCGGGCGGCCCTAAAGGCCGAACAGATTCACACAGAGCTGGAGCAGCGGTGTACCGAGCAGCATAATCAGATCACGGCGCTTACTGAACAGCGCAATCAGCTGACTAGGGAGAAGACCTACCTACAGGAGCAGGTCAACATTGCTGCTCAGGCGTTCTCCAACTTATGGCCCACTGCAAGGGCTCATTATGCCCCACTTCCTGCCAATATAGCAGAGGAAAGTATAGCACTCCAGGCTCACCACCTCAGGACTGTTTTCACTGTTGTTTGCAGGGAGAACCAGGAACTCCAAGCGGCATTAGCCGCATGGCCTACCCTTCCAGATCCACCGAGTGTCCATTCAGAACAGGTGACTGCCAAGCAGACTCAGGCAGTTAGTATGCAGGAAACTCTCCATTCCACTGCGGCCGCGGCTTCCGCCCTTCTGTGAAGTCTGCAGGAGTGCTCACTCGCTCTAACTGTCAAGACGCAGCCTATTGCTGCCCAGCTGCAAAAAATTTCCCGTGAAATTCAGGCGACCGCGGACCCAGCACAGCTAGATCAGCTCTATGCCCAGGCGGACGAGCTTGAAATTCAAATGCAACAGACTGAGGCCGACACGGCAGCGGCCAAACAGGTCATTCGGGAGATTCTTCCACCCATTCGCGCCAATGCTGACTCCATGCAACAACTGGATGCTAAGGCCGAAGCCCAGCTTGCCACGCTGTTCTGGGCTGCCCTGACGACTATAGACGAGGCCGCCGCCACCCGGATCTCTGAAGAAGCCGACTTGCTGATGCAGGAATGGCAGCAAGCGGTGGCAGACTTCACCAGGCTTAGAGATGGAGCGCTCCGCAGGGTCCCGGAGTTGGGGCCCTTGTTTGAACAACCAAGTGGCGGAGCACAACAGGAAAGGGCGCAGGGGGAAGGCACAGCAGAACAGAGCACGGGAGCCAGCGGGGCAATGGAAGTAGAGACTGTTATTTGTGATTGACTCGCGGACGAGTCAAGGAATTGTGGTCGGGGCCTGTTGGGGCTCTTGTTTTTGTTTAGTTTTGAAATCTTGGCTAAGACATTTTGAATTTTGACCCTTTTTGAGTTGCGGTATGAATACACATGGCAACCGCGACTGCGCCGCAACTACTAGGAGTCGCGGAGCTACCAAGGTGGCGCAGAAGCACTCGATAGCTGGAGATAGAACAGGTACAAGTGCAGATGAAGGAAACACAGCAGAAGACAGGAAGTGGAACACGCAGATAACAAGAGAGAAGTCAGGAGAAGCCGAAGTAAAGCCACAGAGGAACTGATAGTCGCAAGAGCGGGTGAATAAATAACAGTCACCCGGCTGAAACAAGAAGGATGCTGAAGAGGTTGCGAGGCTCGAGACAGGGAAAGACACACAGAGCAGCTGCGGAGGAATCATGCATGTTCTTCATATGGTTTCTTATCTTCTCTATTCTACCTTTCTATTCCAAAATCCATCTGTATCAGATTTGTGAGCTATCAGTGAGAATGCCATGTAATCATGTGTTTGGCCAAGAGATTAATACAATGGAAGGTTGCTGTCTCAATAAGACGTTCATGTGCTTGTGATGTGTTTATGCTGGTTTAAAATTTTATTTGCGAATGTCTGAATGCTTATTAAGTGATCTTGCGTATATAGCTTTGTATGTGTAATGGATGCACTGTCCTTCTTTAGTTGCGGGTTTGTTCCTTGCCATTGATCTCATCCCCTTCTGCATGTGGTTGCGGCACGCCTCGGGTGAGATGCACTGCTCTCCAGAGCAGGGTGAAAATGCCGGCGTGTTCCTAGACTACACCGGACCCCTTTGTTGGCCACAACTCTTGAACCTGGGTCTTGTCCGCGAGACCTGACTTCTCGCCAACAACTTGTCATATCAAAAGTATATATGCACTCAAATTATGGCTATAAGCCTACTAGTAGACTAATCATAGTGCTCATGGTATCACCTCACTGCGCGAGCCATCTTTCACAATCGTCGGCTGATAAGACCGGGCATGATAATAGTATGTTGTTGTATTCTCATAGGAAGTTGGTTGACCCTAGTCTCAGCTATGTCATGGGTCAACCCCTCCATGTGACGCTCAACCTCTACAAGGGTCTCAGCCACATTAAGATCTTGTGTTACCTCTCGTCCTACTGTATCAACATGTGTTTTTATTGGTGCCAGTTGTGGGTCTCTAGCACATTGAAGATAAGAAGAACCCACAGGTCGAACGGGTCTAATATTTGCATGTAGAATTCAATAGTTTAGTCTAAGATACATTAAAATCACAAAAAGTATTGAATTTAAAAATCCAAAAGAGATAAAAATGTTTATTGGCACCCCATCACTCGCCATCTTGAAGCACAAGCTTTGGGTCTCTATGGAAATCCATCCTGGCATATGGATAATCCTATATCATAATGAGCTGCATGCACAACCAGCTGAGGAAGACTAGTGTGAAACTCATCAATGACAGAACCCCATGTTTGGACATGAGATCCACCCACCTCCTCATTTGTGGGACACTTGGATCTGTGGGCTCAAGTGAAATATGTTTTGGCTTGAGCAATGGAATCCGTTCTAAGGCAAATAAATCAAGATTGAACCAAAATCAAATTTCTTCAACTATACGTCATTTTCCATGGTCAGTTGTTCTTTGATGTTTACCAGTACTCCCTTGCTACAGGCTAATACCATTGGTTCCAGGGACTCTAGATCATTTTAGCTAGATGCAAGGTAGCACTATTAGCCAATCTGGAAATAATGAATAGGATCATCCTCAAAGGTAAACATACCACATCCTTTATCTCAATATTCCCATCCTTGGATGGTTGAGATCGAGGCCCACAATTTGCACTGATGTAATATTTGATTGTTTCTTCACCCCTCCTCGAACTAGCTGAGGAGATGGGTGCACAGCTCCTAGATAAACCAATCAAAAATTATATATCTTCCACATGTATATCGACAATATGTGCTCCAAGTTTGAATGTCTGTGCCTAAACATCCCATGCTTGCACAAGATATTATAATAATTACATCTGTTGCCTCATACTAGGAAGCCAGGAGAATTTAAACAACCCACAATTCCTTAATGCATGGATAGTGGCCATTTCATTAGTTGCATCCATTATCATGTACTTCATGTTCTCTTTCCCACCATATTAAAGGCATTTTTCTCTAGTGAAGACCTGAAACATCGCAAGAAGGATCATTAGGATGAAATTCATGCACAAATTTAGGAAAATTTTAAGTGAAAAAGGACAAAAACACTTTGTGAAATGCACCCAGCTCACCCTACGAAGGGAAAATAGTGCATTTCAGCACCCTAGGTAGTGTAAATTTCCCCTTTCCAACATTCCTTTAACTCACTCTCCAAGCGTTAAAATATGAAATTATAAAAATGAAATACTTATTATTATTATTATTATTTATGGTCATTTTTACGATTATTTTATTAATATTTTAATGTTTATGGTCTAAATATGATTCAATTTTACCATGAAACTGGTATTTGTAATCCTTTAGTGTTGCTGTCAATAGGTTGACAACTGTCTAACGGTTTTATTGTGTTTTGAATTGAAACAGATCATTTTGATTAGAGAGCATACTTTTATCAATTTTTTGGGCTCCATAAACTTACGAAATTGACCCCCCTGGATTCCTCTTTCATCTCTTTTCAGACTCCCTAAACATGAAAATATTGTTGAGCACTTGTCTTTCGAACTCATTAAAGTAAATGAAAAGACGTCTACTCAGTCTATGTTTAACCCTTTTCTAGACTGAGATATACTATTTACGAAAATTGAATATCTTAGCTGAACATAGCTAAGAGGTTCTCTGATCTGAATGGAAAGTGGTATCTACCCATGGTATTCATTCACCCATGGTATTTATCCACCCATGGTATTCATCCACCCATGGAATCTACCCATGGTATTGTAAGTGGCGTCCACCCTTTTAATTATCCATCCTTGGTACTCATTCACCCATGGTATTGTATGTGGCATATGCCCATGGTATTCATTCACCCATGGTATTTACACACCCATGGAATTTACCGGTGGTATTGTAACTAGAAAAAGAATATAATTAACAAGTCACATTTTGTAAAATAATAGATTGTCCACCACAATGTAGCTTTTACAGTTATTCTTAGTTTTAATAAAAACAAGTTTATTTGTGGTTTCTTTTACTGTGTGTTCTCCTCTTTTGTTCTGGAATTTCAATTTTTCAGATCTTGGGGGTCTCCCCCCCAAGGTCCATTTCAATTTTTTAGATCTTGGGGGCCTCCCCCAAGATCTGGATCATTCTCTTGAGTATTGTTTTATGTCTTTTTGGACTTAAGAGACTATTTACGAGTTGTTTTATGTCTTTTTGAACCTTTGGAGTTTTTTTTTCGCCTCTTTTTTAAAATCTCTAAACATGACAAAGGAGTTGAGTTGTACCTTCGTTGAACTCATCGAACATGAAGAGACCGAACCACTCCTTCTCAAGGTTCATTAAATATACTTAGAGGGATTCATCCGAAGGATTAACTTATAGATCAAGCATATGTTATCCTCCTCAAACTTGTTAAAAATTAAAGAGGTACTAGCCAACAATGGTTGGAGAAATTTGGGAAATGGGATATTCCACCTATCAATGGCAGCAAGTCGCTCTTGAATATGACACTCCTCAACTTCATCTCCATGGCTACTGGATTGGGAAATATGATTGTATTTTTGGTTCATCGTACCATATCAAAGCCTCCGCTTTCAATTTTGGGTCAGTGTTGCCAACTCCATTCAGTGTCGCCGATATGTTCAAGAGAATTCATTTAGTTGATCTTTGCTACGATGCTCTTAAGCCTCATTATATGTTTTTCGTTCCTTAATGAGTTCCACCTCAGCGTCATTCTGTCTCCAATATTGATACCAATTTCATGTTGTTGATGGGGGATACATCAAGGACCTCCTGCGATGGGTCACTTCCTGTCGACGTCAGCTCATTATCTAGGAATTTGACTTAGAAAATCGCCTTTGGTACTTTGGAACTTGCATACTCGATGGAAATTTTCCTCGCTCTTGGCAATAGGTTTTCATCATTGGCCTTCACCAAAAGTTATGTATGGTTTTCGACTTTAACTAATTCATCCACACCATATGAGTTGTATTACAATACCTTAAGATCCATTAACATCATCAGAGGTTTCTCTCGTGCTTGTTAACGACTTACATAATTGGCTGTTATTTAGATGGTGTCTATTGTGTTTAACTCTAACTCATTTATTCGCATGGTTAGAATCATACATTAGAATGATCAAGTGAACAAGATAAAAGACCCCATATCTAGTTCCATCCACTGGGATACGATTTCAGGATTAATGCATGATTACAAAGCATGATGGCTATGATTGTTAATACAATCATCCAATCATGGGTCCACTTTCTATCATCAGTGGGAAAACTTCTTGATCATTGTACATGTAATGTTAGTTTATGTTTTGAGCATGTGTATGTCTCCCTCAGTAAATATATCATGATGTAAATGTATTGTAGCAGATGATGATCTTGACCTGTTGTTCTTGATCTAAACTTGTTATAAGATAAATCACTTCAGTCATCAGTTATCATTTATGAATTTTCACTTTAGGGGGCAATATGTTATAGGCCATTTTGTCGCATCTGGTCAATAGGCTTGCAAACCAAATCAATCCACATAATTAAAAACCTTGTCATCATCCCTACACAGATCCCTAAGCATGACCTTTCCAAATCCCTGAGTTTCTGGGTCTGACAGCTCACAATCAACTTTTTAAGGCCCAATGCACTATGGCCCTTTAGGAACCTACGCTCAGCAACAAGTTTCTCCATTCTACCCTAGCGTTGATCAACAATAGCTTGTCCCTTATTGGGTTGCGTTGATTCTATAATTTTGGAAAAATTAAAAATAATCCCAAAGCTTCCTCTTCCATAAGATTTCAGGATTTGTTTAACCATTTACCTTGGATAAGAAGTTTGAATCCTATCTGATCCCACCTTGGAGATTTCACCTCTTATCCCTTGAGCTCATCCTCCCATCTTAAGTGGATATCAAGCCTAGATTAGTAAATGGATAAGTATTCCTAAACTACCTCTATCCTATATATTTACTGCCATCCACAACATCTGGGTTGGATTTTGGAGACTAATCATGTCGTCATGTTGCTTCCTTGAATCTAAGAGAGTCGTCATCTTCATGCATTAGGGTGACATTAGATGTGCTTTGTGACAAGGAATCAAGTGGATATCAAGCCTAGATTAGTGGATATCAAGCCTAGATTAGTAAATGGACAAGTCAAGTTGGGGATATATCTACAAGATCAACACTATTTTTGGTTGTAAATGCCCTCCTATTTCTATTAATACAAATAGTATATCATTTTCCTATATGTGTTATGTTGTGTTTACATTCATATATTTCAATGCCTCGATGATTCATTGAATAGAGTAATTGAATTATGCTATGTATATGTTCATATATCCTTGGTTTGTTTTGATTGTATGTGCAGGTTCTAATTATAGTGATCAGAGCTAGGATTGGAGCTTACAAGCCAGGAGGAAAGTAAAGCTTGCGACATATTCAAAGTAGGACGCTTTCTATCTTTCAATTTCTCTAAGGGAAACTCTATGTTCTTTGATTTCTATTGTTCTAGTCTAGTCCACTAGGTCTAGGGGAGATAATTTTGTCTGCAATCGTAAATCTTGTATAACAACACCCATCACTATTTTTTGATACATACATTCAAGAAGGACTCTATATCATTACTATATATCCCTAATAATATGGGGAATAGGGGGGAACCTTGTTTATCCCTAATGGTATTCATAATAAAATATAATACCCTGTGTGTTGTGTATAGGAAACTTGGGACCATTTTTTATAGGCACGTGATGGTAGTTAGTGAGGTCTCTGAGGTACCCAAATCTCCAAATCCTTGGAACAAAACCTCCAAGGGGATGGAGTACAAAGCTTTCTAAAAGTCCACTAAGTAACAATATAGTTTCAAAGAGTGATTTCATGCCTCCTCAATGATGTCATGAAGTGTATTGTCACACCATCGTATAATACATTAGCTCAATTCCCTTGCAAACTGACAATATGGCAACGCTCTACTTTGCTCATCGTACGTTGCATATGATTGCAAAATAAGACTCAAGGGATCTCAACCAATCAGAATATATATATATATATATATGTTCTCTAGTGTTTACTTTGGAAATTGCTCGTTTAATTTCGGTCAACCAATGATTAATTGAAAGGTCAACGCATATTGAATGTGTTATATCTTGCTAGCAACAGGAATAATAAGATAATACCCACGGTCTCAAATATGTATACTTAAGAACATAATGTTTACTAAAAATGACTTCTCTGATTTGTTAAATTTCAAACCACAGTGTTCTGCCCAACCTTCACAGGTTAAGAAATAGTATTTAACTTTATATATATATATATATATATATATATATATATTAGATGACCCCTTGATTTTTGATCCCTATTAGATTATGTATGAAAATAATCAATCCTTACATGCTTGAGGCCTCAAAGTGGTGGCCATGCACCACAAATATTCTCTAAGTTAATGATGATTGAGTTAATATTGAATGTCCAAATAATTCCTCTTGCATCCTCCTCATGATCGACGTTACTATTTCTATGATGCGCTAGTTAATTTACATGTCTCAGCCTCGTGGTTTGCCTCTTCATTCCTTCATGTAAAGGATAAAGTTGACATAAACAATAACTCCATCCCTCTTCTTGCCATAGTTTCCAGAGGTCATTGCACCTCGTTCATTGACCCAGAGTCTATTTCCATGGTCAGAGAAAGAGGAAGAGAAAAATGGGGAAGTATAGGCTATGGGCATCCACCTACACTCCCATGATGAACATGTAGAACTATTCAACCCAGATATTCTTGTCCACATTTAATGCAGGGTGGCTTCAATGGAGATTGAGGAACACAAATGCTTGGGCAATGGTCAATGGGCGATATGGAAATTACTCGCGCCTCTGGACCATGGAGTTATCCAGAGAGGGTGCATAATGAAGGATGGCTAAAATGAATGTTTAACTCAATAGAACTCGTCTCTCATTGCGCTTTTTATCCAAAACCATTAGTATTGACTTCCCTCGTGTTCCTTTATCTCCAGCGTCCTCTAGTTATTTGGAAGGCTTTAAGGACATAAATTCCACTCATCAGTTATACTTCTCTCCTCTCCCTTATCCCCAGCTAAATTAATGCATGGAAAAGGTCCCATAGCTCAAGGATATCTTAGGCATAAGCCTGAAGAAAAAATGAGAAATTTGAATAAATCCTCTACCAATGCTACTCAGACTCCTATCAAAGAGCCTTCTCTGTAAGACACAAGCTCCTATGGTTGCCTAATTGTGGAAAAGGTGGAATAAGACTCCATAGGAAATGTGAGAGATGGAAAAGCAAGGAACAATACAACATAACAAGCATCATCCAGTTCTAGGGGAAAGCATGCGAATTGATCAAGTCTTCCTTTATGTTTCATTTTCTATTATCTATCCTAAGTTTTGTATGTGGTTTTAATTTTGATGGCCACACTAGCAAGAATCTCTTTTGTAGGGAGGAAGCTATTTTTGTAAGCCTTCTTTACATTTTTGTATGGCCCATGCTTCTCAATCACAACTTTGATCACTCTGAAGGACCATCTAGTTTCCCCTTCATAGGTAGATGATCCACTTCCATTTCTTTTTAGTTTGGCCTCGACACCAAACAAAATTCCCCTTGTTTGATAACCAACCTTCAAAATTACTCTCTGAGTGTACTTTATGTAACATATATTTGGTAATATAATGTCTCTTGCTTACAAAAATATTAATATTTATATTTATATAATTGTTTTTTAATTTTTATATATTTGGTTGTGTTTTATTTTTCTATTATATTTAATGGATATAAAATGATATAAAGTTAATTTAATAGGAGGAGAAGTTGGTTTAATGGTGTAAGAGTTTAAATTTTCATTTATGTTAAGTCTAAACAATAATTAATTGTACTAAGAGGTTTGTTTTTAATAGCTATAATGAAAATTTTCATAGAATCTAGTACCTTGAGTTGGAAACTAAGAATATTATTCATGATCCTCGCTAGCTTATTATTCATCTAAATCATGCCATATTTGTGATATTTGAGTTATACAATGAGCTCAATAAGGATGACAAAGAAATATGTTTTCTATACTTTGCAGATGATGGGGGAAAGGAAGTCAAGTCTCTCAAGGGATATGGGCAAGAAAAATGGATTAATGAACAACCTAACGTAGAGTATTTTGAGAGGGAAAGAAATTCCATATTCAAGATGTTGTTGTTTGCCACATGTTCAAAAAAAGGTTTGCAAGACAAGTATTTTATGGAATTTCATGCAATTCAAGTGTTTGATGCATGCACAAGTATTTGAAATAATGCTTGCATGCCAAGTGTTTGAAGGTATCCCAATTCACAAATTATTTGTTATAGATCCCTATAAAACACACAAAATTTCAAATTATGATAAAGTTTTCCTTTGGGAAATCCTTGTGCATGTGGGTGAATTATAACAACTATTTTTTGGATTTAAAGTCTAAATTGGAGCATAGTTTGGGGATTCCTATTGCCATGTAATTCCTTCTTTGTGAGGGAAAACAATTGGAGGATTTATCCCAGTTGTTTGATTATCATATTGGTAAAGATTCAACTCTGATACTAGCATTATGATTATGTGGAGGAATTATGGACATTGGGGTGTCTTTTAGGGATGCAGAAAAAATATAATTCGACGACTCCTAATTCTTTGAAGTATTCACCTATTTCTAGTGCTTATATTGTAGAGCATGTTGAGGAAGTGTTGATGATGAATATTGCAACATTTGATATCAACCATCTACATTTGTTTATATGAAAAATATGTGGCCAATGTAGCCTCATAATTCAAATTTATATTGGTGGATTCATGCATCTTCGACAAAGAAATGTGATATATATATTTATTCCAAAGGGTTATTGTATTGCCCAATTATTTGAACATGTTGATTATAAGACAATTTTTAGGAGTGTCCATAGTTTTGGGGAAACACGAGGCTTTTTTTAACTCATTGGTTTCTAGATTTTGATCCCAAATTTATGTCAACTACTAGAATGCCAGTTTGGGCTAATCTGCTTTATATGCCATTACATTTTTGACATTTACCAAAATTTGAGGATATTTGGAGCACTTTAGGCATATCAAATTTGAGTGTGTGCATAGACTTATTTTTTTTTTTTAGTTAGACCTTAGTAGGTGTCTTTTGGGAAAAATGCCTCTAAAATAGAAAAAAATCCATTACACTCATGCCTTAGATTGTGAAAGCACAACATTTTGGCATTGGATATGTCATATACCAATACAAATATAAGCTTCTTGTCCCCATGCTTGTGCTCCTCTTGGGAAAAAAGAGAAAAGATGAAAATTAAATAATTTAATTCTTCTAGAAAATAATGAGAATCATCAACTACAAAAGTCACATAGGGAATCCATTTCTATTTTAGGGGCTAATGCAATGGACAAGGATACTAAGATTTTCTCCTCAGAGGAGTTTGACATTCCTAAAAACTCTTTAAGTGGAACAAAGAGTCTTCATGAAATTTATTTCTCCAGTTCATAGAAATATACAGTTCCCTTTGTGAATTTCAAATATACAACATTCAAACTGATAGTTGATTCTTATGGATCCTTCTTAAGGGGGGTGGCAAGATGTGACAAAGAAGAAGGGGTAAAGGGAAATAAATGGTGTTTAGTTTTTAAAGGGCAATAAATGATATGTATATTCGATGGATAATTTGATTCTTATACTATTGTAAGTGTTATTTTCATATGCACTCTTGAGAATCATCAACTACAAAAGTCACATAGGGAATCCATTTCTATTTTAGGGGCTAACGCAATGAGCAAGGATACCAAGCTTTTCTCCTTGAAGGAGTTTGACATTCCTAAAACCTTTTTAAGTGGAACAAAGAGTCTTCATGAAAATTATTTCTCGAGTTCATAGAAATATATAGTTCCATTTGTGAATTTAAAATATAAAACATTCAAACTAATAGTTGATTCCCTTTGGTTTCCTTATGGAGTTTTCATTAGCACTCTTGAGAATCATCAACTACAAAAAGTCACATAGGGAATCCATTTCTATTTTAGGGGCTAATGCAATGGACAAGGATACCAATATTTTCTCCTCAAAGGAGTTTGACATTCCTAAAACCTCTTTAAGTGGAACAAAGAGTCTTCATGAAATTTATTTCTCCAATTCATAGAAATATATAGCTCCCTTTTTGAATTTCAAATATACAACATTCAAACTGATAGTTGATTCTTATGGATCCTTCTTAAGGGGGGTGGCAATATGTGACAAAGAAGAAGGGGCAAAGGGAAATAAATGGTGATTAGTTTTTAATGGGCAATAAATGATATATATATATATATTCGATGGATAATTTTATTGTTCTACTATTGTAAGGGTTATTTGCATATGCACTCGTGTAAGTGCCATTAATAATTGAAGTTGCTCTCATAATGTGATTTATTTTTTCAATGAATAGAATTTGCGGATATTTTTCCTTAGAAAAAATAATATAAATAAATCTATACTAGTTTATAATAGTTGGAGATATGGAATATCATACAATGCACAATCTTAATTGTGCTTGATGTGTAAATAAATTATAGGTGTTTTGATTAAAGTTCATGAGTTAGGTGTGCTAATCTATGTTGATGAGATTATTAGAGATGCCATCCACCCATGTGAGTAAGCATCCCTTTGGTTTTCTTATGGAGTTTTCATTATTAAATATAAAAAAATATAAACATTTTCAAAATCTAAACTCTGTTAAATAATATAAAATATAAAAAATAATCAAGGTATGAACTTTTTAGCATTTAAAACATTAACATTCAAATGGATTTATGTCCTTTTTTATTTTTTACAATTAGTTTTTATTATTGTATATTTGTTAACTTGTGGTAGTTAATGGCAATTTTATTTATTTTGGTTACATATTTAAAATTTTTTCCATTTATATTTTTAAGTGTTATTCATGTTATACCTATAATCTACATTTCATTGTAAAGCATACCCCATCTCTCTTCATGTTATTACTTTAGTGATCAATGGTTCTAGTTTTCTTTGGCCTTTCATGTTGTGTTATTTGTAACATTTTTATAAATTATGCTAAATGTTTTTTTCCTTAATGTCACTTTACCCTTAAAAAGAATGGTTGCCATGCTCGTAATAGTTTGTGTACATTTTTTATTTTAACTAGCATTGATTGTTACATTTTTTGTAATCACTATGGATCACCACTATTTTAGTACTAAAAAATTCAAACACGTAAACACTAATATTGACCCCCCTGCCACTATCTTGGTATGACATCGATCATATAAAACCCCCAAGATATTAAGCACTTTGTCATATTATTGTGTGATTGGGTAATCAACAATGACAACCTCCTCTATCTCCTTGTTATAGAACACCTTACACATATAAATAATATGATTTTTGGTGAAAAAACTTAATCTTCATCTCTTTTTTTGTTAATGTAATCATATCCCTTGAAATAGAGTGTCACTAAAGACTAATATGCATGTATTGTTTACCACTCCAGTCATTCCCACTTGGAAAATACAATTTGGAGAGACAACACCTTTCATTGTTAACAATATCTCATTTTGCGAGGTTTTAGATAAGATAAATGCATTGATTTTTGACAACTAAAGTAATTTAATGGGGGTGTTAGGTATAATTATATCTATACATAGTTGGAGCTCTAAAGAAAATCATATATAAAAGGAAGAAGGAGAAAGCAAAACATAATATAATTTCGATATAAAACCTATAAATCCAACTCCAAAGATGGATAGGCGCTCTAGAAGAGAGATGTATGAGGTGAGTTTATCTAATATCTATGGCTCCAGTGGTGTGAGATTTCCCTATTCCATTGGAACAATATCTTATAGCATTCAAGGCCAAGTAGAGAAAAATAAGTAAATGTTTGTTAGAAATAATAATTAGAAGAGGAGTTGGAATGAGTATTGTGTTGCTATTTGAAGGGAGAACCCATCATTGTCCAGAAGACAATATTTTGGTTATTGCTTTATTTTCTAATAAGAATTCCGATCTAGAGATGCCTCTGGTATCACACAGGCCTAAAAATAGTTCCCAATTTCTTAATTGATCTGGCGTCTTATTTATCCATCTATCACTTGGTACCCCAAGGGGGACCACCATGAAAAAGGAAGTGATCCACTGGGTGGGAGATAGTATAGGATGTATATTTAGATATGGCTAGAGGATTAAAGTACAGAGATAGAGGCCCTCCCACATGTATAATGTTAGGTATCTATAGCTTGAGCACTTAAAGACATTGTTAGGCATTTGTAGTTCTTTGACAAGATAGTGGAATTATCCTAAAATTTCTTAGTAAACTAGACATTGGGATATGAAGTGCTCTTTGGTCTCTATCTCTCAGAGATAGTGGAACTAGAAAATTTTATATGATATGTCAATCCAATGGTCAATTGCAATATTCAATCTATGAGATCCAATTTTCAACTAGCCCAGGGGTATCTAGAGAGCATGCATCCAATGGAAAAGTGTTTAATGGGGTTTAACAATGGTTCCATCCTTCTTAACCACAAAATGCTTGACATAAAGGAGCATATTAAAATGTAACCCTCCTCAAAGGTTTATCCAAGTGACTTGTATAAATTGCCTGTAAATATCCTCTCCAATGATCATGTTCATCTCATGTGTTAATGGGTAAGAGGTGATTGGGTGCATGAAGGGAATACGTAAATGGAGGATGTTGATCCATCATAATATCAATAGATGTTGTAAGTGATAATAGATCATGGAGAACTCTTGGAATATGACGGAGCCGAAGCAAGTAACACCGCCATGACCTAGGGTTTGGAGGCTTTTGCGCAAGCTGCCCCTGGCAGACCTTCCCCCTTGCCCTTGAGGACATGACCATACTCATAGAGAGCCCATAGGCTCACCCATGACAGAAACCAATAGGGGGACAACTTCTCCCCCCACCTCACGCCTACCTCCCACAGGAGCGGCGGTGGGGGCTGACAACGATCGTCAAAAGAACTCTGGCCCGCTTCATGACACAACCGAGGCGACTAACATAGTGAAACTGACCTCCAAAATAGAAGTATAAGCAACAAAAATCACTTCTTCCACATGCATACCCAAATCTACCACAAGAACCAAGATCGAGCTCCCCGCGCATCGAATCAATGAAAGAATCCAATACATGAAGGACCATGCACTGATAGGTAAGTTCATGGGTTTTTGGCCTACAGAAAAATCCCTCTTAGGATGGATCGCCTCCAAATTGAAGCCCAAGGGTCATATTGACTTTCATTTGTGTGCCAAAGGTTTCTTCAATGTGATCTTCACCTGCATCGATGACAAAAATTGGATCATGGACGGAGGGCCATACTTCTTCAACTCGGCGCGTTTATACCTACGCAACTGGGTAGAACACTTCAATCTAGACAAGCAAGATCTCACGTAGGCTCCAGTCTGGAACAGAATTTACACCCTCCCCCAGGACTACTGGGATAAGTTGAATCTACGGGACATAGGCAATGCCCTAGGAGAATTCATTAAAATGACAGAGGAAACAAAGATCAACCGACATGCATCATACGCACAAATCTGTGTCTACATGAAAATCGCATAGTCGCTCTCTGGTGAGGTAAGTCTGTTGCATGATGATTATGAATGGATTCAAAATGTAGATTATGAACATGTACCCTTTAGATGCTGGAAGTGTCATCAACACTTGCACCTATTCAGAGATTGCCCCCTAAATCAAAAGGCTGCAGTGAATAATGAATCAAATGATCAATCCATTGAAGGGTTTATGAAAGTAGCAGAAGGAAAAGGCACAATAGGAGGTCAAAATCTAACCAGAAGAAAAAAATCTCCAACTATAAGCAATAGGTTCGAAGCCCTAGCTTAGCTGAATGAAAATGAGAACAAACCTCCCAAAGATACAGGGTGATCTTCGCAAGAGAAACCTCATACCTCAAAGACTCAACAAACCAAGATCCAACTGGAAGCATTTCTGATCCCCCAAAACCCTATGCATGCAGGGGACAACTCTGCAATGAAAGGAAAAGGAACGACACTAGACCCAATCCCATAAGCCATGGAGGAAGAACCGGAGAGCATTGAATTTGGGGACCTAGATCTCATATGGTTAGAAGATGCATGCAATTGGAAATAATTTCTCACAATACCCCCACACCAAATCCATAAGTTGGAGGAAATCCTATCTCAAGCTCAACAGATCCCCTCCCCTGGCATTCAAGGAGGTACACTCCTGAACACCAAATTTATTCTGAAAGAATCCCACAACCGAGGCAGAAAAATAGATCTGCAGAGAACAGTAACAATGGGAAAAGAGATGGTAGAATCTGGGAGATTCCCCAAGTTAACCGGATTATATTCCATTATCCCCAACCCCCCTCAATGAATATCATCTCATGGAATATCAGAGGGCTCAATATCCCCACAAAGCACAAGATCATCAAGAAAAGAATTATTGAGGAACACCCTGCAATTCTCGACATGCAAGAAACCAAATGTTCTAGCTCTACTTTGGATACAATCTTCAAAAGGGTAAGGTAAGGCTGCAAAACCCTAGTGGTGGATGCCAATGGAGCTTCAGGAGGACTGTAAATCATCTCGAACCCCCACATCATCACCCTAGAGAACTGCCATGCTAACGGACACTTCATTCAAGCCAATTTTCACTTGATTGGAACTACCATCCATGGATTTCTCAAGAATGTCTACTTCCCCCAGACTCTCCAGAAGAAAAATGAGCTTCTGGACAACATTTTTGATCTCAACAACCAGCGAACTCAACCTCTCTATCTTCTTGGAGGAGAATTTAATATGATAACCAACCTACAGAAAAAAAAAAAGGAGGAAGGCCTCTTTTAGATGTGGACAACACTGGGTTCAAGAACTTCATCCAAGACAACCACCTCATATATCTTCAAACATCCAATGGCATCTTCACTTGGAATAAGAGAAGAGGAGGTACTCAGTAGATCACCTCTTGATTGGATCGTTTTCTCATTACAGAAGACTCCATACATCTAGCGGGATATCTTTAGCCACCATCATACCAGCCTCTAGCTCTGACCACTAGTTGATACAGCTCTAATGGCTCAAACCAGGTACACCCACACCTAAACCCTTCCGCTTTGAAAAATGCTAGCTCAAACATCCAGGGTTCAAAGACCTTGTCTTGGATTGGTGGTCCTCCCTCACACCACCCCAAGGCACCAAAATGTATCATTTCTAGATGAGACTAGGGATGCTCAAAGGGAAACTGAAGATGTGGAACAAGACCACCTTCGGCAACATCTTCAAAGATCAAAGAGAGTTGGAAGAGAAAATGAAGTAGCTCGAACAAAAAATCATTTGAGAAGGACGTTTGGCAGACTCAGGGAACAAGGAAAAATCTTTAACAACTCAGATGGAAGAGAGAAGAAGCCAGGAAGATATCCTATGGAAACAAAAATCTCAGATATGGTGGCTCAAAGACGCAGAAAGAAACACAAAATTTTTTCACCACTCCACCATTCAGCATAGGATGCACAATAGAATCACAGTTCTAAAAAATCATAATGGGTAATGTATGGAAAAGCAAGAGGAAATCAGGGAGGAACTGCACAATCACTTCAAGGATATCCTCCAAGAACCCAACACCCATCAGCATGCAGCCATAAGAATAATCACTCAGCACATACCCAAATTGGCCATGAAAGAACATAACAGGATGCTTCTCAAAGCTACCACATTAGCAGAAGTGGAATAAGCAGTCTTGCAACTAAAGGGAAAGCTCCAGGGTTGGACGGATTCACCACCAACTTCTTCCACTTCTTTTGGGAAACTATCAAATAATAGGTTTGGGATGTAGTAGAGGAATCACACACCACACACTGGCTTCTACCGACTCTCAATGCCACCTTCCTCACTCTCATCCCAAAGGAAGACAATGCAGTACAGACCCATAGCACTCTGCAATGTTATTTACAAAATAATTTCCAAAGTTATAGCTAACAGACTAAATCAGCTTCTACCCATGCTTATCTTTCCAGATCAAACGAGTTATGTTGAGGGCAGGCAAACCCTTGATGGAATAATTTTAACCCACGATGTCATCCACTCCCTAAAGAACTCCAAAAAACCCAGTATGCTTCTCAAAATTGATCTGTCTAAGGCATTTGACAAAATCAGTTCGGATTATGTCAAGCTAGTCCTTATAGCCTTTGGCTTCAACCACACTTGGGTCCGATGGATAATGAGCCTAATATCCTCCCCCTTTCTATCCATTCTGGTCAACGACATACCTTCGACAACCTTCAATCCCTCCAGAGGAATAAGAGAAGAAGATCCTCTCTTGCCCTTCATTTTCATTATTATGGCAGAAGGACTTGGCCACCTGATAAAAAGCTTTGTCCACTCACGTACCCTCCAGGGAATTCCTCTCCACAATCTCCCCCCCCATCTGCCACCAACATTTTGTGGATGAGAACATGATAATGGGACACCCCTTGGTCCAGGAAGCCTGATTCCTCAACTCTTTTCTCGACTGTTTCTTTGAAGCATCTGGCACAGAGGTCAACTCTGAAAAATATAAATTGTTCTTCTTCCACACTCCCCCTATCACCCAGTGCAATATCACCCGCATTTTTGGTTTCACCATAGTTTCCCTGCCTAGCAAATACCTTGGATCCCCTCTCACAGACTCAGCCATAAATCAAACCTCCTGGAGAGCATTGCTGGGTATAATGGAAACCAAATTATCCAACTAGACCCACCGTTCCCTCAACATAGTTGGACACATGTTTCTCATCAAAGCGGTCCTTCAATCTCTCCCCATCTATCTCTTCTATGTTCTAGCTACTCCAAAATGGGTCCTCAAAGCTATGTGCAACTTGAAAAGGACTTTCCTTTGGGAAGGAACTAGAGAGAAAAACAAATGGGCATTAGTCAACTAGAAAGAGGTTTGCAAACCGAAAGCAGAAGATGGAAAAGGGCTGCGAGATCCTGAGCACAACAACAACATCATGGGAGAAAGTATATGGTGGAAATGGGTCTCCAACCCTCACACACCCTCAGAAAACCTATGGGCGGCCAAATATGCAAGTAATTGGTCCAAGAAGGACCTAATCTGATTCAACATAGATCTAGGAGGATCCCAAATATGGAATGCGGCCAACGACCAAAAAAGGGTCATCCAAACCCATAGCTTCTGGGAACTGTGCAGTGGCACTCAAGCCAAACTCTAGGAGGATTCCTAGCAGCAAATTCCCAGTCTTTCCTTAGTTTTTCCTAGACCCCTATGAAGCATGGTTTTCTAGGCAAGGAAATAAACTGTGTCCAAGATTTCTGGACAATTGAAATAACTCAGAGCTACAGGACCTCGCTTCACACAGACAGATGGTAAGAAGACTGGAACAATGAAAATCACAAAGACATTTGGGAGGAACTAATAACTAAAAGAAGAATCAGAGCCCAACAGGGACACGATATTATTCGATGGGGCCATACTCCAAGTGGAAAATACTCCACCAAGGAAGCCTACAATCTCTTACAAAAATAGAACCTAGATCCTACCAATCAGATATGGAAGAAGATATGGTCTGCCAAGCTCTGGCCCAAAGTAGCTACCTTTCTATGGTTGCTTAGTAAACGACGCATCCTCACATGGGAGAATCTATTGAAACAAGGATTTGTTGGACCCTCAAGATGCCCTCTCTGCCAGGAAGACCATGAAACCACCAATCACTTGTTGGACCTCTGCCCCATATCCAAATCCCTGTGGGACAGGATTGAAACTCTATGCAAACATTCCAATCGAGAAATGGGTAACATCATCAACACCATCAGCAAATGGACGGATAAATCGTACTCCAACGAACTTCTGAATCGACTCTGGCAGTAGATTCCAGGCCTGCTTACCTGAAATATATGGAAAGAAAGAAACAACAGGATCTTTAAAGACAAGGTTGTTGTGTGGATTAATCCGTCTTGCGGACAAGACCGATCTCCCTAGTACTAAAAGTATCTAGCAACAAACAGCCAAATAATCTCATCTTTCTCTAAGCATATATGATTTACAAAAAGCTCTATAGAGGTACAAAAGACTTACCGTATGTCCAGCGCTTGTTTGAAGTCATTGTTGTCCCTCGTGCACTTGAAGGAGTTATCCTCGTAAACCTACAGTCACAAACAAGAAAAATATTAAATAGCACCTGTATAGACATCATCATAAACCATGCTTATCATAGTGGTCAAGGAATCTATGAAATAAACCATTAACTGACAACTTATTGAGAAAAATGAGTATATTTGTATTAATTTCAAAAGAGAGAAAACCTTACAACCTGAGCCTTGATGTTGCACAGGCCTTCCCGGGGTCCGAAGCAGGAGTCTCCTCTACTTTGATAAGCTCTGCACTCCTCTAACCAAGACAAATAGAGGTATGTAATCTCTCCTCACAAAAATCTTAGTTAACTGAGTCTAAATCTCAACAGCACTTAACCTCAAATATTCCAAAGCTTCCACTCCCCTTGAGGCTACCCAATGCCTCTTTTTATAGTGGAAAAGAGGAGGTTTTCTGTTCCAACTATGAAGGGATAGAATCCTCCTTCAAAGGGATAAGCTCCTCACATCAAGGGATTAGCTCCATAAGGTAAGGGATTGAGCTTTTTGGGATTTACTTGTGCCTTTTTTATCTTACAGGGGTCCGCACCTATAACAAAGAGAAAGTGCGTTCAAGTATGCAGGAGAGCTGAACATTAGGTGCGAGACCGCATGCAAGATAGAGATAAAGTGCTATACCAAATTTTGGGAGATTTTTAGGAAATTTTATCTGATTTTCAAGGCTTGACATGAGGAACTGATATGTTAGACTTGCAAAGGGGGAAGTATGAGTAATAATGAGCTCATACACATAGCAGAATGTTAGGATGACAATTTTCAGTGTAACATATTGCCCCCTAAAGTGCAAAGTCTGGAATAGATGTGGCTGAAGTCTGTCATATATGAAGAGTGCAGTACTTTATCATTTCAAGGATCATCCTGTGGACACCCCAGTTGGAACCTGTAAAAACATTCAATGCAAAATATATGTGTATACATATCATTGCTGAGGTAGGCATTCCCATACTCAGATTAAAACTAACTAGAAACTAACTCAAACTGTTCTGATACAGGAATGATTTTGAATACATCACAATATAGACACATGTAGACATAGTATGGACGCAGCCATATGTTTATAAATAGTCCACTATATAAATGATAACAAATTCCTCGCAACCTGGATGGTAGAAACTAGATCCAGGGTCTTGATTTCTGCATCTTGAACTAGTACGATTCTATCCATGTGAATGAATGTGTCGAAGTCGAACATGGTAGAAACCACTTGATTACCAGTCAATGATGTAAACTGTTAACAAGTGTGAGAGTAACCACTAGTAATGTCAATGGCTCTCAAAGTACCCAGTACAATCCATGAAATGTGAATGAATGAGCTGAAGTCGAACATTTCATGGAATCATTTGATCGAAGGTTGATGATGTAACCCGTCGTCGAAAGCGAGAAACCTGCCATTAAGGCATGTTGATTTCAAGGTACTGACGATTTCTAGATCAACTTCCCAGATAATGAGTTGTCGTCGATAGAAAGCGATCCGTCGTAGGCAAGCCCACAACACGAAATCATAGATCAAGTTTTGAAAATATATTGGCAAGGACTGACTCAGGGATGGTCAAAATGGATGACAAATATTTTGCATATGAATGGTTTATTTGAACTGTCCTCTTGAACACATAACGACACTGCAGATGGCTTGGTGACAATTGACCCAAAGCTAATACCTAGAAACTAGATGAAGACTTTCAATGAGGTTTGATTAACTGTTAGGCAAAGGATTTCCCAACCTAGGTGGACAAAAAGTGTCGTGTTCAAGACCAGTTAACTAGATTTTCCGAAAAATCAAAATACAACAAACACGTCCATTTTTCTCTCTTTTCCCCCACCATTTCTGGCAAGTACCTCTTTATTTTTGACAAGCTTGAGGAGGATAACATTTGCTTGTTTATAAGCTCATCCTTCGGATGAGTCCAACTTAGTTTAAGATTTGAACCCTAAGAAGGAGTGGTTCGTTCCTGTTTAAAATTGAACAGGTCCTTTACTGTTAAATTTTAACGAGTCCAGTATAGGAGAAACTCGGTGTTTTTCAATTTTAGGGAGTCAAAAGAAAAAACTTAAGAAAACTCCATGGGTGTACTTTTTCGTAAATTTAGTCTCTGAGGCCCGAAAAAGGATAAAATAATGCGGGAGAGAACTCTATTGACCGTAATTAGTCAACGTATACCTTTTTCGTAAATAGTCCATTTCAGTCCGTAAAAGGGGTAAAATTATACTGAAGGGACGATCATTCATTTACTTTAACGAGTTCGAATAATCAAGTGCTCGAAAATATTTTCATGTTTAGAGAGTCTGAAAAGGGCTTAAAAGAGAACTCCAATGTTTCTCTTTTTCGTAAATTTTTGAAAGAGTCCGAAAAAGTGATAAAAGTATGCTCTTTGTTGAAAAATGATCAATTCTCCTGAAAAATCCAATTTCTGCACAAAAACTTGAAACATTACACATACATGTTTAAGATGAGTAAAAATGCTTCAAAAATACCCTTTTAAAGTGAAAAATAAACAAATTAAAAATTCATCTATTCGAAAAAACTTATAAAAAGGACTTTTTCAATTTCATTTTTACCGTTCAAGTTCAGAGTGAAAAGTAGAAGCTTTTGGGTAAAAAAGTTCTTGTGAAGATTCTGGAAATCCGTCCGACAAAATCGAGAACCGTCAGTCCCAGGTAATCCATGACCTCTTAATATTGCATTTCATCTATTTACAATTCATTTTTAGGCTTTAGATTTTATTTTTAAGGGAAAAATATAGTTTAAGAAATCGCCCGCGGAGGTCTGCAGGTGCCACACATGGGCCCTGCGGACCCCGACTTTTTCCTATGTAGAAAAAAGTTGTGGGTCCGCACTTTTCCCACAGAGCGCGTGCGTTCCAACACACTGTGTACAAAGGGAAAGTGCGGTCCCCAAGTTTTTAAATTTCAAAATCAAATTTCTCATTTGGCTCCCAAAAATTTTCAAATTAGATTGTTCTAACATATCTTTTTATGCATTGTAGGATTAACAAGATGTTGATTTGGAGAGAACGTGAGCATGAGGATGTGGATGACGCCGCAATGCTCCATTTGCCCACAATGCAAGCATTAAGAGCATGCGGTTTATATAAATTCTGGGCCATTTAGGGCATGAGGGCACAGGTAGACCTCCTGACATGGCTAGTAAATAGGTGGAATGTGCAAGACTAGTGTTTCATTATTGGCGGCCACCGGCTCGAAATCAAGCTGGAGGATATTTATTTTCTGACTGGTTTGTCCAAGAGAGGCGAACACCTTTCCTTGTTTGGGACTAGGCCAGGTGGCCAGACTGTCGCTAGTCTTCAACAAGAATTCTGTAATGATCAGGACGACCCCAGGGACAAACAGATTGATATAAAAAGTATCATCCGTCCCGAGCTGAAATTTATTGCGTTTACTGTTACTAGGCTGTGTGGGAGTGCAGCGCTACATGTGGCTACCGGTTCCCAGATGCACATTGCTGTGGACTGTTTTCGAGGCACCATTTTCAACTGGTGCAAAGCTGTGTTGGCCAATGTAAAAGGCCAACTAACTAGAGCGAAAAATGGAAAACTAAATAAATTTGGATATGGATCCATCATGGTCACTTTTTCTCTAGAGAGGATCCCCATGTTAGCTCCGCAGAGTATTCCTATCGATGCTGGTCAACCTCGAGAACCTAGGATGGTTCGTTGGGTTGCATTGATGGCCCGTCATGGTATTGAGGGCACTGAGATTGTTCGATTTCCTCCTTCATATTTTCGTTGGCTGGATCGCCAACTTTTTGTCATAGAGGACTTTCCATACGCTGGGATAGATTTCCGCGGCGACCAAGAGATGACTCTCCCAGCAGGGGAACAGTGGGATGAAACAGGTAAAATCATTTTCAACAAATTCTAAGTTCTATTTTTTTTTTGTATTTTGATCGTCTTGAAAATTAATAACCAAAATTTTTTGAACGCAGATGTGGGCCCACAACGACCAACCCATCTCCAACCTTATGAAAGAAGACAACTAGTTGCAGCTGCACTAGCCCCAGCAGGCCAATCAACAGAAATCCTGTCTGATTTAGAGCATCACCTAGAGCGCCTGACTCTAGACATTCCAGAGACGGACATAGATGAGATTCCACTCAGATTGCAGAGATACGTGATTGGTGTTCCAGGACCTTTTAGGAGGTTCCTATGTAGGGTGGCCTAGGCAGTGGTCTCTTATCATGATCACCATCAGTGATGGGATGATCGTGTTGTAGACTCATATTTTTGACTTTTTGTGTTACCATTTTGCCGATCATAAGGTGTTTCCAACCTATGATCGAAGACGATGTATATTTTTTGAAAACACTTCTATACTATGATATATCACTATTTACCGGCTATCTGTGTTTATGTTATGAATGTTATTTTGTTTTACTGTTTTTTGATCATTGCAAATGTCGATTTATCATACTAGAAGCAACTGCGTCTGCTAATGTATTTAAATGTCTTGGAATATGTTGATATTCAATGTAGTCAAATTCACGTTCCAAGAGACGAACTCTTAAAAATAACCGTAATAACACCGGATTTCTAATGGCATAAACCCTGTTAAGCTGTAATACAACAAGTTCAGAATCCAACCTAACAATCAAACTCTGAATTCCAAATGATATGGATTCAGATAATAACTCAATCACTGCACTATACTCGGCAATGTTATTCGTTGTTTAACCAAGGCTTACCCCATGCATGGATACTAACTCATCAGAGGGTGAATAGATAAACCAAGCTGCGGAAGAAATGTTCAGTGTACTATGACAAGCACAATCAGCAAAACCAATGTAGGTTTGAAGAGACGTCGACATCTGCAATATCAAGAGTCAAACTCAGATAAGCAGGAATAGTGATAAAAAACACACTTCTAAACTAGGCAAGCTTTTCTAATCTAAGACACACCAACAATAAAGAAATCTAAAATAAAAAATCTCCACACCAAGTTTAAGCATAATATCGCTTCAGATAAAGCCCATTTCTGGGTTTATCTAAAGGGACACCGTCAAAATCTATCAGCTCATAGGTCCCTTTTTCCAGCTTTCGCTTAACAATGAAAGGACCATGCCACATAGGCACGAATTTCCCAGCTCCTAGCTTATCGTTGGCTTGATCATAAACTAAGACTAGGTCTCCTTCTGAAAAATTTCGAGGGGTAACACTTCTATCATACTGAGCTTTTATTCTTTTGACATGAGCCTCGTTTGCTATTGCAGCATTTTGTCGATTCTCATCCAACTGAGCCAAGTCAAAAAAACGTTTCTCCTCTTCAGACATAGCTGGGAGTAATTCTATGGCTAATTTCAATGACAGAATTTCGCATTCAATCGACAACACAGCTTCCAAACCGTAAACTAGTTGAAAGGGAGTGAAACCAGTTGACATTTTGACCGAGGTTCGATATGCCCAAAGTTATGAAAATAACATGGAATTCCAATTCGTCTTGTGAATACCAATAATTGTTCTAATCATGGTGACAAAAAATTTATTTACGGCTTCAACCAGACCATTGGCTTGCGGATAATATGGAGTGGAACTATCGTGGCGTAGGCCAAGTTCAACTGTCAGTTCAGTCATCATGACATTCCAAAAATTACTTCCATGATCTGTAATAATGGCTTTAGGAACACCGAACCTAGCAATTATGTGATTAAATATGAAAGTTGTAGCAGTCTTTCCGTCAGCCGAAAATGTAGGCATCGCCTCGGCCCACTTAGTAAAATAATCTACTGCTAAGATAATATACGTATGAACCCGGCCGAGTGAGGGTTACATGTAATAAAGTCAATACCCCATTTCGCGAAAGGACCGACAACAATTATAGGGTGAAGAGGACCGAGTGGCGCACACATCTTATGATCAAAAAGTTGACAATTGTGGCATTTCTGGACTGAATAAATACAATATTTGAATAATGACGACCAGAAATAACTAGCGCGCAATATATTTTGGGTTGTGGTATACCCAGACATATGACCGCCACATGCTCCAAAATGGCAGTCATTTAAAACCTTTTCAGCTTCTTCATGAATATGACAGCGTCGGAAAACAAAATCTGCTCCATGACGATAGATTGTATCACCAATAATATTGTATTGTTGGGATTGGAAGCGTATTTTCTGTCACTAAGATTGTGAGATTTTAGGCCGAAAAAATTGGGTTTGGAGATAGATGATAATATCTCCATACCATGAATCAAGAGTACTGATTAGAAACAGAGATTCGTCCGCAATGGGCTCCTCTACCACAGTTTCAGTATGAGTAGAGGAGAAATCACACATCAGTTCCGCAAATACCAAATATTTCTTTGCCTTGGATTTTTCAAATTCCAAGTCAAATTTCTGCAGGATGACTATCCATTTGGAATACTTCCCCCCTAGCAATTGTTTGGTTAAAATGTACATCATAGGGTTACAGTCAGAAATTACTGTGGTTTTGCGTAACAAGATGTAGTGTCTAAATATTTGGACAGCTTGAACAGCTACCAAGGCCAATTTCTCCACATGTTTATATTTGATCTCAATCGGATGCAGATTCCGACTAAGGTAGTATATCACATGTTCAGTGTTAGATTTGTCTTCCTAAACTAAAACCATCCCAATGGTGGAATGAAAAGCAGCGAGGTACAAAATGTAATCCTGGTTGTAGTTGGGAGGATGCAATAACAGTGCATGGGTCAACGCGTGTTTAAGTGCATCAAAATATCGATCAGCGATCTCATCCCAAAATAATGGTATGTTCTGTTTCAGCAACCGGGTAAAACCCTTTGTAAGTTCGGCATAGTTAGGAATGAACCGACGTAAAAAAATTTCTTTCCCCTGCAAAATTTGGAGTTGGCGTAAATTCGAAGGAGGAGATTAATTGAAAATAGTTTCGACCTTCGATGGATTGATGCGAATGCCCACTTTCAAAACAACAAATCCTAGTAAGTGACCCGATTCTACACAAAAAACACATTTGTGTGGATTCAACCTAATTCGATAATGCGTACATCTCATAAAGATAGCTCGTAAGTGAGTGAGATGGTCGACCCTAGGTGATAAATGAGCAGGCAAATCATCGATATAAGGCTACAGAATGTGCTTAATGTCATGAAATGCGTAAGACATATCCCTTTTAAAAGTTTCTCCAGCGTTCTTCAATCCAAAGGGTATCTTGCAATAAGTAAATGTCCCCTAAGGACAAATGAAAGTTGTTTTTGGATGATCAACAGGTTTATTTGATTGTAACCGGAAAAACCGTCCATAAAGGAAAACATTTCACTGCCTGCACAATCATCAATGATTTGATCAATATAGGGGGTTGGATAATTGTCTTTAGGAAAAGCTCTATTAATATCCCTATAGTTGATACATACTCGTATCGTTCCTTGTTTTTAGTCACAGGAAAAATATTCGATACCCAATCTGTTAAGGGAATTGGATAAATGAAACCTGCACGAAGTAATTTTTCAACCTCTGCTTTGATAGCAACAGCTTTTCTAGGATGTATTTGACGTAGACGTTGATGGACAAGTTTGGCATCCGGGTAAGTCTTGATTTCATGTACGACAATTGACGGATCGATCCCTGGCATTTCTTCATAGGACCAAGCAAACACATCAAGGAACTCTTGAAATAGGGCTTTATAAATTTGAATTTAATCTTCCGTACAAAAAGCACATATATGAATGTTTTCAATTATTCCTGGTTTTACTGAAATGTCAATTGGAAGCGTTCGGGAGATATTTTCCAAATTTAACTCAGAATCATGATTTCACAATGGATTTTGGGGTTCTTTGACATATTCAGCAGTAAAAACTGAAGTGAAATCATCTTCAAAATGATCTAGTTCAGGTAAAAACAAAGATCGATGATGTAGATCTTCCCATGGTAAATTGTCAATGGACAAAAATTCACAAATCTGCTCATCAGTATGAGCAAGATCAGGAAATGTCGTTGTGGTTGAAATAGACATAGAAAGTGATTGCTCATGGATCCCATTTATTGGATCAGTTTCGGTTGAAGAGGGTTTGGAAAGTGATGGTACAGCCTGATATGCAATTTCAAATGGACTCAAAGGCATCATGCCATCAAATGAATCTAACTTAGAGTCGGAAGGTATGATCCAAGGATCATCAAACATAACAGTGTCTGACGAAATCATGTGAATAGTTGCAACAGCGGGCGATATGTTAGGAGGAGGAAAGGAAAAAGTTCCTAGTAAACTAGAATCTTTAATCAAACCTACTCCAACATCCTTGTAAGGGATAGCCGCTTTACCAACGTGTTGGATTGTTTCTGTAGAGGCTGGGTCGAAAGAAAAATAAGTTAACTGATCTATTGTAACAATCCTTCCTTGATATGGAAATTTTATGAGTTGAAAGACCGAAGAAACAACAACAGTCATAGCTTAAGTCCAACTACGACCCAGGAGAAGGTTGTAATCTAGAGGGGCATCAACCATTTCCACATCTAGATTTACGATTTTACCTTCGAACCCTATGGGTAAATCCTACAAAATACTAAAAGGGTGGAAAACTCGACCATCAAAAGCCTTAAGAATCGTCGGAGATTGGTTGAGTGTAGGAGAACCAAGCAATTTCCAACACTGAATCGACATAATACATGTTGAAGCTCCCTCATCAATCACAGTTCAAAATATCGGTCTGTTTTTTACTGATACTGGAATCTGGAAAGCCATTTGATGAGGTAGGCGAGGTGTACTATTTTCTAAATCGAAGATTATAAGGTTAGAATCCTGAATATCGACAACTCCTATGGCAGACAAAAGCAATTTACGCTGTGCTGGGGATGATTGTAGCACTTCCAAAGCCGACATTGCTAAAGGAGAAATAGCTAAGTCTTCAACATGTTGTAATTCTGAGAAGCTCTCGCATGTGGATTGAAAGTTGATTTATGAGGAACACCTTTAGCAGGTGGTTTGATTATTACGTCTAGATTGGGTTTCTCGATTTGTAGCGGACCAGAAACAGGAGGAGGTGTAGTTGATGTATTTGCACTAGAAGATTATGCTTCTTTACTATCAATAGGATTCTTATTACCATAATCTTGCGATCGCGTCGCAATCCTTACATGAGACATCATCAAAATAGGTTCTGTTATCACTCTGTAATTAGCAAGATTGGCAAAGTCCAACTGCAGAGGTAACATCAAACCGCTTTGGGATTCAAGGATCTAGCCCTCCCGAATCTAGAGAGGGATCTCTCTATAAATGAGTTCAAAGATGTGATCTTTAAAGACTGGAATTATGATATTAGGCTAGTTATGAAGAGCATGGGTTCGTTTGGTTTGTTTTTGGTTGGGCGAAGACATGGTGAAGGTGAAAGCAGTTCAAAAAGGGTGAAGAGCCTGCAAATGAAGGAATGTTTCAGTTGATAGCAAAGGACAAAGACAGCTTTAACCCATTGGGCTATGGAGTCATAGGAGGATTTAATTGGATAGCAAATTCAAGAAGGATCCATGGAGCAAGTCATTTACATCAAAGGATCTCTTAAGGTGATTAATGGAGTGAAACAAATAGGAGTGAAAGACTTAAACAAATGAAAAAACAAAGCACAGTCTAAGATCAAGTGAGTACTTTTAAACTAGCTTGCTTTCAACATGTACTTAAGGAGAAACATAAAAGTATTTCTGTTGATCAGGTAAGTGCTTTTAAACTAGCCTGCATTGAAGTACTTTCCATCAGAAACATTTAAAATACAGTTCAAACAGCTTAAGATCAGGTAAGTGCTTTTAAACCAGCCTGCTTCAGCATATTCGATAAGGAAACACAAATGATAATCACAAAGAGCAATCTATATCAGCTAAGTACTTTTAAACTATGCTGCATTGATAAACTCCAAGGATAACAAAGAGAACATTCATCTCAAAGAGCTATCTAGATCAGGGAAGTACTTTTAAACTAACCTGCATTAATAAACTCTTCAAAGAGGACATTCAAATGAAGAAAACATAGAAGATAAAGCTTTCAGTAAGAGCAGGGTACCGTGGAGAGTATATCCTAACTCTATGTTTGCTGCTCTTTATCAGAGAAAGTGAACAGAGTGAAAACATTAAGTAAAACGACAATTGACAGTAAGGAACACATCACCATTGACATAGTTTCAGAATTCCATGAATCAGTAGCTTGTATTGATATTCAAACCAGTTACAATCAGCAAGCCCGGTGGGTCTCTATAGCTTTGAACTTCTCATATCAGCTTATGTATCTTTCAATTACAGAACAGGGCATCAGTGGCTTCAGAACGACTATTACATGCGTTCAGATGTCCCGAGACCAACCATTTGCTCATCTTTTACAGAGGTACTTATAGAAGAATGAGGCGGTGGTCCACTATGAAAAGATCTGTTTGGATCAATCAATTAATACAGAAGATGACTCTTCGGTGCTTTGAGGGCCTCGATCAAGAAATCTACAGGTGTTAACCTGCATTAATTGAGTTACACTTAAGATTAAAATCAGTGGGAAGTATGCTATCCTTTGAAGCTCAGTGTCATGCTGGAGTGACTTTATTTCTACTTCCCGAGACGAAATGATCTAAATATCTACTTCTAAACTGTTCTTTAATCTTCTCGAATGGTTCTGCTGACAATTAGAGATAAGATAACTCAATTAGTATTAATTTTTCGGCGGTCTTTGATCTCAACGAGACTGCAGGTGTCTTTTGGAGCTGTAGAGGGTTCAATTAGCCTCTTCTTATAGCGGTGGGGAATTTCTCAGCTCGACAGATGTCTTCGCTCCTTCCCAAACACTTTACTTTGCTTGAGATCTGTGTTTGGGTCTTCAATCTCCGGTTCTGATATGTTTTGTCTTCGGCGATGATACTCTTTAATAAATGATGATTTCTTCTTGTCTTCTGGTGCGCAGGGCAGTAGCGGGGTCGAATGGCATCAATGGGTCATGAAATCACTGATAAAACGTAAATCTAACACCCCCCGAATGATTCTTTATGAACTCAGAAGACAGAGGATCGTCACCCTCGGCCTTTGTGGTTTCTTCAAAAATGGCGGAAGAATTCATTCGAAAACCTGCAAAATACAAACAATTTGTTATAAAATCCTGCGTATTTGGTTTTACTGTGGAGATTAACTGAGAGGAATTTTAAATGACGCGGGAGGAAGAATAAAACAGAACCGTCGATCGCGCGATGAGCAACGGTGGGGGTGATCTGGGACCGTCCGATCTGGACACGTGGACGGCCCAGATTTAATCGGAGGATCACAATTGGCTGGTCACAACAAAACCTGTGATTGAAACATTGCGATGCGATGAAGCGCTGTCCGTCCGATCAACAGGGAGATGGACGGCTAGGATTTGATCGGAGGATCGCGATCGGGGTGCGCAGAAGAGGGGATGCGATTGAAACATTGCGATGCGATGAGTGCTGTCTGTCCGATCATTAGGGGGATGGACGGCTAGGATTTGATCGGAGGATCGCAATGGGCATTTTAAAATGGCTCACAAACATGCACACTTTGAATCTTTCCGATGCGATTAGCGCTTCATGGGTTTGGCGCTTGGTTTTTATGATGAGGGCGTATTGGGGAAGTGGTTTGGAAACTCAGGCCAAGGGGCTTAAACCCTTAATAGAGAAATGGGGTTTTTTACACAGATTTTCCATGATTTTCAAAGGTTTCTGAGGGTTTCAACAGAGTTTGAAAGAAGTTTGGAACTCTGCAAAGGAAAATTTATATGAAAAGAGGGTGAGGAAAATGGAGAACAAAGGAAAATGATGAAAATATGAAGGTTAGTCTCTGAGAGAAAAAAGGGGAAAAGGAGGAGGATATTGCAGCAGTCTTCTCATGGAATTTTTAGCAGAATTTTGAGTTTCTGAGAAATAACAGTGAAAACCTTGAGACATGAGCATGAGGTCGTCTACAGGCTTCAAGAGATAACATTTTGGCTAGGAAAGTGTTTCTTGAAGGCTGAAAACATGTTTTGGCCACCTTTTGACAGACCAAAATTTACAGGTGGCCAACAGTGGCTCCACTTGGGGATGGTGCCTTCTTGAAGGCATCAAGAACTTTAGAACTACATTCTCTGGGAGGCTGATCAATGCCTCGTTCTTTGGGCTGTTGTCTTTGCTGAAATGATCTTATTCTGGCTAAAAAAAGGTTAGCAGCATTGAAAAACAATGAATCTTCATCAACACAGGCTTTCTACCTACCCAATCCTACTGATCTAACATTTTTTCTTCATTTAGAGTGCACTTGGACTGGCAAACTCTTTTTCAACATTTTATTCTTTTGAAAACAAGAAATCTAATCTAATTCTACCCCTTATTTCTCCCTGAACTCAGATTAAACAGTTGAGCTCAGATGTTTCTCTACCTAATCTACTATCTGTTGGGATTAAACTGTCCAACATATTTTATTCTCTAGATTCTAAGACAGAAATTCAAAAAACAGTCAAGTCAAGATTGAATTCTTTGAATTGCTATGATCTATGGCATAAAAAAAAGCTGCACATAGACTATTAAAAATCAAAAATTGAAGGTTTGAAATATGAAATTTTTTTGAAGCATCCTTCTTCTTATTTGTGGCTCAAGTTTTGAGCTTATTAGAGCCACTTGCTTTCCTTGATTTCAGCTCTGGTTCGAATTTGTTTGAGCTGTTATTTCTTTCTTTCTGGTTCAGATTTTGAGTTGATTAGAACCAGATTTACAACTTTATGACTCAGAAAAACAAAACAGATTTGAGTCATCTCTTGCTTGGAAACTTTCGGTTCAGGTTTTGGGCTTGTTTGAACCTTTCTTTTCTAGCCTAATCTATCTACTGATAAGCCAAGTTTAAACAGTTTGGCAAATCCAATTCACTATCCTATCAGCAGAAAAATTTAAAGCTAATTAGTCAAGATTAAACAGTTTGAATAACTAGAAGCGTGTTTTTTGAGGAGTGGCATTTGAGCTTGCACACTTTCAGATTTATTTCTCTTTTTTGGCATGGGGCTTTGCCTTTTTTTTTTTTTTTTTCTACCCTCTTTTCTATCTTTTATTGTTTTTGTATTTTTTCTTTTTGTTTTTATGAAACTGACGAAGCAATGATATTTACAATGGAAATGAAACTTGAAAATTGAACTCAGCAATAGTAATGCTTAAGGACCCTGCCATTGACAGGACCCCCAAACAGATCTGTGCCATCTAACTCTTGCAGAAAAAAGGCATTTGGACCAATGGTGGACTGAATGATATAAGGGCCTTGCCACAAACTGTCAAATTTTCCATGTTTACCTTTTTTCTCTCTTCTAGAATCCCATTTGAGTACCTTATCTCCAATGTTGAAGTCACAAGCCTTAGCTCTCTTGTCAAACAACTTCTTGATGTTTTCTTGCACTTTTTGAGCTCTGTTGTAAAATTCTTCCCTCGTCTGCTGGAGATGTATTGTCTCATGAATCCTTCTTATCATACTGTTTTCTTCTGACTGAATTTCTTGGATTAATTTTATTACTGGTACACCCAGGCTGGTAGGAAACACTGCATCTGCTCCATAAACAAGTTGGTAGGGGGAGGTTCCAATGGATTTCTTTGTGGTCAACCTATCTGCCCACAATGCATGCACCAACTTGTTATGCCATGACTTTTTATTCTCTTCAAGTAGCTTCTTGATGATGGTCACCAAGCTTTTATTTGATGATTCAGCTAGCCCATTACCTTGAGGGTAATAAGCAGTAGAATGACCCAATGTAATCTGATACTTGTGACAAAAATCAATCATCCTTTTGGAATCAAAAGCAGCAGCATTATCGGTAATGATTTTCCTAGGGCATCCAAATCTAGAAAGGATATGGTCTTCAAGAAATTTTATAATGACAGAATCTGTGGCATTCCTGGTAGGGATGGCCTCTATCCACTTTGTGAAGTAGTCAGTGGCTGTAAGAATCCATTTATGTTGGGCAGATGAAGCGGGATGGATTTCTCCTATGAAATCTAGGCCCCATTGTTGAAAAGGAGCTTCAACAATGATAGGTTTTAATGGTAAGGGAAGGAGTTTTCTTTTGCCCTCAAAAATTTGGCACTTGTGACAGGCAATTATCATTTTATGGACATCTTGGAAGAGGGTGGGCCAATAATAGCCGGCTCTAAGGATTTTTTTGGCTGTGGTTTTCCAGTAGAGATGACCTCCACACTCTCCTTCATGGAATTCATGCTTGATCTTCTCTGCATCAACTTCTGGCAAACATTTTAGCAATAAACCATTAGCATTTTTCCAGTATAAACATTCATTCAAAATGCAATAATTCTTAGCTTTCAACTTTAAAAACCTTGCCTTAGTTTTTGATAAATCAGGAGGAGCATTAAGATTTGTAAGTACATACAAGATGTTGGCGTACCAAGGTGAGTTTTGGAACTGCTCTTCCATAGTGGGAGGGGGTAATTCTTCCTGCTCATCCAAGGCATCTATCATGTTAATGTCTAGGGCTTGTAGATTAGATTCATCCATTAATTGAGCCAAGCCCTGACCTTTGATGAGTTTGGTGGGTTTGATCTCCAAATCATATTCTAATATTACGGCTATCCATTTGCCTCTCTTTCCATCAGGGTCTTGTGACAAGATGTCTTTTACCACAATGCTGGGTACATAGGCAATGGTGTGGGAATGAAGAATATACACCCTGAAATCCTTTAAGGCCTTTACTAAAGCATAGGCTTGTTTTTCCATTATGTTATATTTCAAGGGTGCATCCCTTAAAGCCTTACTGAAAAAAGCAATAGGCTGTTCCTGTCCTTCTGAGTTTTTTTGCAACAGAACTGCAACTATTGTATGTTCTAAGGCAAAGGAAAAAATAAGAAAATATTTTGAAAAGTCCGGGCTGATCAAGACTGGTGCTTGGGTGAGTGCATGTTTTATTAATTCAAAGGATTTTCTGGCCTCTACAGTCCATTTCACTCCTACTTCCTTTTTGAGCATATTATTCATGTTTCTAAGGAGCTCTGCTAAGTTGGGAATAAACCTCCTTAAGAAGTTAATCTTTCCAATAAAGGACTGTAGTTCTTTTATGTTCCTAGGGTGGCTAATCTGTAGTATTCCCTCAACTCTTTTTGGATCTATTTTAATCCCCTTTTCTGATATAATGTGGCCAAGGAGCTTACCCTCTTGCAAGCCAAACACTGTCTTTTTGGGATTTAAAGATAGCCCAAATATCCTGCATTTCTCAAAGACCTTTCTTAGATGTTTGAGGTGCTCTTCATCGGTTTTGGAATAAATTGTTATATCATCAAGGTAAATTACAATGAAGTGTCCTATTTCCTCTGAAAATGCAATGTCCATGGCCCTTTGAAAAGTGGCCCCAGCATTCATTAGTCCAAAAGGCATTTTCACATACATGAAGGTGCCCCAAGGAGTGGTAAAGGCTGTCTTGAGTTGATCTTATGGGAGTACTAAAAGTTGGTTATATCCTGAGAAACCATCTAACAGAGAAATCCTCTTTGAACCAACTACCTTTTGTAGGATGTGCTCCATTTTGGGTAAAGGGTAATTGTCTTTTAGGGAAGCTCTGTTAAGGTTTCTGAAATCAATGCACAGTCTGATTTCTCCTGTCTTTTTCCTCACGGCTACAAGGTTAGAAACCCAATCTGAAAACCTTACAGGCACAATGATTCCTGCCTCGTACATTTTCTTAATTTCCTTTTCGACTAGAGGCAGTTGTATTGGGTTGATTCGACGCAGTTTCTGCTTAAAAGGTTTTTGTTTTTCTCTCAAAGGGATCTTGTGCTGGATGATTTCTGTATCGTAAGCTCTTAAATCTTCATAGCTCCAGGAAAACACATCGGCAAACTCTTTAAACAAGTCAATGTATTTCTTTTTCATGTCTGGTGGCAAGGACCTAGCTAATTTAATCATTTTAGGTTGATCCTTTGTGCCTATGTTGAATTCTTCAACGTCAGACTCTGTATATTCTACTGCAGGTTTCTTAGCCACGTCATTAAAATCAAACAGGTCTTCTAACGGTGCTAGCCCCCTGGGTATGTTCTTGTCTCTCGGTGTTAATACCTCAATGTCTTCGTTTTCTGAGTCTTCATACTCTTCAGCATGAGTTTCGAGTTTTTGAGTTAACATGTTGATACCTGTAGGACTAGATGGTTGTTCTTGTTCAGGGGGTTCTTCGTTTAGACAGTTTTCATCGGATGTAAAATCTGAATTGGATGATTCAAACTCATTCTTACCGAGCAGGAAATCCTCTATCTGTTTATCATTCTCAAAGACCTGCCAATATTTTTGATTATCGGGTATGGCTGGCCTAAATTTTACCTGAACGGTGCTGTCCTCGTTTTCATATGGTGCTAAACACGTTCTAGCTGTAAAAGCTAAATTGTGAGCGGCAATATTCTGTTTTCTTGGGACAAAAATCAATTTTGGATCCTCAAAAATGTTTAACAGATCCAGGACGTCATTTCGGTAGGCTCTAAGTCTGGGATGATTAGCAGTGTATTCCCCATTAACTTTCCTAATGATTAATTCCGAATCGCCATATACGTGGATTCTTTTGGCTCCTAGCTTTTCTAACAGATGCAAGCCCAAAATGAGAGCTTCATACTCGGCAATGTTATTAGAGCATCGAAAATTCAATTTGCACGAAACACTTTCTGTATGGCCGTTTTCGGTGTTTGTTAACCAAACACCGGCGCCAACACTATTCTTATTACATGACCCATCGAAGAACATGGTCCATAGAGGATTATTTTTGGTTTCGCCTTGGTTGGTAATCTCGCTAACTATCATGCTATCTGATTGTGGTGGTATGTCAGCACTTAGTCGAATTTGTGTCTCATTTTCAAGTTCCTCACCATATTGAAGGTTGTTTTCCTGAGTTTCAAGTTTCGAGAGCCGTGGGCACATGACTTGTGGGTCGAGACTTTCATTTGTTTCGTTAATATCTTCAAATGCATCAAACTGTTTTGATACTTGTGAGTTAGGTTTTTCTTGAGCTTCATCGGCGATTGATCTTGTTGTAGTGACTTGCTCGCCAACTGTTTCAGCATCATGTTCTGTTTTAAGGTCAACAAGTTGTTGTACTGGGCCTCGTTCCTCAGGAATTTCATGGAGATGAACTCGATGGGGCGTTTTTTGTTGGCCATCTTGGCCATATTCATTTTGGTTTGTCATTTCAATGCATTGTTCGAAAGTTTCCCTTTCGTTTTCATCCATGTCTAGAACTGCATTCATTTCTAGATTTGGGGCCTCTAACAGGTTGTCTGCGTTACTGTCTTCTGGTTCTAACTTATTCGAAGGTTCATCATGGTAAAGGATAAAAGAGTTCAGGTCAGTATGGACAGAGTAGATGGGACAGTTTTCAGGTTTTTCTGGGCTACTGACCATGGATTTCATGTGTGCCTCTCTGTATAGTCTTCTAGGCTGGTTAAAAACAGGAATAGTGGCATATGTCCCGTCCATCTGCATTGTACCTTGCAGCTTGGCACCCCACGATCTAGACAACAAAATGCCATACTTAGGAGGGACATTGGCCACCACTACATCCATAACTAGGCACTTGGCTGGGATTTGAGTCAAAGTCACACAGAGGTCCTTAATTAGGCCAAGACATTTGACCCTGCTTGAATCAAAGGAATATAAATCCTTGTAAGGTCTGGTTATTTCTAGCCCTAGCCTTTCCATTATCACCTTTGGCATAAGATTATGTGAGGCTCCGGAATCATGCATAGCATTGTGTAGAATTTTTTCATGAACATTCAGACTGACGTAGAATGGAGGTACTATTCCTTCTTGAAATTTCCCTTCAGCTTTAGGACCAAAAATGAGCTCTGGCTGGTCATCATTATAATTTATTGTGTCATTCTGGTCCTCTATGTTTAAAGCCTTCAGAATTTGGGTCCTGTACACATTATGGGAAGCTAACTCAGTAAGGGGAACAGATATTTTAATCTTTGAAAGTTCTTGTTCTAGGCTGAAAGGAATTTGGTTTTTTGAAGAACTTGCCTCAGCCTTACTAGCTGCTAGTCTTTCAGCAACATCACCTTGCTGATTTGTTCTATTTACATTTGATAACATGGTTTTGACAGGAGTACTAGCTGAGGTGTTAGTACTGCTAAGATCTGCATCCTGCTTTTCAAAATTTGGATTGCCTTTCTCTTTACCTTTACCAGAATCAACAGCCACTGTTTTATCCTTTTGATTAACATTTTTACATTTGGTTGTGGTGCTATTTTGTGAAGATTTATCAGAGGTTTTAGTGTTGGGAGTTTTTTGACTGGCTTTGCTTCTAAGGTCATATTCTCTGTGAGGCTCTATGATGACATTTTCCATATCTTGATAACAATGTCGATCATTATCCCTGTTGTCATCATAAGGTGTGTATAGACCTCGTTTCTTTTCATAATGAATCTCAAAGCCATCGTTATCTACCCCTAGCATGTTGATATCATTTTCCTCTGCTATCTCACCTGTTTCCTCTGTCTCACTTATATAATTTTGATGAAAGGGAGGAATGATCTGCTGATCATCTTCTCTAGGTCTATTTGGAAGTTGGTTTCTTCTTAAATTTTGATTTCGGTTCTGGTTTCTATTCTGAGAAGCAGTTTGGTTTAGGCTTGCTTGTGTTCTCTTAATTATGCTCATCTCTTTCATCATCTCTTCCATCATTCTTTCCATCTTTGAGTTTGAAGTGGAAGGTGTGGATTCCTCTCTAAAATATAGTCTCTTTTCAGCTTTCATTCTTGCTCTCTTCTCTATTAGATTGACTTCGACAGAAAGAGCACCCCTTTGCATATCTTCAAGAGTTGCAAAGTCTCTCTCTCTTAGCGAATAGGTCATGTCGGAGTCAAAACCTTCAGGAAATTTGTTCAAAGCTGAGCCTTGCGGAGGTTTTAGTTCTGGGGGAAGTGCATTATAGATACTATTAAATCTAGTACAATAAGCCTGTACACTTTCCCCTGGGTTCCTGTGGAGATTGTTGTAGTCAGCCAAGATTTGGGGAGGATTCTTCCTCACTTCCCATTTGTTTAAGAAATTTTGATGGAAACCTTGAAGGTCATTAATATTATGAGGGGCTAAGCTTTTGAACCATTTTATTACTTCTCCTCCCAAACTTTGAGCAAATAATCTCATTAATTTGACAGAATCATCAGCAATCTCATTTCTGTCAAAGCAGTCATTCATCTTATCCACATGTTGTGATGCAGTAGTGGCACCACTATCATCATACAATGGAATTTTGGACAGATAGTCCTGTGGTAGATTGAATAAAGGTACAGGAAGAACTAAGGGGGCATACCAGGCAGCCATGGCAGGAGGTGGAGGTGGATTAACAAGAGTGAAAGTGGGTTGGAGGGGAGTGGTTGGAACAGTGGATACAAGGTGAGAAGAAATGGATGGACCAGGGATAGATTGCTGAGCGGATCTTGGATGAGAGACACCCAGATTGTGGAGGAAATGTAAATTAGGTGGTGTAGTCTCTCCACTACCAAGATGTGTGCTTGTCTCAGGAGAAGAAGGCAAAGACTCAGAATCTGACTGATTTAAATCACCAAGAGACCTAGTTCTAAAAGGATTTACTAAGTCTTCTTGTGATTGTTGTAGAGCTGAAATATTTTCTGGGACAGAATTAGCTCTCAAGGGTGATCTGAAAACAGTTGATAATTTAATCCTAGGAGACTTCCAAAGGATGCTTTCTGGGTCATCAACTATTTCAGGTGGATCCGGGTCAGGATGGGCTCTAGTGTGAATCTTTCTAGGAGCCACTATGCTGTAATTTTTTAGACCCAAATAACAAGAAAATTTCAACTAGGTATGACAATCTTTGAGAGGTTAACTAATCTGTTTTACACAAATTTCAATCCTACAGTCCTCTGACTGAGTTTGACGGATAGTATAGTAATGGGGGTTCTTCCCAGTGGAGTCTTAAGGTCTGTTCAGGATTGTGGAGTCGCCAAGTGGAAGTTTTTAGCTCCTTTTCAGAGGTAAGAGGTGTTATGGTCCACTACCATGTTTATTAAATACCAATCTGAAATATTTTTGGGTTTTTCTGAGTTAATTTTCAATTAGCAAGGGATATCTGGTATCTTATGATTGTCTTCTAATCGAAGAAATACTCAGGAGGTCCCCAGTGGAGTCGCCATTATGTTATCACTCTGTAATTAGCAAGATTGGCAAAGTCCAACTGCAGAGGTAACATCAAACCTCTTTGGGATTCAAGGATCTAGCCCTCCTGAATCCAAAGAGGGATCTCTCTATAAATGAGTTCAAAGATGTGATCTTTAAAGACTGGAATTATGATATTAGGCTAGTTATGAAGAGCATGGGTTTGTTTGGTTTGTTTTTGGTTGGGCGAAGACATGGTGAAGGTGAAAGCAGTTCAAAAAGGGTGAAGAGCCTGCAAATGAAGGAATGTTTCAGTTGATAGCAAAGGACAAAGACAGCTTTAACCCATTGGGCTATGGAGTCATAGGAGGATTTAATTGGATAGAAAATTCAAGAAGGATCCATGGAGCAAGTCATTTACATCAAAGGATCTCTTAAGGTGATTAATGGAGTGAAACAAATAGGAGTGAAAGACTTAAACAAATGAAAAACAAAGCACAGTCTAAGATCAAGTAAGTACTTTTAAACTAGCTTGCTTTCAACATGTACTTAAGGAGAAACATAAAAGTATTTCTGTTGATCAGGTAAGTGCTTTTAAACTAACCTGCATTGAAGTACTTTCCATCAGAAACATTTAAAAAACAGTTCAAACAGCTTAAGATCAGGTAAGTGCTTTTAAACCAGCCTGCTTCAACATATTCGATAAGGAAACACAGATGATAATCACAAAGAGCAATCTAGATCAGCTAAGTACTTTTAAACTACGCTGCATTGATAAACTCCAAGGATAACAAAGAGAACATTCATCTCAAAGAGCTATCTAGATCAGGGAAGTACTTTTAAACTAACCTGCATTAATAAACTCTTCAAAGAGGACATTCAAATGAAGAAAACATAGAAGATAAAGCTTTCGGTAAGAGTAGGGTACCGTGGAGAGTATATCCTAACTCTATGTTTGCTGCTCTTTATCAGAGAAAGTGAACAGAGTGAAAACATTAAGTAAAACGACAATTGACAGTAAGGAACACATCACCATTGACATAGTTTCAAAATTCCATGAATCAGCAGCTTGTATTGATGTTCAAACCAGTTACAATCAGCAAGCCCGGTGGGTCTCTATAGCTTTGAACTTCTCATATCAGCTTATGTATCTTTCAATTACAGAACAGGGCATCAATGGCTTCAGAATGACTATTACATGCGTTCAGATGTCCCGAGACCAACCCTTTGCTCATCTTCTATAGAGGTATTTATAGAAGAATGAGGCGGTGGTCCACTATGAAAAGATCTGTTTGGATCAATCAATTAATACAGAAGATGACTCTTCGGTGCTTTGAGGGCCTCGATCAAGAAATCTACAGGTGTTAACCTGCATTAATTGAGTTACACTTAAGATTAAAATCAGTGGGAAGTATGATATCCTTTGAAGCTCAGTGTCATGCTGGAGTGACTTTATTTCTACTTCCCGAGATGAAATGATCTAAATATCTGCTTCTGAACTGTTCTTTAATCTTCTCGAATGTTTCTGCCGACAATTAGAGATAAGATAGCTCAATTAGTATTAATTGTTCGGCGGTCTTTGATCTCAACGAGACTGCAGGTGTCTTTTGGAGCTGTATAGGGTTCAATTAGCCTCTTCTTACAGCGGTGGAGGATTTCTCAGCTCGACAGATGTCTTCGTCGTTTCCCAAAACACTTTAAGTTACTTGAGATATGTGTTTTTGGGTCTTCAATCTCCAGTTTTGATAAATTTTGTCTTTGACACTGATACTCTTTAATAAATGATGATTTCTGCTTGTCTTCTGGTGCGCAGGGCAGTAGCGGGGTCGAATGGCATCAATGGGTCATGAAATCACTGATAAAACGTAAATCTAACACCCCTCGAATGATTCTTTATGAACTTAGAAGACAGAGGATCGTCACCCTCGGCCTTTGTGGTTTCTTTCAAAAATGGCGGAAGAATTCATTCGAAACACCCATAAAAATACAAAATTTTATTTATAAAATCTGCGTATTTGGTTTTACTGCTTCAGAGGCGTAGGAAGAGAGCAGGACCGTTGGATGGCATCATCCAACGGTGGAGATTAACTGAGAGGAATTTTAAATGACGCAGGAGGAAGAATAAAACAGAACCGTCGATCGCGCGATGAGCAATGGTGGGGGTGATCTAGGACCGTCCGATCTGGACACGTGGATGGCCCAGATTTAATCGGAGGATCGCAATCGGCCGGTCACAACAAAACCTGCGATTGAAACATTGAGATGCGATGAAGCGCTGTCCGTCTGATCATCAGGGAGATAGACGGCTAGGATTTGATCGGAGGATCGCGATCAGGGTGCGCGGAAGAGGGGATGCGATTGAAACATTGCGATGCGATGAGTGCTGTCCGTCCGATCATCAGGGGGATGGACGGCTAGGATTTGATTGGAGGATCACAATCGGCATTTTGAAATGGCTCACAAACATGCACACTTTGAATCTTTCCGATGCGATTAGTGCTTCATGGGTTTGGCGCTTGGTTTTTATGATGAGGGCGTATTGGGGAAGTGGTTTGGAAACTCAGGCCAAGGGGCTTAAACCCTTAATAGAGAAATGGGTTTTTTACACAGATTTTCAATGATTTTCAAAGGTTTCTGAGGGTTTCAATAGAGTCCGAAAGAAGTTTGGAACTCTGCAAAGGCAAATTCATATGAAAAGAGGGTGAGGAAAATGGAGAACAAAGGAAAATGATGAAAATATGAAGGTTAGTCTCTGAGAGGAAAAAGGGGAAAAGGAGGAGGATATTGCAGCAGTCTTCTCATGGAATTTTTAGCAGAATTTTGAGTTTCTGAGAAATAACAGTGAAAACCTTGAGACATGAGCATGAGGTCGTCTACAGGCTTCAAGAGATGACATTTTGGCCAGGAAAGTGTTTCTTGAAGGCTGAAAACATGTTTTGGCCACCTTTTGACAGACCAAAATTTACAGGTGGCCAACAGGTTCTTCTGAGGCAGTCGAGGTAGAACCAACCATATTACTGTCTTGAGTCGGAAAAGGATCCTTCAAGACAGCAGGTTGTTGTGAACCTTTAACAAATTTCGCAACCTCTGCTCGATGTGGGAATTCCTTAGTAAAATGATCTTCATCACAAATGTAACAACGATAGCGTGGTTTGCGTTTTTTGTCATTGGATTCATTTTTATCAGTTTTCTCTTTTTAATTCTTTTTGTTTTTATTCTTCCCTTTATTTTTACCACCGGATTTAGATTTGGTCGTAGATGTCTCTACGATATGAATGTCGCCAAAAATTTAGGGGGAAGATTCTCCTTTCGGGGAATCAAGTAAAGTTATAATAGTAGAAGAATTATTTGAATATTTCTTCTTACTTTTAGGATTGACTGTACCAATCATACCATCAGCGGCATGAGACCCTGAAGGAGCAGCAGCTATTTGACCTTGTTTTAGAAGGTCAGGGATTTTTTCATGTAAAGTACCTAACTACGTATAAATGAGGTCAAGGTATTGAGCTTGAGAAATTACTTGCTCTTCAGTAACAACACCAGCCTTAGCTACATCTTCAGTTATTTTGGGTAACAATGATTTGAAAAACCATTCCGCCAAAATTTGATTCGGAATGTAAAATTTCACCAAACGCCTTCTACGTCGCCATTCATGAATATGATCAGAAATATACGTGGACGTGGATTTTTTTAGTGAAGTTAATAGTTCTGTGCCATTGTCGTATCTGATAGGCAACTGAAAATGACTCAAGAAGGCAGTTGCCAACTGACTGAAATTATTAAACGAGCCTCATGGTAACTCAATGTACCATTTGGCGGCAAGACCAATAAGAGTTCTTTGGAAAAGACGTAAGCGAATTGAATCATCAATTATTGAATTAGGCACACACCAGAGGTGATAATTCATGACGTGATTTGATGGATCCTCTCCTGACTTACCTTCAAATTTCGGTATATCACTGGGCAACTTATGCGGAATTGGCGGCCAATATGGATAATAGAAAATTGGATCATTCGTAAGACGCGTCAAATCAAGTAAATCCAAAGTTGCAATAAATGGTAATTGACGGTTAGGGTCATGAAAACCTTGAGTAGCCAAAGCAGTTCCAGGAGGCAAATACCTAGGATAACTAGGAATCAGATTTGCATTAGGAATTGTGTAACCTCCCGGATAACTAGGATTAGCCAGACCAAACTGGGGTTGTTGAGGCTGTTGATAAGTATAGCTATGGTACGGTTGATACTGATAACTTGGATTTTTTGAAAAGCGACTGAATTGAGGTTGTCCCTGGTACGGTTGATACGTGAATTGCTGTTGAATTGTGACAACTGTACTTGTACCGGCTTGTCCCGTAGACATCTGAACTGAAGTCTGAACTGAAGGTCCTGACTGGGGTACAAAGACTTGAGGGATTTTCACGGATGCAAGGATAGATGAACTTGGGGATACAGAAACTCCAGAAATAGGTGTTACAGGTTGAACAGACGTTGCAACAGTTGCAGTAGTTTGAGGCAGATTCTGAGGTGTACTAGGCACAGACTACTGAACAGGACTAGGTGCAGGAGTTTGAATAGTAGGCTGGATAGATTGCTAGGATGGACCAGAAACCAAAGGCTGTCTAGGTTGCAAAGTCAATTGCACATTAGGCTGTATAGGTTGTTGATATTGGGATGGATCCCACACCATATTCATTCTGGGGTATTGTCCCACAGAAGGTTGAACGTAAGGACCATAGCCTGGTTGAATGTAGGGTTGATAAGTAAGTGGTAAATTTCTGGCTCCTTGGATAGATGACTGACCAAAAGGCTGTTGGAAACCTTGAATTAGGTACTAACCTTGAGGTTGATAACCCTGAGGCATGTACTGAAGCTGGGGTTGATAAGGACCCTGAGGAGCATATTGAGCTTTGGGTTGACCTTGAGGTATGTACTGTCCTAAAGGTTGATATCATCGAGGTATGTACTGTCCTTGGGGTTGTCCCCCAAAATAATATGATTCCACAGTTTTTCCTGGGAAAAATCTACCTTGAGGTTGCCCCCCAAGTGGTAACTGACTTCCTGAAGGTTGCCCCCCAGGCAGTAACTGACTACCTTGAGGTTGCTCCCCAGGCGGTAACTGATTTCCCTGAGATTTCCCTCCAAGCGGTAACTGAATGCCTTGAGGTTGAGGATTTGGAATATTACCAGACATCATAAATATTTTCTCTGCGTTTGACATTTCAGTTTTAACTCCATTAAAACCAGATGATAACACTTGTTCAATTGGTTGAGGAGCTGCTCCTGAGAAAGTACCAGACAGAGCCTGATATCCCGAGGGAACAGAAGGACCACTGTGTAAAAATGCTTCTGGTGTCTGGGAAAAAATGGATGACTCTCTTGCCATAATGGACGATGGATAGTAACCTTTGGGTGTAGGGTGAAATGGAATTCGAGGTGGAGAAAAAGCAAGACCCGGATTCTCTAAAAAATTTGTTAAAGATAGATACCAAGCACTAGTTCGAATAGGGCTGTAGAAAATAGATTCACACTCCCTAAGATTTAAATATTGAGGGGATTCAGGAAGAGATAACTCTTCGTTTGGATTAGTAAGTTCTTCGATAGAAATTAGTCCAGATGGAAGATCGTCAGTGACAATATTTCTTACCCTAGGTGAACCAGGATCGCTAGAAGTTGGTGTAATAAATCCTGAGGATGTTTCCAAAACAAAAGGTTCAGTTTCAGGTTCAGAGATTTCAGGTTTGTCATCTAGTTCACTGGAAGGAGAAATACTACCAGTAACTTCATAAACTGAAATCGGTTCTTGAATGTGTTTTGTTGTGGGTATTTGATGATCAGGATGAACAACTATAGATGAACTTCCAATTTCTGTTGATCTAATTCTACTGCTACTAGATGATACCAGAGCACGAAGCCCTTCAAGCTGACTTGGTGTATATTCAGGGGGTTTCCCTTGTAGTCTTCGGGATTGTCTCGGCAATTCTATCACGATTAAATATTAAATAATCACACAAAAATAAAGAAAATTTCAATGAAAACACCTAAAGTCTCTAAAGAAACAAACAACTGAATCACACGCTTAAAAATATAAGAGCACCACACACAAACAATAACTTCCCGTACTAAAAACACTAGTTGGTGATGAAATCCAACTTAATAGAAATTTAATATAGAAAGGGTGTTTGGAACAGTTACCTCGACAACCTGCTTAATGAAACAGACTGGCACAAGTTTCCTCACAAAACTATCTCGTGTGAAGAGAACCCGCCAGAGAGTCCAAGTGAGTCTAGTCAACGTCTGCTCCAGGTACAGTGAGATCTTTCCTTCACTGTCACCTTAGGAAATAATCTTAAGTTAATGGACACTAAGGTTACCAACAGTAACAAATATAACTGGGGGAACAGTCTACGATCTGATCCCACGTGCAAGGGCAGAGTAACAAAGCTCAATCCCCTTGAAGGTTCCTCGACATGGTTAATCCTAGGTTTACCAACAAGTGACCCCGGGCTCCTCGACAATGGTTAATCCGAGTTTTACCGTTTGTAATGCGCATAAAATCTTCTATCTTCCCCAATGAAATAGAATTGATTGTCTCAAAGGTTCAGACATGATCTCGTGATTGAATTATTTAAGAGAAGCTTCCCAGATTATACAAATTACAATTGGATTTATTTCCTACCGCAAGATTTGTCTACTTGTTTGTTTTTACTATCTTGGAGAGTTAATTACTCCCTAATCCAAGATACTAGCCTAAGCTATGTTGGTGATAAGAGCCCTAGAAAATAAAAAGATTACTAGATGAATTTTAATTAAGCGTTACTTTTACGAGCTGTTTTTTAAGTCAATGGGTGCGGAAATGAAACTTTGATGGTGTGAAGACTCGACTCCCAAAAAAAACTAAAAATGCACCTAAAAATGATAATCAAATCGTTTTCTTTCAATGAAACTCTATCTAAAGAAAGAGTTGGAGAATGCAATTCTTTTAATAAACAATTCCTTCTTTGAATATAAAGAATAATTGAAAGAAAATATTTATGTATTTTTCAACAATAACTCAAAATGAGACAAATTATCAAAGCTCAAAACAAAATCCTTTCACTTTCGAAAAACTTGAAGCTACAAAACAATTTTCCTTCAAAAGAAATCTACAAATTTTTTAAAAGCATTCAAAACTACAAAACTAATTTCGAGATCTACAAACTTTAACAATCTAATTGAATAAAAGCTTTAAGATTTTTTGAAGAATATTTTACATAGTTATTCAGCAAACTAAGGATCTATTCATCCAGAATAAAAAACAGATCAAAAACACTCAAATATGTTTTTTATAAAAAATGAAATTCAAAAACCTATAACAAAGTTTTTTTCGAAGATTTGCAAAGAAACAAGTAGCTCTATTTCTCAATAAGGATGATTTCACAATAAGGTCAGATTCAACAAAAATACAAAAAGACCAATGTAATTTGAGGTACTTCAAACTATCAATGCTTCGAATCACTACAAATACCAAGCGAAAAGCAATCCAAAACGCAAAACTTCTAGAAAATCATCAAAACACCAATACTACTGAGATTCATTCACAAAAAGGCTTTTGACAGAAGCAATCATCAATCTAGGCAGAAACCAAAAACTCTAAATCAAAATAAATATAAACTGAAGAAATAAATCTAGAATTTTTCAAAATTTTAACAGGGTCTGCAGGCTTCCAGAAGTAACAGGTGCGGTCCAGCACTGTTTACTCAAGGAAAGTGCGAAACTTCCCGCACTGTGCAAATAAGACAAAGTGCGGTCCCAGGAAAAACTAGAGAAAAACATAAAAGATTTCAAAATTTTCAAAAAAAGAGAAAACCTAAGCTACCCACGCAGATGTCTATTAATAAAAAACCAGGAAAAACGTTTCCTCAAATCAAAATAAAAGAGAACCAAAAACAACAAGTTTTTCCCCAGTGGAGTCGCCAATTTGTTGTGTGGATTAATCTGTCTTGTGGACAAGACCGATATCGCTAGTACTAAAAGTATCTAGCAACAAACAACCAAACAAGCTAATCTTTCTCTAAGCATATATGATTTACAAAAATCTCTATAGAGGTACAAAATACTTACCGTATGTCCAACGCTTGTTTGAAGTCGTTGTTGTCCCTCGTGCACTTGAAGGATTTATCCTCGTAAACATGTAGTGAAAAATAAGAAAAATATTAAATAGCACCTGTATAGACATCATCATAAACCATGCTTATCATAGTGATCAAGGAATCTATGAAATAAACCATTAACTGACAGCTTATTGAGAAAAATGAGTATATTTGTATTAATTTCAAAAGAAAGAAAACCTTACAACCTAAGCCTTGATGTTGCACAGGCCTTCCCGGGGTCTGAAGCAGGAGTCTCCTCTACTTTGATAATCTCTGCACTCCTCTAACCAAGAAAAATAGAGGTATGTAATCTCTCCTCACAAAAATCTTAGTTAACTGAGTCTAAATCTCAACAACACTTAACCTCAAATATTCCAAAGCTTCCACTCCCCTTGAGGCTACCCAATGCCTCTTTTTATAGTGGAAAAGAGGAGGTTTTATGTTCCAAATATGAAGGGATAGAATCCTCCTTCAAAGGGATAAGCTCCTCACATCAAGGGATTAGCTCCATAAGGTAAGGGATACATGCACCTCACAAGAGCGGTTCTGCCACCGCAAGATTCATTCTAGAAGCTTCCAGAATTTACTTTAATTGAGATTTTTGGGATTTACTTGTGCCTTTTTGATCTTACAGGGGTCCGCACCTATAACAAAGAGAAAGTGCATTCAGGTATGCAGGAGATCTGAACATTAGGTGCGGGACCGCAGGCAAGATAGAGATAAAGTGTGATACCAAATTTTGGGAGATTTTTAGGAACTTTTATCTGATTTTCAAGGCTTGACATGAAGAACAGATATGTTAGACTTACAGAGGGGGAAGTATGAGTAATAATGAACTCATACACATAGCAGAATGTCAGGATGACAATTTTCAATGTAACAAAGGCCTCCATTCAAGAGAAAATATGGGCAAGGTTACACAACAATCTCACAAAAACTCTTGCCATGACTCCTTGGGGTAAGGAAGAACTCCTGACAACCATTGTTCGATGCAATATTTGAAACAACTAGCATATGAGCATCAACACCCCTTTGTGAAACCCCCAGTGAACGTCGGAAGAACCAACGCACCTGAACAATGGAATCCCCCACCAACTGGTTTCTTCAAATGCAACTTCAATGGAGCCTCCAAAGGCAACCCCGAGAATGTTGGATTCAAAGGTATCTTCAGAGGCTCGCATGGTAAACCCCTTTTGGCCTTCTACAGAAACATGGGATGGGATAGCAAAAACTTCACGGAGTTAGAGGGGCTCATCCAGGGCATCTCTAAAGCCATTGAGTTCAACTTTTTTCCACTGGAAATGGAGGGAGATTCACAAATTATCACTTAGGCTGCCACTTGAATTCTTAATGGCTCCCCCTCCTCAAATTTCTCCACCAGCTGGAGGCTCGCTAATCAGCTCAAACTCCTGGAACAGTTTCTACAAAATCACAGGGAAATATTATTTCACCATGTGCACAGAAAAGTGAACATAGTTGCAGATCTCCTAGATAACAAGGGTGTGGAAATCCATAATACGTTGCATTACCCTTACCTCTCTTAGATTGAGGACGACTCCTTACACATGGAATGCCAAACTCTCATCCAAAAGGATCAACCCTCCCTGGATGTGGGTGACATGACGCGCATGCATGGAAACGTTCCCTCCCACGCATGAGCTGACAAAGATCTGAAATGTATGCCTTCACCTAAAGTGGAACCACCTCTCTGCAATAATTTGCATGAGGCTACGGAGGCACAAGATGACGAAGATACACCATGCTAGCGACCACCTGGTGTGGAACCTCTCTCTGCAATCATTTGAATGAGCTCCTGAATGTACATGATTTACTGTCGTAACTCGAATCACATGCCATCACATGATAACTATCACAGCATGCACCTAAGAGCGTGTCACAATAATGCACAACATTTGTGCTTGTGCCATAGGTCTAAAAAAGGGGATACCCCTCTGCATTGTGTCATTCATAGTTTTCTCCTTTTGGTATGAAAATTCCTCCTCATCCCCTTAGTCATTCTGCTTCAATTTCAACCCACTTGTGTGCTCCTCCAGCTGCGCAGCCTCTTCCCAAGTGTTAGGGCGATGGGAACCCTCTTGGTTGCGCACCTTCCAGGCTACGCGCCTCCCCTTAGCTCCCCCCGCCTTACTAGTTTTTCCTGACTGTGCACTCCCAGCAACAAGCCTCCCCAAATTTGCACCCCCACCTGTGTGCCACCTTTCCCAATAGCATCAACTATGCACTTCCTGACACTACTCATGTATTAATCACCCCCCCCCCCCAAGAGAAAATTTTCAATACCTTTGAACCCCCAATCCCTTTGTTGGCTCTGAGCCTACGCCAAAGGGCAATCAGGGGTGGCCAAAGAGGTGCGCTCCCTAGATGCTACCAGCGAGGGCCAGATAATCATTTGGAATCATTTAAGGGTTCATCTTCTAGCATCCATGCTAGTGATTCTCCTCAACACCCTGCACACGACCAAAAGGAGGAGGCCCTTGCTCAAGAAATGAAGAGGGACAAAAGTGGACCCAAGAAATCCACCATAGCGCACCAAGAGCACCCCATGCCTCGTAAAATTGAGCCTCTTCCAGTTCAGGAGGCCGTGGGGGAAGACACCAATGTATGGATTATGGACTCGAAGGGCGTTTGGACGCAAGTACCAGATGCTGAGTACCCGGTCGCTCCCATTCTTTGCACACCTGTTTTTAGGCCTCAATGCTGACCTACTGTTAAGGAGGAGGCCATAATAGGATTAAGATTGTTGTATCGAGGAGGGGGACCCAGAAACCGAGGACAGTGCAGGAACACCATGACTGTGCAGTCGCTCAGCTCTTTTTAGTTTTCTGTTATTTCAACTCATATTATAAAACTTTTACTTTCACAAGTGCCACAACACATTTTGTAATTTTCTGTCTGATGTTATTACAGGGTTGGTTTCCTCCAAGAAGGCAACCCCATACAGGCACTACTTTGAAAGCATTGAAGGCTAGGATTGGATAAGCACAGCTTACCAACTCAGACTATAGACTATGTAATGTTTTACTAGTTTAGCCTAACTTACCATATATATATATATATATATATATATATGTTGGGAGATTTAAGACCCTTGCATATGAGTAACATGAAAAAGCCAGACAACAAGTTGATGTTATGAACTTTGATGGGTAGTAGGCCAAGTATGTATAGGAATCCCTTTGTTATGTTATTAAAAATTTGAATGCAATATAGGAGTGAGATAAGAATAAAAATTATCGAAAGCCGAACGACCCGAGCACCAAACATTGTGAGGAAAATGGGCTAAGGGATTGCCTATTTGTATCTTATGATGCAATAAAGGAGGATGATCAATTCCATATCTATTGAAGATCAATTTGATTCAAGTAAACTAGGTCCCTAAAACCTCAAATTGATGTAAAATTGCGGGGAAAATAAGAGTGTCCATGAATGACATCTTGTACAATATGTCCTAAAAACTAATATAGAAACATTACCTCTTGAGAGTGCCAAAGACATATAACCTTTGTTGACTTGGGGCTAAATTGCATGCTACAAAGGGTTAGGGTCCCGTGATTTAGCAAATTGGTAGACCAAATGAAAAGGGTAACATTAGACCAGTCGTTGGAGTCCTATGACCTAGCCTTCCTAGACTCAGAGAGGGATCTCTCTATTATGCACAAAGGATGTGAACTTGTTCGCTCTAAATGGTTGATTTTAGGCTAGTTGTTAAGTGTAGGGTTTGTTGGTTTGTTTGGTTGGGTAAGATGATCAAGTAGGATAGGTGGAACGAGAGGTTATCAAACATTGGGCTATGGAGTCTATGAAGTCATTGATATCTCAATAATGAATTGGGGTACATCACAGGGAAAATCTAGTGTAGTCAATGGATCTTTAAAATTTATGGGTGAGGTGAGATGGACATTAAGTTGGGGAAACAAGGTAGGGAAAAGGGCAGTTAAGAATCCTTTGTCAAATACCTATGAAAAATAAGGTCTTAAATAATGATAAGAAAAGATACTAATCATGAGATAGGGCATACCATTTACTCAATGACAATACTTTTAAACAAATAAACATTCAAGATAAACAATTGAGTGGAACAAAAGAAGCAAGAAAACTTATCTAAATCCAATGATTCAACTTTTGAGATTTGAAAACATATAAGAGACAAATAACATCAATAAATGAAGAGGGAACTCCTAAACATCATTCATTAAACTATAAATAACTTTGAGGCAAACTGATAAGCATGTACAAAGGGCAAGATCGAAACAAGACCTCTTTGGCTTAACCTAGCAATCAATACATCAAAGAGAGATTTCAAGACAGAGTTTAGATAGCATCAAATAAGTAGGGTTTACCATAAATAATATTTTTAAACTAGCATAAGAAAAAGTACAGGCACGCAGCACCGGGCCAGTCGGGTGGCTGAACGCACAGCACTGTGTAGAGCTGCATGTGTCGTCAGCAAGGCTGCACGCATAGTCGGAAGGTTGCACACACAGTCGACAAGGCTGCACACACATTCGAAAAGTCTGCACGCACTGTCGGCAAGGCTGCACACACATTCGGAAAGGCTACACACAGTCAGAAAGGCTTGCACGCACAGTCAGCAAGGCTGCACGCACAATCGACAAGGTTGCACACACAATCAGCAATGTTGCACACACAGTCGGCAAGGCTGCACGCGCAATCGGAAAAGTTGCATGCATAGTCGGCAAGGCTGCACACATAGTCGGCAAGGTTGCATGCACAATCGACAAGGCTGCATGCACATATGGCAAAGATGCATGCGCAATGTCGTGTAGGGATGAAACGTGTTTTTTGGGCTGAATGCACAACGCTGTGCAGGGCTGAAACATGTTTTTTGGGCTAAACGCACAACGCCGGGTTAGTCGGGTTGCTCTGCATGTCCCTGTGCACAGCGTCGGGTCAATTGGGCTGCTCTGCACATCCCTGTGTGTAGTGCACTGCTACAGGAATGCAGTGCCCTGTGGAAATTTGCAAAGGCGACACACATAGGTGCATAGCGCGTGTTTTCAGGAGTGTAGCGCAGGGCTTCTTCTGGCCGAAACTTTGCCAGAAACCCTAAATTTCTCCTTGAAAACCTCTTACTCCTTTTTGCAAGTGAAAATCGGTGTTGAGTGGTGAATGATGATACTTTTATATCTTTGGAAAAATAAATTAAAGCTAGAAAACCACCTTTGCTAATGTTTTTTTTTGGTCTTTTCATCTCTTTGCTGATATTTCCTTTTCTTTTGCAGGTGGTGACTTTAAACAAAAAAAAGATCTTTTCTCATCTCAACCTTTCCTCTTTGTTGTTCTTAGGTAACTGATATGATGTATTTTGTCTCCTTTGACCCGTTGGATGTTTTAACACTCTGTTCTTACCCATTCTATCATATCTAAACCTTAAAAATTTCCCTCTCTGTCATTTGAAAATTAACAGATCTCTTTAAACTCATTTAGTAAGGGTGAGTTCTTTAAAAAAAAAAATTTGAGGGACCCGCCTTTACCCTATCAGTGTCAAAATGTTTCTTGCCTGCATTATGAAGTTTGGAACTCATGTCTTTTACCCTTTTGAGATCTCTAAGTGTGGGTGATCTTTCAAACTTAGTTTCTTTCCCCCTCACTAATTTTCCAGAGGTATAACAGATCTGTCTTGCATAGTTACCACAGTGCTCACAATCATGCTTTGTCATTATCTCCCTTCTGTCATCATGAAGGTTTCATTTCTAGTGTTTAATAAACCTTTAGCTCATGTTCAGTGGTGTTGATGTACCTCCATATTTGTGGTTTCTGCATTGGCTTCTTGGTTGACAATTTTTTTTGTTTAAATCAGGCTCATACACCTTGATATCTCCTTTAGACACAATGCTCCTTGCTTTCTTGACCTAATGCCATCATCATTATTACTATATGTTTCATCACTACTTGACTCACTGCACTCGATGCTTTTATGACTCGTATCATCATTTCCTACATAATCACTGACCTTTGCATTGAATTTCTCTGCCTCAATGACATCCTCCTTACTGTCACCATTGCTCTTTCCCTTGTTTCTTTCTAATATTTTGAAAAACTCTGTTTTAGACAACCTTAGCATTGATGTGCAATGAGGTGGAGGGAAGGTAAATGGAATGGTAGCTTTTGCAAGTGAAAGGAAGGAATGAATGAAAGGAATAGATGTGGTAATAGGCTAAGATGAATGACAAATTTTCAATTATTGCAATGAATCTTGTTTGACTAATACTCTATCTAGGGAGATGAAGTAAGCATAGAGGCAATGATTTCAAGTCCAAGCCTAGGGTTTCTTCTTATGGTATCAACTTTTTTCCACTAAATGATCAAAAAATGCTTAAAAATGTGTTTAGGGCATTCAATTACCTCTATAAAAGATTTATAAAACCTTGGAGGAAACTTGAAAGGGCTCTAAAGTGGTCTGAGGGGTTAATTTTCTTAGGAAGCCCTCTTGGCGAAGGGCGCAACACCACTTTCCAGGCGCATAACGCCATTTTGTGGAGGAAATTTGGAGGCCTTCTCGGTGTCATAATGAGCTCCGTGATAGCTCGTTGGAAATATTGTTGAGTTTAATTTCCAAAAATTCTTTTTTATTTCCATATGGTATTCATTTACCTATCCAAAAACTGATTCTCCCTACATTGGTCGAAAAGTGTTGAATGATGGTGCAGAAATGCAGAGTGCTGGTGCAGGAAACTTTTGGAGGCCTTCCTAAACTCAAAATTGAGCTCATGATATCTCATTAGAAAGATATTTAAGTAGAGCTTCCGTTTGATGCATTAAGAAAGTCATTTGGACACTCCAGTTGTGAGAAAACCTGATTTTCCCAAGGTTTCTCCAGCAGTGCAGAAATTCTCCTAGGAAATATGTATTTTTGACATTTCTTCCAAACCATGATACCTATTTAAAAAATGAAGGAGGTTTTTCTTATTGGCCTTATTATGGACAAAAAAATCTCTGACTGTTTCCAAATTCATCTCTATTTGGTTAGAAACATATTTTTAAGCAAAACTGGCCCTAGGTGTGATACATGCCTGTATTTCGGAAATAATTCCTGGAAAAAGATGGAGGCATGATATTTATGAGTTGGTATGGCTTCATGATCACTGATATGACCTAACATATGGATTTTCTTCTCTTATGCCTCTTTTCCATAGCAAAACCTAGCTTAGTTGGAAGAGGAAATTAGGGTTTGTTGTAGGGAATTTAGGACTACCTTGTAGAGGGAATGGAATGAAGGGGTTAAGGGTTGTCTAAATTCTTGGGGAGATTTTGGGGGATAGGGATATATGTAAGGGAGTAGGGGAAAATATAATTTCAAGGATTGAGTGAGGGGAAGGGGTCCTAAAGGGAAAAAAATAGGCCTAGTCTTGAAAAGTGTCAAATTGTGGCAATAAACTAGGTTTTGTAGAAAAAAGATAATTTTGAGGGATAGGAGTGATGGGAAGTTTTTATGAAGGTATATTAAGGATAGGAGGAGGTGTAAGAGCATCAGGATACAAGCCTTGTTGATTATTTAATCATGGAGGTCATGAAACCAAGAAAAATGCCCTTAAAAACCCTAGATGGACAATGGAGGAGTTAGGCAAGACAAAATAGAGGGCTGAGGCCAAAGGTGACAAATCATAGTGATAATGAGTGGAATGAGCCCATGATGGGTCCTTTGGGAGTAGTGAGTTGACCTTGACATGATGGGATGATGAAATAGTGAAAAATTTATCCTAAGGATAATGAAGGTAGTGAGATTTATAGAACTCACAATGTTCATGAACTTTGTTTCTAGAAATCTAGGATAAGTATTTAGTCATCCATGAGAAGAAAAAATTAGTGATGACTAACAGTGGCTCCACTTGGGGAGGAAAGCTCCTTTTCAGGAGGTGTACAAAACTTCAGGTTCTCTTGGATTTATGAAGACCAGTGCCTCATCCATTGGGAAGATTTTTACTTCTTTTCATTTGTTGATGCTTCTTTGAAGTTGTGATCTCCATAATTTGAAAACATGATTAGCTCAACTTCATCTTTACCTACCCAACCTAATTTCCTAACATTTTCTCTTCCTTGGGTGCACTTGAACTGACAAACCCATTGACATCTTTCTTTTGAAAGCAAAAACAAACTATCTACTTCGACACTTATTTCTTCCAAGAGTTCAAATTATGCTAGTGAACTTTCCTTATTCTCTACCTAGAATATTTGACTGTCAAGATTAAGCTATTTAACGGGACTCATTCACTAAGCTACTGACATGAAATTGAAAACATGGTTAAATCAAGATTAGACAATCTGATTTACCATGGACTATGGCATTAGAACAAGTTGCACACGAGTGTTATTTTTGTACAAACAAAACTTAGGAAACACAAGGGTTGTGATCAATCATTTGTTAAGCATCCCTATTTTCCTCTTTCGTTCATATTTGAGCACGTGGAACCAATATCTTTCATTCCTAGTCTATTTTCTTTTGACAAGTCAAGCTTGAATGATTTGACAAGGTATCTTTTATTAACTTATCAACATACATTTAAAACATGTTCAGCCATGATTAGACTAGATGACTGAGCAAGATCTTCTCTTTGAACAAGTAGTGGCATTTAGGCTTGCACGCTTTCAATAGTTCTTCTTTTTGGGTATGGGGCTGTACCTCTTCTTTTCATCTATCCTGTTTTTATTTTTTTTATTTTTTTTGTATTTTTCCTCTGATTTTGGTCCAAAAAATCTAAAACTAAAGGTAGAAATATGCTCAGTGCTGAGCTTATTCGGTTTCCTAACTATCCTAATCTAACTCATACAATATATACATTCATTTTGTGAACTCCCCTTTCCAATATAACCAGTCAAGTAGATGATTCCATGAGTGATTTTGTTCCAGCTCTTTGAGTGTGGTGAAAAAATCAAAAGGACACTCCCACCTTACTAATGTTTGAACAGTAGAGCCTAAAATGTTCTTGAAATTTTACATCAAACTGCTCTTGATAGGACATACCCCTCTTTTATATGTCTCTGATAAATCAACAAAGGGATCTTGAAATAATACCTAAATGTGAGGATTTGGAAAATAAGCTTGATCTGGGACTGCTTCTTCCTCCACTTGGCTAAGCTTGGGACTCTTTTGGGAAATAAACTCCTCTTTCTCATGATCATCTGCACTGTCAAACTCATCATATATTGCCATGTTGTCCTCTAGCAAACCTAATTGAATAGAGATATAGTTGTTCTCTTTCTCTTGTGAAGGTTTGACATAGGGTTGAATGTGTTCTTTGTTTTTAAAACAATACCCAAATATTTCTAACTTCTAATTGCATTAAGGTTGTCTTTGCTGAACTAAAAGGAAGCACAACAAAGAGGTAAAGACCCTTCCCTTTCTCCCAAAATTTCTGCACTTTCTTCTTCATTGTCATAGCTGAGTGTTATTTGCTGATCACTAAATTTGAGCTGTTGAAAATGTCTGTTTTTTTCCCATAAACTAATCACTGACTTTTCTGTAGTGTTATCTTGAGTATGGAGAACATAATCATTATTATATTGATCATATTTGGGCAGCTTATTCATGGGAGGAATGTCATCCATTATGCACACTTGATCAATAGATTGTTCCACCATATGAAAAGGAGAGTGTTCATGGCCAATAGCTTCTCTTTTATCAATCTGAAATGAATTGAAGCACAAGGGTAGGGACTCAAGAGGTGCGGGCTCATCTTCCAGTTCTAGTTTTGTAATCCGAAAATTCATACCAAGATGATTTGAGGGGAGAACTTCTAGATTTGAAAAAGGGTTTGTATTATCCATTTCTTCCCTTACTGATTCTTTAGAGCATTCTACGTTGTTTATGTTTTCAATTTGCTTGTAATACTCTCTTAATAGTGAAGCACAAGATGTAGAAGGCATATAGTACTTACTTTACAACTTTCCACATCTTGTTCTTTGCAACCTTGCTCAGCCAGTATGTTTTGATAGCTATCTTTACATTGAAATGAATGATTTGGTTCTTCCCAAGAAAATGGTATTGGCTTCTTTGAATAATCAGCACTAACCTCAACCTTGTACTCTTCCTCTTTCCTTCCAAGTATATGCATCATTTTGCTGATTGTATCTGTCAACATCTATAGCTTTACCTTTGAAGATATCAGTCTCTCTTGATCTTCTTTGTCTTTATCTATTACTCTTAGCTTTGCCTCCATATTTAGTATGTTGGCTTCTACATCGACTGCTATCCTTTTAATTTCCTCCATGTTTGAAGGATCTCTTTCTCTCATCTAGAAAACCATCTCTGGGTCAAAAGCACTTGGGTAGTGCAAGAGAGCCCACCATGAAGGTGGCTTTATCTTAGCAGGTATTGCATTGTATACTTTATTGAACCTAGCTGAAAAGTCTTGTACTGTCTCCCCCGGTTGTCTTTTTAAATGGTTGTATTCCTTTATGATGAGAACTTCATTTCCCATTACCACCCACCTATCTAGGAAGACTTGAGTAAATTGATTAAAATTGATAATGCTTGCAGCTGGCAGGTCCTTAAACCAACTCTTAATTTTTCCTTGTAATGATAAGAAAAACATTCAAATACACACATCATCTTCTCCTATTTCAAACAGTCAAGTAAATTCTCCAGATTTTGAATGTGTTCTTCAGCAGTGACTTTTGAGCTTTCTCCATCAAATCTAGGTAGTTTATTTGCAATATTTGCAGGTAGGGCCCGAAGGATAGGAGGCAAACCTAGAGGATTGTATCTTTCTGGGACCTTTGTGGGTATAGGTAGTGCAAAAAGATATTTATGACTGTTTTAGGTTTTAGCAAGAGCAGGAAAGGTAACATGAAGCTCATGTTTCACAAGGTCTTCCATAAGTGAATTTGGGGTAGGCATAAATGTATAAGTCTGCTCATGGTCTGAAATTTGAGGCTCAACTTTTCGAGGCTTGAGATATTTCCAAATGTAGATCTCATCAGTGTATTCTTGATTAGGCTTAAAGTAGGATAGAACATAGTTATAGATAAAAACAATAATTTCTTGAATCCAATGTAGGCCTGAGTGCTCTTTCTTTCTAGGATGACTGGTCATGTTTCAGGTTCTTCCTCCAGTGGAGTCTTTAGGTCTGTTGAGAGTTGTGGAGTCGCCAGGTGGATGATTTCAATTATTTTAAGGCAGGCTCTTGTCCACCATTAGCAACTGAATATCAATCTAAGGATATTTGTGGGTTTTCTAAGGTCTTAAGGAATACTTAGATTGTCACTGACTCATAAGGTCCCACCGTGATCGCCATTATGTTAGTGAGCGATGGGATGAATCAACTGGATAAAATTATTAGTTTGACAGGGGTTTTCTGTAAGTCTAAAAATATATTAAGGTTATTATTAACTTAGAAAGGTCCCACCGTGATCGCCATTATGTTAGGGTCCTATGATTTAGCAGATTGGTAGACCAAATGCACGGGGTAACATCAGACCAGTCTTTGGAGTTCTAGGACCTAGCCTTCCTGGACTCAAAGGGAGATCTCTCTATTATGCGCAAAGGATGTGAACTTGTTCACTCTAAATGGTTGATTTTAGGATAGTTTTTAAGTGTAGGGTTTGTTGGTTTGTTTGGTTGGGTAAGACGATCAAGTAGGATAGGTGGAATGAGAGGTTATCAAACATTGGGCTATGGAGTCTATGAAGTCATTTATATCTTAATAATGAATTGGGGACATCATAAGGAAAATATAGTGTAGTCAATGGATCTTTAAAGTTTATGGGTGAGTTGAGATGGACATTAAGTTGGGGAAACAAGGTAGGGCAAAGGGAAGTTAAGAATCCTTTGTCAAATACCCGTGAACAATAATGTCTTAAATACTAATAAGAAAAGATACTAATCATGAGATAGGGCATACCATTTACTCAATGACAATACTTTTAAACAAATAAACATTCAAGATAAACAATTGAGTGGAACAAAGGAAGCAAGAAAACTTATCTAACTCCAATGATTCTACTTTCAAGATTTGAAAACATATAAGAGACAAATAACAACAATAAATTAAGAGGGATCTCCTAAACATCATTCATTAAAATATAAATAACTTTGAGGCAAACTGATAAGCATGTACAAATGGCAAGATCGAAACAAGACCTCTTTGGATTAACCTAGCAATCAATACATCAAAGAGAGATTTCAATACAAAGTTTAGATAGCATCAAATAAGCAGGGCTTACCATAAATCATATTTTTAAGGTAGCATATTAATTCAATGATGAAATACGAACATAATAACAATAGAAATACCATTGATATAACATCAATGAAATCCACATAATAACCAATACATTTTCATACCAAATACCAAAGGAATGAGCTCTTAATTCATGAATTTAAAAACCAACTAGAGATGGGACTTCCACGTTCCACCTGAGAATGGATTGGCTAAGCTAAGTCCCACTGCAACCAATCACCTCCATTCCATATTCTAAGCATGAATTTAGGACTTTATCAAACACATCAATCAACACCAAACTAGGACTTTAGAGACCAAACCGTCTCAATCGAAAACAAGTGATTCCACCTCACGGTAGGACATCACTAACCATCACTGATTAGTCTCTATCCAAAATTTTCAAGGGATAGAGAGTGTTTGTTTCAACTAGGACTTCTAGGACTAGTATTTAAACCCCAATGGTTATAGGGCTTCTAGAGTGTTTGTCCAACTAGGGCTTCCAAGACTAGTAACTCAACCCCAACTTTTTCTAGGTTCGAGAGCGTTTTTGCAACCAAGGCTGCAGGACAAGTAACTCAACCTATCTAGGCCTCTAAAGAACCAAGGTTTCAAGACTAGTAACTCAATCCAACAACTATTTGTCAGGTTCCAGAGAGTTTTTACAAACAAGGATTATAGGACTAGTAACTCAACCCATAGTTTTCCTTCGAGGTTGAGAGCGTTTGTTCAACCAAGGCTGCAAGGATCTAATAACTCAACCCAAAGCTAAAGAAATCATGAGAAACAACCATAAAATAATCAATGAAAATAAATCCACAATACCATGGTTTTCCAGGAAATGTCAAGGCTATGAAAATCCACATGAATACACCATGCATGCCAAAAATAGTGAGGAGAACATACATGCAACTCGGTATCTGTACTCAAAATTTGTTGTAGATGTTGATCCCGATGTCCTCTTGCACTTCCTTGCTCTTCCTTTTCCTTCTTGATTGAAATATCTAAGTATGCCACACTCTCCAAGAGTGTTCCAAGAATACTCTAAGTATCCAAGAGTATGAGAGAGAGAGAGAGAAATGAGAGCTCCGAAACTACACTTAGAAAAGCCTTACGAACTGATCCTCATAAACCTTTTTATTAATGAGGTCTCTATTTTCTTCATTTTTCATTACTTTCCTTCATTTTCCTCCTCACATGCAACCTGTGAACTTTCATCTCCTTTTATCACATTTTCCATTATTTTCATAATTAAAATGCTAATTAATGCTTGATGCCTTTCCAAAGCCTTTTCCTTTTCCCTTGCCAATTTCCTTTAGCCATAATAACCAAAATGAACACCCAATAGGATGCTTTACCCACCATTAAACTTGGAATACGTGTCCCATCAACCGTGGTATTATATATTTGTTTACATGGATTTTTACCAGGGATGTTATAAAACCCTCCCCCTTGGGGGAAAAATTTCCTTGGTGTTCCATCACACTTATAAACCAGAAACTGCTAAAAAAAAAACATACTACCTATGGAGCTTTATAACATTGCTCATTGCAGTATTTACAATGACCACTGCTAAAACATGACAAAAATATCATTTTCTGGAGCTTTATAACATAGCTCATTATGGTATTTATAGTAATAACCACATTTGCTTCAACCAAAAAATAATCATACTGTTTATAGAGATTTATAAATCTAGCTCGATACACTATTTACAATAATATACACATATACACATATGCACATTTTCTCAACCAACAAATAAAGGATACGATGCCTGCATCTGCAACAAGGGAATCTAGAGGCTCACACCACAACCCTCAAAGTAATACCAGGATTCACCTTCCTCCCAAGAAGTCCAGAATCCACTACCAAAGTCAAAGTCTACATCCAATGTCTAGCGCTACAATCCTGCATTGTTGTCCTCTTAGTGAACAATTACCGACTCATTGTTCTAGGACACACTCCCAATGTGCATATGATTCTATCTGGAAATGCTAATGATAAATATAAATCCATCCCCGACCTTCCATTCTATGATACACAGTCCCTCTAGAAATCCATTAATACCCTTCCATTCAGTCACTCACCTTCCAAGTTCAGTTGGCACCCTCATCTTGGGCAGTCCATACCTTGGCAAGGCTTCCCCGCATCAGAAGATACAAAAACCAAGGTATATCCCTACCTCAAAACCACCATACTGATCATAAAATGCTCATGGGAATCAATGGACAATATTGGGTACTAGTGTCCCACAATGCCCCTGCTCTTGAAGTGATTTACCAACATGTTGATGCATGTTTCAATTCCTTTTGTTGTTGCTTCTAATGGTTGCAATCAGTTCCACCCACCTTACTAGGCATTTTACATGCTTCCTATACCAAGTAGATACTGAACATTAGATTCAAAATAAATTGAAATAAACTCAAATAATAACTCATTATTATCTCATCAGTAAGGTACGATTGTGATTTTTTTCACTTCCTCTCACAACAAGTCAAACTAGTTGTTTGATCAAATCATCATGTATGAACCTATCACATCTAGTTAGCTCAAACATAACCATCATAAATCAAAGTCATGAATCACATGCTACCATCATAAACCATAATCATAAATCACATGTAACCATCATAAGTCAACATCGAAGATCACATGCATAGCAAAGGTGAAATAAAATACCGATACTTATCCTTCATTGGTCCTTACTTCTACCTTTTCTATTTTTATACACACACTAGATCAGTTTCCACACTCAACAAGCACTGAGTGCCCTTGATTCTATTTACTCACATACACATACACACAATGTACATCACAACATGTACACCTAGATACAACTTACAACACTATATAATACACACACCCACACAAGCATACAACACATATACCCACACCTAGTGTACAATATAACAATGTGCATACGCCTACACTAGCATACAACAAATACGTCTACAACCAGTGTACAATACAACATAATACATATGCCTACACTGACATACAACACATACCATTACAGTCGGTGTACCATGTAACCCAATACATGCACCCACACCGGTGTACAACACAACACAATATATATACATATATAGAGTACAAGACAACGAATACACATGTCACGATACCATGACTACACCATGAACATACATAGCACTGCATGCCTGCAATAGAACATTTGAGACATGCACACAATACCAAATGTATACTAGTACCATATGCACAACATGTACACTGTACCACCACTACAAAACACTAGCTGTACAATGTGTGAAAAACATCACATGTACACAACACCACATTCACGACATGTACACGAAATCACATGTACACAACGCCACATGCACGACATGTACATGACACCACCTGCACACAACACCACTCGTAGAACATGTACACAACACTACACGTATATTCATGCACACCACACCATGTGTACATTGCGCCATATGTACAACATACACACAACACCATATGTGCATAGAACTGCATATAGAACATGTACATAGCACCATGCGTACACAACAATGAGTATCCAACATGCGGAAAACACCATATGTACACAACACCACATATCCAACGCGCGCACAGTACAATATGTACACAACACTGCATATCCAACATGTACCTAGCACCATCTATACCTAGCACTACATATGCAATATACACTCAACACCATATATACAATAGGAATGCAACATCATAGGTACACAACACTATATATGTTACATGTTCATGTCACCATAGGTACAATCACTAAATATACAACATGCAAAAAATATACACAACAATAACACTGCACATCCAAAACCATACACTGACCCCACAAGAAACCTTGCTTCTAATGCCTTTCCACTATCCATGCGTATCCTAGCATGTCGTAGATCACACTACTTTCACTTCGCTGGTGTACCCCTTAGCATTACCTGTCCATAACATTAACATAGACATATTATAATAACATAATATCAATTTGTAACCACATGATACTGACCTCATATATTTTTCACAGTTACTTTTCCTACATTATTCTTCATAAGACCAAGAACCTCTTCATGTCATTCACATACATAAGAAATCATTCCTCCGTTGAATGATCCTTGAAAACCATTTCATATAGTGACATATATACATACATGCATACATATATATAATCATTATAAAATAACCATGATCTTGTCAGACAATGACATACATACACACATATATACATATAAACATTTAGCATCAAACAACCATGATCCATGACGACCCTATCAGACACAACATACATACTTACATACATGTATACATATATAAACACCGGCATAATCATGATCATATCATAATTACCAAATAACATAAGGTCAAGGTTAAGAGAACTTCCTTTATCCATGAACAATATGCACAATATTGATAACAACATTTCCCAACATAGCCAAGGCATCTGATATCTCAGATCCATTTAATTTACCTTTCTCATGACTGTCCTCCCACCATCCATTTACCACAATGGACTCAACCCATCCATCTGACTGTCATATTCTTACCTTTTGTTGCGCTTACTCATGCATTGAGCTCCATTAACTTTCCTCTTTCCCAAACCAATTCCCAAGACTCTCAAACAAAAGGAAAGAATAAAAACAAACAAGAAGAATACCACGAGAAACCAAAAGCAATACGACACCACAAAAAAGTGGCATGGACATGCACTAGATGCAATCAAGATTGCAAATGAAACTCAACCAAATCACAAAAGACCAAAAGCACAAGACTAACAACAAACACCATGGCTCAATCTCCATGGTTCTCAATGCCTCCAAGTGAAAGCTCAACCTGAGTCTTATATATGATTTCATGGAAGTATTTTTCCATGTAATCCCCTACATCATATTGCCATAAACACATGACTGTTAGTGCATAAATACAAATAACAATAAGCTAGTTACCTTACCTTGTTGGGCCAATCAGGCTGCCTTGTAACTGAACACTCACATATCAGTCACGTGTTCCAAATATCAAGACAACATATCTATTAATTTTGAATCAACATTTACCAAGTCTAAAACCATGTCATAAACAACAATCAACTCACAGTCATCAGTCATTGTACATGATGCTACAACTCTCACTTACTTACACTCAAGTACCTATCAACCGTCTTAACACATACATGTTATTACATTTGTCTTAAAACAAGATCGTTACTTCATGCAAACATATAGATACAACCTCAGATCATGCGATTAATTAAACATTCAATAGTAAATAGACAACATAATAGATACCAACACTTGAACACCAAATAGATGACATAATCAAACATTCAAGTACAAAGTAGACGACATAAGCAAGCTCATACCTTAATATATCTTAGAGGAGGCTACCTTGTTTGCAAACTCAATCTAGTTAGTGCGATATAATATCAAATCAAACATTAATAAGGTCATGATATCCATAACAGTAATTAGCTAACACGTTCACATCATAAACTCATAAGAAACTGTAATTCATGCACACAATCACATATGCACAGTCATTCTAGACATAATATAACACACTATCACAATTAGGCTGACTCATGCCTAAATGTCATAACCCTAACCATATGCATGGCCAATCCAAATTAGCATAGTACATATAACATCAAAATTTTAATGAAATAACCCTAATCATTAAGTCACTAGCATGTAACAACAACAAGTTATATATCATGGTCATCAATCAGCATGTAACCTAATCATCAAGCTAACTATCATACACCAACAATAAGTTAACTTATAACGTGCTCATCAATATCATGTAAGTTATATAACATAAAAAAACAATAGCAATGCATACCACCATAGGTTGTTATGATTCATGACTATCTGACACATGTACATATAACCACACTAATCAACTAGTATCTATAATGTATGTAACCATAAGATCAATAGAATGAAAGGTATACACATAACCATAATGCATATTACTACACTGATCGACTTGAATTTATCACATATGTAACCATAATAATAATAGAATAACAAACATGTAAGAAACCCTAATGCTTACAACAACCATGAATCACATACCTGCATGCTTGTATGACGATATTCTCCTCTTATTGTCATTTTTCTCTTAAGCGATGTCGTGTAATTTGAATATTATCCCTCGAATTAGAAGGAGAACAATGCCAACCAATGAGCCTTTCCAAATGAGAACAATCTATAGTATTAGGAGGGTCTATATATCTGCTTCAAGAAGCTTAATAGGTGGGAGAGTCTCACTTATGCACAATTAATTACTTCTCTTAATTTTAAGTAACAAGTATCACATTGGACTCCATATTCTTTTTAAACTCCCGTAATATGTTAGTGTTGCTACATGGACTATCCATAGATTTCTTTAGGTAGAATATATCAATGCAACATAGTTTCCAAATTTGAAGATGTAGAATTGATTTAGAATCTGAGATGTAGAATTGATTTAGAATGTAAGCAAGAATTAATGATGTGAATTTTGTCAATCATCTTAATGACCGATCTCTATCAAACATTTCAAATATACATTTAGGAGTAATAGGTTTTGGTAAGAAATATATGAAATTATGTGAAATATCAAAAATATATTGATATCAATTCAAATTTTACTATTGCTTGAGGTAAATAAAAATAATATTATAATACATTTATGTTGTATGTAATATGAAATTTTGATTAAACACTTTGTTCCGATTGACTTCTATCCTAAAATATAAATCTAAAAATATCATTTGATATCCTTACATTATAATCCAATTCAATTTTTGATTAAACACTTTGTTATGATTGAGTTCTATTCTAAAATATAAATCTAAAAATATCATTTGATATCCTTACATTATAATCTAAACTCAATTGAAAAAATTATATATATATATATATATATATATATTTTAAATTTAATATAAATATAAAAATTTCAATTTAAAATTAACAAATAATATTAATATTATTATAGTTTTAAGATTATAATTAAAATAAATATATAAATGCAAAAGTTAAAGAAAAATTACATACCATTTTTAGATTTAAATATTTAATCATTTAAAGTAAAAGACATCTCTTTAAAAACATATTCGTCATAAAGACTTGTGGTCACGAATACAATTTTACGCAAGAATCTACGTACCGTTTCACAAGCCAGAATTGCACCATTGATTTGTATTTACAAACCATGTCGTAATTACATGAACCAGGAGAAATCGGGTTAAAGCGCTCCAATTACCTGAGTAGCAGTTACCAGCTGGCTCTTCGCCTGGTCGGATTGAAACCGCTGGTTATTTTATGATGTCACTTCATGAACATGTGGACAGACGATCAAACCCGCCCAAAAAACTCTCCCTTAGAGAACGAATTACAGAAATTTTAAATCTTTAAAATCAAGATTTGGCTTTGAGATCTCGCTTTCCACAGACTGATTCAGATCAGATAATGTGCCCTATCCCTGAGCTGGGTTGCATCCAAGCAGCGACGTTAAGACGTAGTGCTAATGGTGTGGTAACTAGTTACTCAGTCTTTATAAGTTGGGTCTCGATATGTTCTTGGATATGAAAAAAAACACACATCCAAGGAGGTGGAAGTTTTATATAAATCTTTTCCACTGCCCGAGATTTCATGTAAGTTTTATATAAATCTTAATTCTACAACGAATACAGAAATTATACGTTTGAATCAGTGTTTGTGTCCAAAGGCACCTAAATATATATTTCAGAAGAAATGCTCCATGGTTTAAAAACATGTAAGAAGATTTGACTCCTGCTTTACCTCGTTGAGTACGAACATCCAGTGGATTACCTCTCTTAGTGAGTGATCACCACCTGAATTGACCCAGTCCCAATCCAGCCAAATTCCCACCCGCGCTAGTGGTTATGGGTCAATGAGGTCGGCTACCATAGCTTCTGTTGCTACCAAGGAAGATATGACCAGCTAATCAGATAGTTTTGTTGATTTTCCTCTTGGCCAAAGGGACAAGCTGAATTTTCAAGAAAAGAAATGCAAAATTTTGTATCGAAACTCAATACAAACACATAGAAAGAGTGACAAATATTTTTGGCATGCCTAATAAAATGCTTGAATTACATACTTTAACATGGCAATGAAGGGTAAAGGATAAGGTTATTCATGCAAATATATGTAGAGATATGAAAATTTGCATTCCTTACCATGAAAGTTTGTAAATAAAAAATAGATTTACAGAGTAAAATTTTTAAATTTATCAAAACTTTCTATACCTAGTTGTTTGATTTTGTTTGATTTACTTACATGTTGTTTGTTCGGACTAGGATTTCCCTCATAGTCGCCTTGGAGTTTTTCAAGAACGCGAAGGAATTTATCGAAAGTTTTTTCCACACCTGTATGCAAAGGCAATGATACCTATCTTTCTGCTATTATGGTGGGCTAAAGGGCCATGAAACATATCTTTCTACTAAGTTGAGCCTTCATTGAATAGTGAAAGCTAAAAAACCATAAGAAATTCAATAGAGGGATATCAAATCTTCATTGAATTCACTAAAATTGAGAAAATGCAAGGAAACCAACAATGGGTATGTAAATTAATACGTGCATAGATGATGATGAATTTTGTTGATGGGTGTGAAGCCCTGAATGAGCCCTATTCCCGTTTATAGCATACTGGTACTGGTTTTACTGGGTTCCCCAGAACATCAATGGAGGAAGACAAGGGTCCTGGTCCTGGTCCCGTTGCTGCCATATTTCGCCGCAACCTCTGAAAATTTTCTTCTTCTACTTCGATATGGAAAAATATTTCAATCTCTATTGATGTGATGTCCTGTACTATTAACAGTTATATCTCACATTCAAACATATTTGTTCACGACAATAAAAGGTTTTGAATGCCGTGAGGGCAAAACACTTGTTGTTATTGCTTATTGATGGGGTGACGAGAATTTGGGTGGCAAGCATGGAGCTGCCACCGCCTTTCCTACCATCTTAGGTACTTTTGCTCTTGCTTACATAGGTGAGCCTTTATAGGCATACGGTTATAAAGTTTTCAAACTATACAGTAGAGCTTTCATAGGGAGAGGGTTATAGAGTTTGCAAAAAATAAGCTTGTGTTGTTTTAGCAGCTAGAGGGAGCTTGTGCTGTAAGTTTGTGAAGCATCTGTGGGAAGCCTGAAAAATGGCTAACATGCCCAACCACTGATTGGTTACATGACACTGGTTGACACTGTTTAGGGTACTGGATGATAGAGAAGTTTGGACTTTGGATAGGAGAAACTTTGGTTATTAAAACACCTTACCTCAAAGTATTAGAACACCTTGCGCCAACCTTTAATCTCTCCTCCTCTTATTACTTTCCTGAACAATCATGGTTACTTTGTGATTAAGGATATTGCTTCTGCTAATCTTTCATCTCCATCTTTCACTCATTGGAAAGACGCCTCTGAGCTTGAAATTCCCGGAGCAATGAATTCGGAATGGAAATCTTACATAGCAAATCTCAAGCTTACTGGGATTGTCCTTTCAACAAAAGCAGATAGATTCTTTTGGTTTCGTGGCCCACAAATAGGGAAGATGATTGTTCACGAGGCATTTCAGATCATCTACCAACCTACTAAACATATACCTTTCTTTCCTTAGCTGGCTAGATCATGGATTTGCAATTTCCCACTCAGACTCAAATGATTCTTATGGTTGGTGGTGCACAACTAGATCTTGACTTGGGAAATCATTTGTAGGAGAGGCTATCAGGGCTTGGGTTGGTGAAGCCTTTTCTCTTCTGCTAGCGAGGATAAAAACCATCTTTTTCTACATTTTCCCTTTGCCTCCTCTATCTAGACTTGTGTGCTTCAATTGATTAAATCCCCCATTGATTGGGACCACTATGATATAGTCACTTGTCTTGGAATTTGGACTACAAACCATCAATCTTATAGTACATTGACCTACTTCATCAACTGGGGAATTTGGCGAGCTAGAAATTCGCTCATCTTTGATCAAGTATTTCCCGATATCTAGAAAACTAGCTATATTAGAATTATCTCTTTTCATCTTGAACACTCTTTGTTGCAGCCCTCTGCTCCTAAGAGCACTCCTCATCCTCCTAATATCTAGTTTACCATCCTGGTCGGTTTCTTTGATGGGGCCTCCTCCATTGGACTATGTGGATGCAGAATGGCCATTCATCTTGGGCCCGAGACTTTTTACAAATTCCATTGACACTGTGGCATGGGAAAAAACACACAATAATAATTACTTGCCCTTTGGGGAGTTTTGTTCTGTGCTAAAAGGCTTGGACTTAGGGATCTGACTATTTTTGGTGACTCCAAGTGAGTGATAGACTAGGAAAACAATAAAGACTCCCTTAACACCGCTAACCTCGATCCCTGGAAATGCAAAATATAAACCTTAATCAAAGAGCTTCACTCTGTCTCCATTTTCCAAATCTACAAGATCCAAAATGGTGAAGCAGATCGTCTATCTAAAGAAGGTTGTTTTTTTCGAGACTATAAGGATTTTTTTCCAATTCTATGCTTCTGTCTCATTGAAAGGAAAGGGAAATTTCATGATGTAATGCTGAATGCTGACAACAAGGTCTTTCCACCGTACTCTATTTCACAGTTTCTTTCATCCTCTATTTTGTCATTTGTATGCCCGAATGTGTGTTTTTGTTCTCCTGGTTTACACAGTAACGCTCTGCGCTCTACACTGTAAAGTATGTTATCTTTTTGAGTTTGTCATGGAGGCTGCAATACCAATTTTTGCTTTTTTCACAGGTGACTTTGAATTGATCTAATCCATGGATAAAATCCTCTCCGCAATATGTAATCTCTGAATTAAGAACTTTTATTATTTATAAATGAAAATCATTTTTTCAGCTTGGAAAAAAAACTTTTTTTGGCATCAACTTGGGAAAAAAAACTTATTTTTTGACACCATCCCTATGTACAATCAAGATTCTCCTTTCATTGAAATTTCCTATAGTTATTTGGTGTATATATTGTTTATCATCTTTTTTGTAATACTCTTTTCATTAAAAATTCCAATTTTACAAAATTATATTGAATTAACTATTATTCTAAATATAAAAAAATATTTAAAATTTTCAATTTTATTCATTTATTTATATATATATATATATATATATATATATATAAAAGAATGATTTAGATAGCTCGTAAACCTTATCACTTACCTCATTAAAATCTATAATGAAATTTATTAAAAAAAATACGATTTGAAAGATGAACTCAGCCAAAGTATATTCAAATAAGTAACACACCCTAACAATACCCATTACCCCTATTCACTTTAGGAAAGGACAATTTTCATATTTTCGTTAGCCAATAATGGTTTGGATTTTCGGAAGTTAGTTGACCAATTGGTTGTATGCTATTGCTATGAGTGACCCCATCTTATAAGGATTGGTGGAATAAAATGATTCGTTATACATTTATCGGAATTATTTTTTATTATTTCGATTTTAAAAAAATATGATAAATTTGACAATAAAATGTTTTATTTTTAAGCCGAAGGTGTGGTTTATATTAGAATTGAGCTTAAGCGATTTTTAAATTATAATATAAGTGATTAAAATTTGATAATTTAGAAATATTTAGAATATTTTTCATCTAATACATGATCTAATAGATAAATAAAAAGTATATAAATAGTTTAAATAAAAAGTATATAAATAGTTTTTAGAAAGTATGTGAATAGTTTTTCAGTTTTTTGGGTTTGCTCTCCCTTTGATTATTTAAAAAAAATTAATTAATGAAACACAAGAGACATTATAATTTATTAAAAAATTATTTGTCAAATGTTTCATAATTGTTAATAGTTTTTCAATTTTAAACCCATGAATAAAGGTTTCAGAACTATTTTCATTTTCCTGAGTAGCATTTGTTTCAAACCGATCACCACATCCCTTCGTTTCCATTGTTGAGCCCCTGAACAAGGAAATCATAGGATGCCTTCCGTCAGTGTATTTCATCTTCCCTGCCGTCCACACATGTTCGCTGAATACTCTTGGATACTCATCACCGTTTCAAAACACTTCATCATCATTTCAAAACATTCCACTCTCCTCGTTTGTACAACAAAATCTTGGTATCCACGAAGAAGTATAAGGAATTAATTTCTAAATGCCACGACCAGGAGCCATTAGGTTCGTTTCTAAACTAAATAATGGAGGTATATGGATCTGATCACGACCCTAGATTTTGTGTAAATTATAGTGAGGATAAGCAAGTATCTTCATGGAAGCCTCCGCTGGAAGCCATACCTAAAGATTAATCACCACTTCATTGCAAATTGTTGGGAGTTTTGATAAAATGTTCATGCTTTGATTTTAGATTGTCAAATATGAGTTCGGTGTTCATATTTAATTTGAGTTTCTTAATTTTGTAGGGTTTGAAGTGAAGGAAAAATCTTGCTGTACCACTGGTTCCATTGAACAATGAATTATGGGTCGTCGATAGAATCACCTATCTCTTTGGTGAAGATTTAGCACCATTGTCGTAGCAGAGGTAACAAAGGAAAAAATGAGAGAGATTTCATTAGCGCAAATACTTAATTGGGTATGATGTATCACTATTAAAAGCTGGTAAAAAATAATGGAGAGATGCAATAAATGTTGATATCTGGTGAGGCCACCATGAGGCAATGTCTTGTAATGGAAAATTGACTTGCCATGGACACCATATACCACTATCAAAGACCTTGATCTTGATATCTTTGTAAACCTATTTTTTCCAAATTATTATTGTTATTATTTTTTCGAGATTTGAGTGCAACATCATTTGTTACATCAACCCAGTCCTTATGTACCATTCACATTTTTTGGTATTTATTAGTGGTATGAAACTACAAAATGTGTTTCAGACTCTCAAGAGTGTAATGTATTATTTGCAATGAAGGTACTGTTTCTTCGAGTTTGTTTCCATCTAGCTCATATATTATTGTTCATTTGGGGCGGTGTAGAATTTTTAATGTAGATTCGAAATTGCTCATGTAATTTACTAAAACACAATACTAAAATCTACTCTACTCATCCACTAAAGAAAATTCACAACCAAAAACACATATAAAAAACATGTATCATGATTCAACACACATACACAAAGATTTATCTAGGGAAAAGCAATTGTTCAAAACCCCTTCCTTTCTGTATTGCATCAATCAAAGAATCTAGATGAATACAATATGTTTGCTCAAGTTTGAGCACAACTTGCACCTGTATATTATATCCTCTGTTTGGCTGTCTCACTTTGGTCAACACTTAGCCAATTTTCAAGCCCTCCAAGCTCCTATTTCCTTACGCTTTTCCTCATGGAATTAGCCCCTATTGTTTAGGAAATTCATCAATCTGGATTGCACAATTCCTTTAGGTCCTTATCTGACTGCATGCACAATCTGTAAAACTTGGAATAGTTTACAACTTATAGTACACTACCCTTGAACTCCAACCTCAACTGAGTAACTTGAATTCTATGCATGCATGAGTTACTTTAGGCTGATTGATAAATTACACCCCACTGCTAGACCTCCCACTAGTTCCTCCAACAGTTCGAACTCGTTTAACTGATCATAAATCAATTTAACTAAATCAAATTGTTACAATTAAAATTAACTCAACCTAGGCTCCTAAAATTTAGGAATCACTATACACAACTCAATTTCATGCCCCCATCTTGAATTAACTAAGCTAACTGAGTGATAACAACTATATCACCTCAATCAATGCATTCAAGTTGTTTGTTGATGTGAAATTTCAAATTTCTCCTTATTAATCAAGGGAAAATTAAATTGGGAGCTGTATTTACAACACTCTCTCTCAGTAAGAAAGGGATTATCAAATACCCTAATACTTCCTCTATTGAACTCAAATTTTCCTCTTGACAAGGCCTTTGTCAAAATATTAGCATCATGTTCCTCTGTAGGAATGTATTCCAACAACATGATCTGCCTTTGCACACAATCTTGTAGATGGTGATACCGAATGTTGATATGCTTAGATAAATCATGAAAAAATGGATTCTCAAAGAGTTTGACACAACTATGATTGTCACAGTAAATCACAATAGGATCCATCACCTGACCAAATAACCCAAAAAGAATCTTCCTCATCTATAGCGCCTCACATGAAGCTTCCCTAGAAGCCATGTATTCAACTTCTGTTGAGTTGAGTGCCACAAATCTCTGCCTCCTGCTGTAACAATAAAATACTACTGAACCAACACTAAAAATTCCTCCTGATGTGCTCATCCTGTTTGATGGACTGTAAATTTTTGTAGATGTTCTATGCTTGATGCAACTTTAATTTTATACCCAATATCAAACAACAATCACATAAACGAGAAAGTAAAATGTTGATAGAACATACAAATAGATCGACAGAAGACAAGCCAAAATTACACTTAACTTGATCAACAAAATATATGTGTTGTGGTGCATTACGTCGGTCAACAGGATGCTTCCACTAGCAAAGTCTCATCACGGTCAGCCAACCAGAATGTGTCACACAACCCTCTCGGATAGCTCTACAACGGTCAACCCAAAGTAAACAAAAGTCAACACTGTCGAGTCAACGGTCAACGAAAAACAACAGAAGCAGAAAGTCAATGCAGCCAAGTCAAAGGCAAGGTCCAACCTCGATTTTTGTGCCAAAAAATGCAGATTGAGGAGATCGAAGTTTAGGGAGAGTTTTGGGTCAATTTGACCAAGCGTTGACCAAAGTCAACGCTGGTCAATTCTGCGTTGGAAACCCTAGAACATACCGAAACCCTAGCTACTACTTTTTCCCATGTGTGAGTGAAGAGGAGCCTCCAAGAGGATGATCTAACCAATCAAATGCAGAGAGAGACTGTGTGATGAGTGATGGTGAAAGTGACCTCCAATGTTGACCTATATATATCCATCAGTGAGGGTGTGTGACACATCTGTTGGGGCTTTAAGCCTACATTAGAATTATGGCCGACCTTGCACATAAGTGGAATTAATTCAAAATAAATATTCTTCTCATCAGATCAAGATGATCTTTAGATCGATATTTCACCTCTTCAAAAGAGGAATCCAATCAAAATATTGGCATATTCATCTGAGCATCATAACATGGAGTTTGGACCTAGTTGTCCAAAATTAACACTCCCTCTCAACTAGGGAGAACTCCATCCACCTGTGCCATCCAAACATCATGCGTCATCCCCCCGTAACTTGAATTGTTGGCTTCTTTATTTCATAACAAAAAGGTGAGTCACAAAGACATCACTCTTGGCTGAAAAAATAAACTCAGAGGTCTGAAACCTGTTGAGATTGCAACAAGATGATGAGCTTAGTGGAAAGAAGTCGCTTTCATTAAGTGGGCCCGCTGGCTATTTTAGGCGCAAAGTCTATTTTTAGACTATGTCTATTTTTAGACATATGGATCATGTTCTATGAGTTTCAGGATGCTATTTTTGGATGGTTGGTCAAGTCGGAAAAAATAGATGGACTTCTATTTTTAGACATATTGTGCGGAATCTATTTTTAGATTTCCAGTCTAAAAATAGATATGTCGAATATTATTAGCTCTTAATAATATTTGGACTCTAAACATTATCTTATCCTCTTGGAGCACTTCAGTTAAGTGCACAAAAGTGGCACATGCAGTTGACAGAAGGAATTACGCTATTCTTGAGGGTTAAGTGAAGCTATTGCATGGAGACTTCAGTTAGAACTCATGTGACAGAGTTTGGTGGAGTTGATTGAGGAAGTTAGTGGAGTTGTATTCAGTTTAAATCAGTTAAACATAGTTGAGCTAGATGTATCTAGTCTAACTGATTGATACACTAGTGAGAGTGGTGTGAATTAATTATTAATTAATTCACTAATTATTAACTCATAAATCAACTAAAGAATACATCAGTTAACTTCAGTGCATGGACAGTTTCAGTGGAGACCAGTGAAGAGGTAGGTGAAAGAGCAGTGCGACTATACTAGTGCATGAGTTTGCACCACACATTGATGGAGATGCCAATGAGGATTGCGCAGTGCACACTAGGTGGATTCGAACTTAGATTGGGCCAATATTCATCAGGGATTATGCAGTAGAGGCAGGCTAACAAGTGGAGCAGATTGGAGCATGTGTTTTGTTAGATTTGAGCTTGTGTAGTGTGTAACAATTGGAGATTGTACTGAGAGCTTGTGAGGAGTTTGTACAATGATTGTTACATGATCTCTATCATTATAATATACAAATAGTTGGGGGTTTTCAGCTTTAAGCTTTCCCATAAATATTGTATTTATATGTGTGATTGTTTATGGTTTTGATGTGCGCATGCGATTGTTTATATTTCCGCAATTAATGATCAATAGTAGAAGAGGTTATGTATTATGCATGAAGCTCAAATAGTGTTTGATCAGGATAATCTTGGTGAATAATTTAACAGCTATTCAAATTTCTACATGGTATCAGAGCGATATTGATCATTGGAGCAATTGCAAGACATTGAAGCGGTTGAGTTTTGTGCTGTTGGAATTCGAATCTGTAGTAGTGTTTTCTTGGTGTCGAAGTTGATATGTCTTTCAACAGATTGCAATTGGAGTATGCTCTTGAGGGTAGCTCGAATTATATTGCATGGAAGGACAGGATGGAGGCAGTGCTAGATGACAATGGGTTGAAGGAGTTCATAGATGCAGAAATTCCAAAGCCTACTTCTAGTGATGTTGCCGTACTTGATGCATGGCAAAAGAAGATAGCAAAGTGTCGAAGGATTCTGTTGGAGGGCATGAAGGATCACAATGTCTAGCCTTCATGGTAAGGCTTCTCCATTCTTGATGTGGAAATCCTTGACAGATTTATTCCAAAGCAAGAGCGATCAGAGGAAGTTGGCACTCAAGGATAAACTCAGAAACATAAAGATGGAGAAAGGCGACAGTATGCCCAAGTACCTCACGAAGTTCACCCAATGCAGGGATGAGCTGGGAAGTGTGGGGGTGACTGTAGATGACGAGGAATTGGTGAGCTTGGCTCTCCTTGGGCTTTAGAAGAGTTGGCATTCCTATCAGGACTCTGTCAATGGTCGGGAGAAATTGCCAGGATGGGAGCGACTTTGGTCGGATCTTGTGCAAGAGGAGATAAGGCGAAGTACCAGGGACGAATCTTCATCAAAGAACTATGATGAAGAGAATTGTGCTTTGGCTGCCAAAACAAAGAAGGGGAAGAGCAAGAAAGCTTCTCATTCCGGTGCGAAAGGCAAGAAGCAGGACATGTCCAAGGTGAAGGCTTTCAATGTCACCAACACGGACATTATGCCACAAATTTTTTGCAGAAGAAGAAAAATAAGCAGGCTGCTAGATCTGCAGCTGGAGAGGCCTTAGCCTTGCATTTTGAGCTAGATTTTTTGTTGATCGCATGCTTGGTCTCAAGTGTGATGGGTTCAGTGTGGTTTCTGGACAGTGGTGCGTCTTTTCACATGACAGGAGATCGAGATTTGTTTACTGATCTGGATGAGAAAGATCTTGGAGTGAACATCGAGATGGGCGATGATGGTAGATACAGTGCGACCGGTATCAGTACCATTTCCTTTGAGAGGGAGTCTCGTAAACCCTTCGTATTGAAGGAAGTGATGCATGTTCCAGGATTGAAGAAGAATCTTATCTCTGTGGCGATGTTAGAAGACGAGGGATATGATGTTGTCTTTAGCGAGGGAAAGGCTTTCCTACGTAGTAAGGCAACTAGTGAGACCCGGAGGATAGGGGTTTGAGTTAAGAACCTTTATCAATTGCAGGTAGATGGCTGCGCAACAATGGCAGGCAAGGCAGAAGGAGTGGTGAGCCGGGATGATGGTGAGTTGTGGCACCGGAGATTGGGCCACCTTCACCATGGAGCTTTGAAGATACTGCAGCAGATTTCTACTGGGCTTCCTAAGGGTACTCTTGCGCAGTCAGATCAGTGCAAGGGATGTACCTTAGGAAAATTTGTGAAAGCCACCTTTCACGAGAAGGATAGTCGTGCCACGACGATCCTTGAGAGAATTCACACAGACGTGTGTGGACCTTTCTCAGTAGCTTCGACAGCAAAGCACATGTACTATGTGATCTTTGTTGATGATTTTTCTCGGAAGTGCTGGATATTCTTCATGCAGAAGAAGAGCGAGGGAAGCAGGTGAAGGCTCTTAGGAGCGACAATGGTGGTGAATTCATCTCTGGGGAATTCAAGGACTTTTGCAGCGTAGAAGGAATTCAAAGAGAGCTCATAGCACCTCATAACCCACAGCAGAATGGGGTTGCTGAGCGGAAGAACAGAACGATTGTGGGTGCTGCAAGGGCGATGTTGCATGATCAGGGCCTACCCATTCACTTGTGGGCAGAGGCATGCAATACTACAGTATGTGTGCAGAACCGTTGTCCTCACAAGATACTTGGCATGAGTACACCTGAGGAGGCGTTTTCTGGTAAGAAGCCTGATATTTCCCATTTGAGGATTTTTGGTTCACCTGTTTACATTCATGTGATGAAGGATGCCAGGAAGAAGCTGGAGCCGACCGCAGAGGTTGGGATATTTGTGGGGTACACTAATATGCCCCACAACTATCGTGTGTATTTTCCAGACAGTCGCAAGACTGTTGTGCGACGGGATATCAAATTTCAGGAGGAGAAAGCCATGAAGTGTTCGCTTGAGAGGGAGCCACACTTGCATGCAGATGAGGAGCTATTAGTTCCTAAGGATGAGTCTCAGGATGTGGATCAGCCACAATATGAGGTTCATGGAGTGGAAGAGACCACTCAGGCAGCGCCAACCATCAGAGGGCGGAAGCGCACTATAGAAGCTGAGCGACTAGCTCAAGATGCAGAGAAGGTTGTAGGAGCACCTACATCACAGTGCAGACAGAGACAATCACCTGATCGGTACACTGGATACATGACTCTTGTGAGCAAGTGTATCGTGACAGAGCCATCCTCTTTCGAGGAAGCTGTGGAGGATCCCGCATGGGTAGATGCCATGGTGGAAGAGTATGATTCGATTGTCAGAAACAGTGCATGGGAGATTGTCCCGAGACTGGAAGGGAAATCAATGGTGGGTTTGAGATGGATCTACAAAATGAAGCAGGCAGCTGACGGAAGTGTGGAGAAGTACAAGGCAAGATTTGTTGCCCGAGGCTTCTCGCAGATAGAGGGGATCGATTATAAGGAGACCTTTGCACCTGTCGCAAGGTATTCTTCCATACGAACGATTCTTGCTCTCTCAGCGCAGATGGGGTGGCACATTCATCAGATGGATGTGAAGACTGCGTTCCTCAACGGGGTGATTAAGGAGGAGGTGTACATAGAGCAGCTCGAAGGTTTCGAGATCTTCAGCAGCGAGTCGCATGTGTGCAGGCTCAAGAGAGAGTTGTATGGGTTGAAACAAGCACCTCGTGCTTGGTACACACGGATAGAAAGTTATTTCATCGGACTTGGATTCTCCAAGAGTGAGGCGGATCCTAACCTATACTAGATTGTGGTGGAGGGTAAGTTGCTGATCATTGTACTTTATGTATATGATTTCATTTTGACAGGTGATGATCTGTTGATACTCTCATGCAAGGAGGATCTTGCAAAAGAGTTTGAGATGAAGGAGTTGGGCCTCCTTCATTATTTCCTGGGATTGGAAATTTGGCAGCACAGTGATGGACTGTTTGTTTCTCAGGGTAAGTATGCCGGGGAGATACTGGAGAAGTTCAACATGCATGGCTGCAAGCCTGTTGATACTCCTCTTCCTGGTGGTTGGAGGAAGGAGGATGCTACTTTGGCGGAGGTAGTGGATGCCCACTGTTTATCGGCGGTTGGTGGGGTCACTTATGTCCCGGGTCAATACACGACCAGGCATATGCTATGCGTGCTTCGGCTTTCACGATGGTTAAGCCAAACAAGCTCTACTGGAAGGCAGACAAGCATGTATTGAGATATCTCAGAGGCACATCAGGATATGGATTTTGGTATAGACAGTCGGATGAGGTGAAGCTGTGTGGCTTCACGGATGCAGATTGGGCAGGGAGCCCAACAGACAGAAAGAGCACATCTGGAGGGATTTTCAGTATTGGGTCGACAACAGTTTCTTGGTACAGGAGGAAGCAGAGATCCGTGGCACTTAGTTTAGCAGAGGCTGAGTATATGGCAGTGATTTTGGCTGCATGCGAGGCTATATGAATGAGGAAGATCCTGGTCAGGTTGTTCGGTTCACACTTAGAGCCTACTGTGATTTATTGTGATAATCAGAGTTGCATCAAACTCTCGGTTAATCCAGTATTTCATGATAGATATAAACACATTGACATCCGGTATCATCATATCAGAGATTGTGTGCAGCGGAAGGTCATGTTACTTTCATACATTCCTACGGAGGATCGGGATGATGATATCTTGACGAAGGCGCTCAGCAGGAGAAAATTCAAATACCACAGAGGCAGGATATGGGTTGCAGATAATCCATATATTGTTGAGAGGGAGTGTTGAGAATGCAACAAGATGATGAGCTTAGTGGAAATAATTCGCCTTCACTAAGTGGGCCCGCAGGCTATTTTTGGCGCAAAGTCTATTTTTAGACTATGTCTATTTTTAGACATATGGATCATGTTCTATGAGTTGCAGGATGCTATTTGTGGATGGTTGGTCAAGTCGGAAAAATAGATGGACTTCTATTTTTAGACATACTGGGTGGAATCTATTTTTAGATTGCCAGTCTAAAAATAGATATGTCGAATATTATTAGCTCTTAATAATATTTTGACTCTAAACATTATCTTATCCTCTTGGAGCACTTCAGTTAAGTGCACAGAAGTGGCACATGCAGCTGACAGAAGGAATTACGCTATTCCTGAGGGTTAAGTGAAGCTATTGCATGGAGACTTCAGTTAGAACTCATGTGACAGAGTTTGGTGGAGTTATTGAGGTAGTTGGTGGAGTTGTGTTCAGTTTAACTGAGTTAAACATAGTTGAGCTAGTTGTATCTAGTCAAACTGATTGATACACTAGTGAGAGTGGTGTGAATTAATTATTAATTAATTCACTAATTATTAACTCATAAATCAACTAAAGAATACATCAGTTAACTTCAGTGCATGGACAGTTTCAGTGGAGACCAGTGGAGAGGTAGGTGAAAGAGCAAGTGTGACTATCAGTTGTGACTATATTGGTGCATGAGTTTGCACCACACATTGATGGAGATGCCAATGAGGATTGCGCAGTGCATACCAGAGGGATTCGAACTCATATTGGGCCATTATTCATCTTGGATTGCACAGTAGAGGCAGGCTAACAGGTGGAGCAGATTGGAGCATGTGTTTTGTTAGATCTGAGCTTGTGTAGTGTGTAACAATTGGAGATTGTACTGGGAGCTTGTGAGGATTTTGTACAATGACTGTTACATGATCTCTATCATTATAATATACAGATAGTTGGGGGTTTTTAGCTTTAAGCTTTCCCATAAATACTATGTTTATATGTGTGATTGTTTATGGTTTTGATGTGCGCATGCGATTGTTTATATTTCCGCAATTAATGATCAATAGTAGAAGAGGTTATGTATTATGCATGAAGCTCAAATAGTGTGTGATCATGATAATATCGGTGAATAATTTATCAGTTATTCAAATTTATACAAAACCTCTATAGGACTCAAAGGAGTCACATAACAACCCGAAGTCAGTTGGAGGTCCGAAACCTCACTAGACTTGATCCCAGATCAAGTGGCTGGACACGTGCCATCCTAGACATAGAGAGTATGACAATCTTCGATGTGTCCATCGGTCTTTGCTATTGGTCTCTAGATTTTCTCACCTCATTGGCCAAATGAGAGGTACTTCCCATGAGTCTAGGACTCCATGGGTTGGATGCATGCGGGGCATAGATTAAAGAGAGGCGAACCAACTCAATATCATAATGGTGGGGTAGAAGCACACCAAAAATGTTCGAGAAGCCTAGTCCTTTGGTTGCTTATAGCTCTAAGAAGTTATCCCCAAAGCCCCCTGGAGCTCCCAGATCTCATCGTCCAACATGACCCTTAGAATAGGATCGTTCCACGATTCCAAGATTCTCAAAAAGGTTAGGAACTTGACCTTCCCCAAGGGCTTTGTGAGAATATTTGAAACTTGCTCATCAGTTCCTATATGATCGAGCCTTACGACGCCTCGTTGTACCATATCCCAAATAAAGTGGTACCTGATATCAATATTCTTAGATCGATCGTGGAACACAGGATTCTCTAACAAACGAATCTTAATCTAGTTATCACAAAGGATAACGGTGGTATCTAGCACATGCCCAAACAACTCACTGAAGAGCTTTCGCAACCAGACTGCTTCACAACAGGCCATACTCGCTGCAAAGTATTCAGCCTCAGCGATGCTCAAAGCCACCAACTTCTGCTTCCTACTCATCTAAGATATCGAGATAGACCCAAGTGTGAAGCAGCATCCAGATGTGCTCTTGCGATCCACCACACTACCAGCCCAACCGACATCACTATATCCATGGAGTCTCAAACTCCCGGCAGTGTATCTCAGCCCATGGTTTATCGTGCCCCGAAGATATCTCAACATATTCTTGGCACCAACCCAGTGAATGTGATGAGGATCAACCATGTGTTGACTCAAAGTGTTCACTGCAAAATATAAGTCTAGACGGGTGTTCACTAAGAACATCAGGGCCCCTACGAGTTGATGATACTCAGTAGGATTTGCTAGCACGGGCCCAGCAACTCTTCCACTCAACTTCTTAAAGCTGAGATCCATTGGTGTCGGCACGGACTTACAATCCACCATTCCAAATCTTTCTAGCAACTTCACTATATATTTTCCTTGAGAAAGGAAAATCTCGCCAGGTCTCTGCCAGACCTCCAGGCCTACGGAGTGATGCATAAGTCCTAGGTCCTTCATCTTGAACTTAGAAGCCAGCTCCCTCTTGCACTAATGAATGATAGGGACAACACCTGTCAAGAAGAGATCGTCGACATAGAGCACAATAATGAGAGGCTTTTCTCTATCAACCTTGAAGTAAAGGTTTGGATCAACATTACTATGAGTGAAGCCTAGCTTCATCAAGTAGTTGTCTATCCTCTCATACCAAGCCTTGGGGGCTTGCTTCAACCCATAGAGGGATTTCTTCAACCTGCATACATGGGTGACTCTATCTCGGACTTCGAACCCTAGAGGTTGCTCCACATACACCTCTTCCTTTATCACACCATGTAGAAAGGCGATCTTCACATCCATCTGATGAAGATTCCATGCTTGCATAGCGGCAAGGGATATGATAGATCAGAAGGTGGTATATCGAGCCACATGTGCAAATATATCAACATACTCTATGCCTTCATTTTGAGAGAAGCCTTGGGCAGCGAATCTTGCTGTGAACTTTTCAACACTACCATCAGATCCATGCTTGATCTTATAGAGCCATTTCGAGGTGACAACAACTTTGTCCTCCAGTCTCAGAACCACATCCTAGACATCATTCTTCATAATGGAATCGTACTCTTTGTGCATATAATCCTTCTAGACTTGATGCTTTATGACTTCTTCAAAATATCCAGGCTCAAATTGTACGATTGTACTCATGGTTGCTAGATACCCTTGGTATCTATTCGGCGTCTTGCTTTCACGGAATGTCCCCCTTGGAGCCATCTTCCTCTCAGCATCTTCGAGAGTATCTTGGAGCCATGAGGGTCTTCCATTCATTGAAGGAGTTGGATCAATGGGGTCCATCAATCCTTCAACATCGAGCATCATCTCATCCTTCGGTTCTTCTTGATTCCCAGAGCTTAATTCATGATCTTCCTCAAAGCTAGAAAGATTTATCACTTTCCTGAGGGAAGCATCTTCATCAAAGGTAAGATCATGGCATATCTCCACTTCTCTTTGACCATGCACATAGAATCTATAAGGCTTCGGAGTTTCACTGTAGCCCACAAACATTCCCATCTTCCCAGAAGCATCCAGCTTGCTCCTCTTCTCTTTCAGCACATGAAAATAAATGGGACAACCAAAAAATTGAAAATGAGAGACGTCAGGTTTCTTACCAGAGAAAACCTCTTTGGGAGTTTTGGAGTCCAGAGCAGAATTCAGGCATCAATTTTGTATATACACAATAGTGTTCACGGCTTCTCCCCACAAAAACTTCGGAAGACCTTGGTCACATAGCATGACATAGGAAACTTCCACAATGGTCCTGTTCTTTTTTTCAATGACACCATTTTTCTATGGAGTATATACGGTTGTGGTCTCCCTCTTGATGCCAGCTTCTCTGCAAAATTTATTGAACTCATTCATCTCATATTCAGTGCCATTATCGATCCTCAATATCTTGATCTTCTTCACTATTTGATTTTCCACCAAGGCTTTGAAAGTACGAAACCACATTAAAGCCTCATCCTTCTTCTTCAATAAGTATATCTAGGTTTTGCGAGAGAAGTCATCTATAAACGTCATATAATAAGAACATCTTCACAAGGATGTCACGGGCAACATACCAGACAAATCAGAATGTATCAATTGCAAGACGTCAGATGTCTTTGTGACACTTGAGGGGAAAGGTCCCCTTGTATGATTTCCTTTGGCACATCCCTGACATACACCTTCATGATCATTTTTGAATTCGGGCATCCCTGTTACCACCTTCCTTGATTCGGGAAGGGATTTGTAATGAAGGTGTCCAAACCTCCGGTGCCATCGTTCGGTTTGACGGATAGTATGACATGTCATAGCTCCCAGTGGACTTCCTCCAACCTGGTAGAGTGTATCAACTCTAAACCCAATCATGATAGCTTCCTTGAAACTCTTCTTCCAGATGTGTACCTTCCCATCGCCAAATGCCACATTGAAACCTTTGTCTTCCATGGCCGAAATAGACACAAGGTTCTTCTTCAAATTGGGTACATATAGTACATCTTGCAAGCGGAGGACTTGACCTTGAGATAAGTGGAGGGTCACAGTCCCTATCTCTTTCATGGGATATGTGGCATTATCTCCAAGGATAATTTTCATATTAGTATCCTTCTCATCCAAATCAGAAAGTGCTTCCTTAAACCCAGTGAGGTGCCCTTAGGCACCACTATCAATCAACCAGACATCCATAGTGTCGGGTGGAGATGCAACAGAGAGGGAAGATACAAGAATGAATTCATTTCTTTTATCATCAACAACATTAGATTCCTCATACCTGGAATTTCTTGACCTTTTGAAATGTTTCTTATTTCCATTGCGACCAGAGGGAGCCTTCCTCTTTCTTTTGAACCCATTGTTCCTTTGATTTCCATTCTTCCTATTGTTGTTGTTGTCATCATCCCCAGGAGATCCTTCTTATTTGGGCATTTTCTAGCATAGTGGTCGATCTTGTTACACATGTAACATCTTAATTTCTTTCCTTGGGCCCCTGCTCTTCCATGGTTCCTCGGACCACCATTGTTCTTATTCTTAGCATGAGCGATGAAGGCAACATTACCTTCATTTTCATATTCCATCATTCTTGTTTCCTCTTGAGTGTACCTCGACAATACTTCATCAAAATCAGGTATCACATTATTATTGAGAATGGTAGTAGTGAATACATGCCATTCAGAGGAGAGACATCCAAGTGTGGTGTGAACCATTTCTTGATCAACTATTGTCTCCCTAATGGCTAGAAGACTATTCCTGATCTCGGTCAACTTCAGAAAATAAGATTGAATGGAGTCAACCCTGCCTTTCTTAAGATTCTTCAATTGGTTCTTAAAGAAAATGACTTGATTTGCATTGTTGGCCCTAAACATATTGACCAACTTATCATACATATCCTTGGATGTGTGCAGCTCAAATATGTAGGCAACCAGACTCTTATGGATGGAATCCCGGATGAACAGTTTTTCTTTGATTTCCCCCTTCTTATACTTTGACTTGGTGGAAGCAGGTGCATATGATGGAGGCTCCTGGATTTTACCCTACATATAGTCCATGACATCTTGGTATTCCAACATTAAATCCAAGGACATCTTATAGGCTTGAAAGTCAGCCTTGCCAGTCAACTTGTCATCAGCTTTGATGCCATTATAATTTGAGGTACCCAGGGGTTCTTGACAAATGCTCCTTCTTCGGTGATTGCTTTTAATACAAACTTGGGCTTGGTCTTCACCTTAGCTCTGATACCATGTAAATTTTCGTAGATGTTATAAGCTTGATGCAACTTTAATTTTATACCCGATATCAAAAAATAATCACATAAACAAGAAATTAAAATGTTGATAGAACAGATCAATAGATCGACGTAAGACAAGCCAAAATTACACTTGACTTGATCAACAAAATATATGTGTTGTGGTGCGTTCCGATGGTCAATAGGATGCTTCAACCAACAAAGTCCCCTCATGGTCAGCCAACTAGAATGTGTCACACAAACCTCTCAAACAGATCTACAATAGTCAACCCAATGTCAAAAAAGGTCAACATTGTCTAATCAACGGTCAACGCAAAACAATAGTAGTCTAAAGTCAATGCGGCCAAGCTAAATTCAATGTACATCGTCGATTTTTGTGCCAAAAAATGCAGATTGAGGAGATTGAAGTTTAGGGAGAGTTTTGGGTCAATTTGACCAAGCATTGACCAAAGTCAACGCTGGTCAATTCTGCGCTGGAAACCCTAGAACATACCGAAACCCTAGCTGCTACTTTTTCCCACGTGTGAGTGAAGAGGAGCCTCCAAGATGATGATCGAACCAATCAGATGCAGAGAGATAATGTGTGAAGAGTGATGGTGAAAATGACCTCCAAATTTGACCTATATACATCCAGCAGTGAGGGTGTGTGACACATTTGTTGAGGTTTTAATCCTACATTACAATTATGGCTGACCTTGCACATAAGTGGAATTAATTCAAAATAAATATTCTTCTCATCGGATCAAGATGATCTTTAGATCAATCCTGCACCTCTCCGAAAGAGGAATCCAATAAAAATATTGGCATCTTCATTTGAGCATCACAACATGGATTTTGGACCTAGTTGTCCTAAATTAACATGGACTCTCTATCTAATCTGCACCTCTGAAGCCTTTCAACTTCACTCCCTCTGTCCATCTGTACAAAATTCCAAATTGAGTAGTGCCTCTGAGGTATCTCAACACATGTTGTGCTTCCTTCCAATATAGATTGGCTGGCTTAACCATTGCTTGACTAAGCTGGTTAATTGTATAACAGATGTCTGGTCAAGTGTTCACCAAATACATAAGTGGACCCACAAGCTACCTGTAAATAGTAGCATCCACTTCCTCACTTGAAGTGGCATCCTCCTTCCTCCAACTTCTTGTTATAGGAGTGTCCATGGGTTTGCTACTCTCCATTCAGAACTTCTTTAGTATCTCGTATGCATACTTTCTTTGAGAGACAAATAGTTCCCCAAATCCTTTCCATACTTCCAAACTGAGGAAATAATGCATGAGTCCCATGTCCTTCATCTTGAATTCTCTTTGTTAGGTCCCTATATCACTAGTATAGTCCCTTATTATTGTTAGTGTAAACCCCTTATTGTTATTATTGTACCCTTGTAACCCCCATTTTGTTATTATTATGCCCTTAAATTATTATTGTTAGGTCAGCTAGGATTACATTGTGGCCCACTAGGATTACATTATGGCCCCATGGACTCCTATATATAGAAATGAGGTTTTGTGAATTGTATCATCCAAGAAATGTTCATTTATGTAATGTATTGGAGGTTTCCCCCTCGAAGTGGCACATTTATAAGACGTTTATATCTCTTTTCTTCTCTTTTTGGAGCTGGTTACACAACATTTGGTATCAGAGCTTTGGATTCTAAGGTTTCGCTGCTCCAAACAGGTCATCGTGGTATTTTCGCTATAAATTTTTTTCTACAAAGTTTCAGAAGCTGAAATTTTTAGGGTACGAAGCCTAAATCCTGAGGAATATTTATTAAAAATTTCAGATCTTGGTTCACAATATTTTTGGAGATATAATCTATGGAATTTAGGTCTTTTTTTAGGCTCCTAAATAGGTCATTGTGGCATTTTCGCTATAAATGTTTTTTCTACAAAGGTTCAAAATATGAAATTCATATGGTGTGAAGCTAAAATCCTGAGGAAATTTGTCAAAAAATTTCAGAGCTTGGTTCGCAATATTTTTGGAAATATGATCTGTAGAAGGTAGTGCTTTTTCAGGCTCCTGAATTTCATCTCAAAGAGGTGATCGTGGGAAAAGTTCAATAACTCTCTCTCTGGGGATCAGATTGGAGTGCTGTAAAAGGTGGTAGCAAGTACACAGACTGTAGTTTTGTGGCTATCAATTTTAGAGACAAAGGACAAAAAAGTGACACGTGGAAATTCTTACAAGTTCACTCTATTGAACCAGTCCAGAATTAGGTCATTGTGGGAGATTGGACACAACTTTGTCTTGGAGAATCCAAATCAGGTCAGACCTATGGCATTTGAAAGAAGCTTCAGAGGGCTACTACAGGGCTTAATTTCAGATATCAAAGATTTTCAATTACAGAGATAATTCAATTTCAATATCGAGCTCATCAAAGCAAGTAAACGGTGTGTATTTTTTTCCGAATTACATAAGTATTGTTTGAAGAATCAAGTTGAATTGATTCCAAGGGAATCTTGTAGAATAGATATCAATATTGGATTCTAAAATGGCCCCTAAAATAAATTCAACACCCATCAAGCCTTCAGAAGGCTCTACCATGACTCATGAAGATGAAGAATTGCAACATGATCTATCAAAATTACAAGAACAAGTGCAACAAATTTCACTCTCGCAAAGAGCAGCAAAAAATGAAATGGAAGTTTTGAAGAAAGGTGTGGAAGTGAAGATGGATGGTTTGAAGAAAGCCATGGAAGCTAAGATGGATGGCGTGGAAGTGAAGATGGATGGCATGGAAGTGGGCATGGAAGCTAGATGGATGACATGAAAGACAACATGGAAAACATGAAGAATGATCTAAAAGCATACATGGAAGGCTTGATGACAAGCTTAAAACAAGAAATGATTCCTAATGGCGGAAATATAGTAGAAGAACCTCATGATGAGAACAAAATAAATGTTAATCATGATTTCATAAACTTGAATGTTTGCGGGAAGAACCACCATATTCCAAAAATGGACATGAGGAAGTTTGATGGAAAGGATCCTGTAACATGGATACTACAGATGAAGCAATATTTTGATCTCCATACCGTGCAAAACACACAAAAGGTACACATTGCAACTTTACATTTAGAACAAAATACATTTGTATGGTATCGATGGCTTTGCTCCCATAAAAAAATTGTCACTTGGTCAATTTTTACGGAGGAAATGATAGCACATTATGAGGATACAAAGGGCAACACCTTCTTTAGCCAATTGATAAATCTCAAACAAAAGGGTTTATTGGGGCAGCACATTGAGTACTTCCAAAAATTGAATGTAAGGGTAACTGATATTCCAGAGGAACACAGGATTGATCTCTTCATAGGCACTTTAAAGGATAACATCCAACATGAAGTTCGCATTTTGGAACCTGATTCATTGGAGAAGGCATTCAGGTTGGCAAGAAAAGTTGAATGTAAAATTATGGCGACAAGGAAGCCTACCACTCAATTCTATAAAGAAGTGTTGCTACGCCTAGATTTCCACAACCTACAAGGTTGACACCACAACAATTGGAAGAAAAAAGAGCAAAAGGGCTTTGCTACAGTTGTGATAGCAAATACACTAAAGGTCATAACTGTGCTGAAAAGAAATTATTTTACATAGATTGTGAAGAAGAAGAAGAAAATGAACAAGAAGAGGATATACACCAAGAACCGGCCCTAGAAGAGGAAGAAATGAATCCGACCATATCATGTAATGCACTGGCAGGAATTACCACTCCTCAAACTCTCAAGATAGAAGGACAAATCAAGAAGAAAAAGGTAATAGTGTTGATTGATTGAGGTAGCACCCATAATTTTATTCATTGTAAGGTAGCCAAGGAATTAAATTGTTTCCTATACCCAGCACCAGAATGTCAAGTGATGGTTGCAAATGGAGGGACTATAAATTGCTCTGGAAAATGCCATAATATCAAGCTAACCATGGGGGAATATGTATTGACTAGTCCAATGCTTTCCATTCCTATGGGAGGTGCTGATGTTGTACTAGGAGTACAATGGTTACAATCTTTGAGGACGGTAGCTTTTAATTTTCAAGAACTTTTCTTGAAATTTTTTTCAGAAGGAAAGGAAGTCGAATTACGGGGTATTGCGGGGAAGCCAGGAGGGATAATAAGCTCTAATGTCATGACAAAGCTTCTAAAGAAAGAACAGCGAGGCGTAATTGCACAATTATGCTCACTAGAAGTTCCAACATCAAAATCATCTATTTCTGCAGATCTCCAACAAGTCTTGGACAATCATTCCCAGGTGTTTGAAACTCCCAAAGGACTCCCACCTATTCGTGATCATGATCATGCTATTCATTTGATTCCAGGAAGTGTTCCTCCAAACATCAGGCCTTATAGATATCCTTACTTCAAAAAGAGCGAAATTGAACGTATGATTGCAGAAATGTTAGAGGCGGGTATAATTCAACCCAGTCAAAGTTCTTTCTCTGCTCCTGTAGTATTGGTACACAAGAAGGATGGATCATAGCGAATGTGTCCGGATTATAGGGAGCTCAATAAGCTCACCATTAAAGACAAATTTCCCATTCCTATGATTGATGAATTATTGGATGAATTACATGGAGAAATTTATTTTACCAAGTTGGATCTTTGTTCGGGATATCATCAAATTAGAATGAAGACTGAAGATATTCCAAAAACAGCATTTCGAACTCATGAGGGTCATTATGAATTTTTGGTCATGCCTTTTGGCCTTACCAATGCACCTTCTACATTTCAAGGTTGATGAATTCCATTTTCAAACCCTTCCTTAGAAAATTTGTGCTAGTATTTTTTGATGATATACTAATCTACAGCAGGTCTTGGAAGGATCATGTTAGACATGTTGACAGGGTGCTCAAACTATTGCAGGAGAAACAATTATATGCAAAAACATCCAAATGTTTCTTTGGAGTACAAGAGGTGGAATATCTGGGTCATATTATATCTCACGAGGGTGTTAAAGTAGACCCTAACAAAATTAAAGCCATTAAGGAATGGAAAGTCCTCAAGACAATAAAGCAGTTGCGAGGATTTCTCGGGTTAACAGGCTATTATCGCAAGTTTGTTAAGAATTATGGGAGAATAGCAGCACCTCTAACAACATTATTGAAGAAATATGCATTTTCATGGACTCCCGAAGCAACTAAGGCCTTTGAACATCTTAAAGAGGCAATGTGCCTAGCACCGGTCTTAGCTACGCCAGACTTCACAAAAACCTTTATTGTGGAATGTGATGGCTCAGGAAATGGAATTCGTGCTATTTTAATGCGGGAAGGAAGACCCATTTCTTTTGAAAGTCGTCCAATCAAAGGAAAGTATTTACATAAACCTATTTATGAGAAGGAAATGTTAGCAATACTGCATGCACTAAAGAAATGGCGAACTTACCTAATGGGAAGACACTTCAAGGTAAAAACTGATCATGATAGTCTTAAACACTTTTTGGAAAAAATACTATCTTCAGAAGAGCAGCAAAAATGGGTCACAAAGATGTTGGGTTATGACTTTGAAATAATCTACAAAAAAGGAAAGCTTAATGTTGTTGCGGATGCACTCTCAAGAAAGAATGAAGAGGTGGAAGCATTGCTTTGTGCCATTTCTATTATCCAACCAGATTGGATAACCGAAGCAAGAGATGAATGGAAGAAGGACAAAGATGTATGGACACTCATTGAAAAGTTGCAGCAAGATCCTAGTACATCTGATACATTTAGTTGGAAAAATGATTCCTTATGGTACAAAGATCGCTTATATCTTTGTAAGAATTCCCAACTAACACAAAAGATTCTTCTGGAATTGCACACTTCTCCTTTAGGAGGACACTCAGGATTTTTAAAAACTTACCACGGGGTGAAGAAAGAATTTTTTTGGGATGGCCTTAAATCTGATATTCAAAAGTTTGTGGCGGAATGTTTGGTTTTCCAGCAGAATAAAGTGGAAACAATTAAGACCCCGGGACTTCTACAACCTTTATCCATTCCAAGTCAACGTTGGGAGGAGATTTCGATGGATTTTATCACAAGTTTACCTAAGTCTGAAGGAAAGAGTGTCATCATGGTGGTAGTTGATAGACTTACCAAGTATGCACACTTTTGTGCATTATCTCATCCATTTAAAGCAAGTACGGTTGCTACTACATTTATGGACAGAATTCAAAAGCTACATGGAAGCCCAAGGGTTATTGTGAGTGACAGAGATCCCATTTTTACTGGAAATTTTTGGATGGAGTTGTTTTCTTGTTTGGGTACTCAATTAGCTCATAGCTCATCTTATCATCCTCAATCTGATGGTCAAACTGAGATAGTAAATAAATGTTTGGAAGGATATCTTCGTTGTTTTGTATTTGATAAACAAACATAATGGGTCAAGTGGTTACCTCTCGCTGAATGGTGGTATAACACTTCCTTCCATACTGCAGCAAAAATGACCCCATTTATGGCACTTTATGAATATCATCCACCATCCATCACATCATCTTTAAGGGAAAATTCGAAGGTTCAAGCAGTGGAAGATCACATCGAGCATCAGCAAGAAGTTCTCCAACTCTTAAAGGATAACCTGAATTTGGCACAAAATCGAATGGAACAACAGGCAGATCAACATCGTAGCGAGAGAAGTTTTGATGTAGGAGATTGGGTATTTTTACGGCTACAACCATACAAACAAATGTCCCTCAAGCAAGCAAAGAAGGATAATAAATTATCGCCAAAGTACTATGGTCCATACAAGGTGTTGCAAAAGATTGGTACTATGGCATACAAATTGGAGCTTCCTGCTTCTTCGCGAGTACATCCAGTTTTCCATGTTTCATGCTTAAAGAAGGTTATAGGTGAAAATCTTCCAGTTCAAACAGTATTTCCAGAACTTGATGAGGAAGGGAAAATCATATTGGAACCTGAAGAAGTCATGGAAACAAGAACTCGACAACTACGGAATCGATCAATTTCAGAGTATCTCATCAAGTGGAAGAACTTACCCACTGAAGATTCTACATGGGAGGATGATAATTTTATACAGAAGCACCCAGAGCTACTCAAGCGTTGAGGACAACACTTTTTGAAGGAGAGGGGCATGTTAGGTCCCTATATTACTAGTATAGTCCCTTATTGTTGTTAGTGTAACCCCCTTATTGTTATTATTGTACCCTTGTAACCCCCATTTTGTTATTATTGTGCCCTTAAATTATTATAGTTAGGTCGGCTAGGATTACATTGTGGCCCACTAGGATTACATTATGGCCCCATGGACTCCTATATATAGAAAGGAGGTTTTGTGAATTGTATCATCCAAGAATTTTTCATTTATGTAATGTATTGGAGGTTTCCCCCTCGAAGTGGCTCATTTCTAAGGCGTTTATATCTCTTTTCTTCTCTTTTTGGAGCTAGTTACACAACACTCTTGCAGGATCCTATTTGCAAGAACTGATCAACTTCTCATCAATAGTTAAAATTAAATCATCGACATATAATACTATAATCAACAATTTACCTTCAACAAAAATATGGTCAATGTTTGCATATGCTTCACTTTTGGTGAAGCTCAACCCAGTTAGATAATTGTTGATCCTGGTTTACCAAGCACAAGGTGCTTGCTTCAATCCATACAATGCTCGTTTGAGTCTCCACACATGCGACTCTCTATTGAAGGTCTCAAACCCTTCCGGATATTCAATGTACACCTCTTCCTCAATATCTCCATTGAGGAACACTTTCTTCACATCCATATTATGGATATTCCATCCCATCTGCATTGCAAGTGTTAAAATTGATCTAATAGGAGGGTATCTTTCTACTAGAGAAAAGGTCTCCTCATAGTCAATTCCCTCCACCTGAGAGAACCCCTTGTTCACAAATTCGGCCTTGTGTTTCTTGATGCTTCTGGCTGCTACTTACTTCAACTTCTAGATCCATATCGAACCCACCATTGATTTGTCCTTTGGTCTTGGGACCACTTCCCAAACACTGTTTCTAAAAATGGAATCATGTTCCTCTATCATGGCATCAACCATACTGGTTTCTGCATTGATTCCTCAAATGAGGATGGTTTTGTATCTACTAGCTCACTCATAAGAGCCATGTAGCAATTCATTGATCTAATGACCTCCTCTGCCTATGTTGTGATGTGGGTGCTCCCACATTCTCTCTAACATCATGCAATAATATGTCAGCTTTATTGGTTCACTTCTGTCCTTCTCTGGATGTATCTTCTTAAGTGGATGTATCCACTCTCTTCGAGGCAATATGATCCCATACTCCCTCCAACATGATTCTCCTCTCTTCAACCACATACTTCTTCCAATGAGTGAGACTCTAGGGATCTGATGTTTTGGGTTTTTATACATATGTCTTGATGTATTATATAATACCATTGTCATCCAATACTGCCTCCATGTAGATCTTCCATGCCACGAAGTTTTTGGTTCCTTCCAAATCATACTCAAGCTTGATTCCATTGAAAGTCATCTTCATAGTCCTCGAGAAAACTTGTAACACTGATCTTCAAATTCTAATTTCCTTCAAAGAAAACTTTGAAATTCCTTCTCTATTGTGAATCTAGCTCTGATACCATGTATAATTTTTAATTTAGATTCAAAATTGCTCACTAAAACAAAAGACTCAAATCTACTCTACTCATCTATAGAAGCAAATTCAAAATCGAGAACACATATAAAAAACATGCATCATGATTCAACACACATACACATATATTTATCTAGGGGAAAAAACTGCTCAAAACCCCTTCCCATCTGTATTGCATTAATCAAATAATCAGGATGCATACAATAAGCTTGCTCAAGCTTGAGAACAACCTGCACCCATATCTTCTATCCTTTGCCTGAATGACTGACTTTGGCTGACACTTAGCCAATTTTAAAGCCCTCCAATATTCTATTTCATAAATTATTCCTCAAGGAATTAACTCCTATTAGTTAGGAAATTCCTCAATCTAGATTGTGCAATTCCTTTAGGTCCTTCTTTGACTATATGCACCACCTGTACAACTTGAAATAGTTTACAATTGATAATACACTGCCATTTAACTCCAATTTTAACTGGGTAACTTGAATTATATGCATGCATGAGTTAATTTAGGTTGATTGATCAATTAGTTGGTTAAACACTAAAGTTACACAACATTGCTAGACCTCACACTATTTCCTACAACAGTTGGAACTAGTTTAACTGACCATAACTCAATTTAACTAAATTAAATTGTTACAACTGAAATTAACTCAACCTAGGCTCCTAAAATTTAGGAATAACTATACCCAACTCAAGTTCATGCCCCCAACTTGAATTAACTAAGTTAATTGAGTGATAAAAACTATATCACTTCATTTAACTCATTCAAGTTGTGTGTTGATGTGGAATTTCTAATTTCTCCTAATTTAATCAAGGGGAAATTAAATTAGGACAAGTTTTTCTTCTTGACCCCTTGACTAAATTCTGCGTTGGATTGAAGTTTCTTCCCTTTCCCTTTCTTTTCCTTTCTATCCAAGGCATAATTATCCTCATCCTTGTCCTTGTATGGAGGCTCGTCTCTGTTACTCTGCCTTATTTATTCCTATACTAGATCAGACTATAATCACTCCGAGCTTGGTAGTTTCTCTCTACTATTCACGAAATCTTGATAACTATGCCAACCCTTGGGAAGGTCTAAGAGGGATAGAGCTACCAAATATTCTTTAGGGTCATTAACACTAACCCCACCAAGGTCATCACGACACTATGTAAACATTCTCAGTACTGCGAAATTGTGTCATTACTTCGAAGCTTTTCCTTGAGTGCCAACTTCCTGTGCTCATTATTGTTCTCGAACAACTCTACTAGTGTTTTCCACATCACTAAATTTTTTTTCTTTCCCATGTATATTCGAGACAATATGATCCCGTACTCCCTCCAATATGATTCTTCTCGCATTAGCCACATCATTCTTCCACTGAGCGAGACTCTGTGTATCTAATGCTAAGGGTTTTTCCACATCTATCTTGATGTATTATAGAAGCCCATTGTCATCCAATACTACCTCCATGCAGATCTTCCATGCCACAGAGTTTTTGGTTCCTTCCAAATCATACTCGATCCCGAGTCCATTGAAATTCATCTTCTTAGTCCCAGAGAAAATCTGTTGCACTGATCTTCAAATTCTAGTTTCCTTCAAAGACAACTTCAAAATATATTCTTTGTTGTAAATCTAGCTCTGATACCATGTATAATTTTTAATGTAGATTCAAAACTACTCATGTAATTTACTAAAACATAAGACTCAAATCTACTCTACTCATCTGAGGAGGAAAATTCACGATAAAAAACACATATAAAAAACATGCCTTATGAATCAACACACATACACATAGATTTATCTAGGGGAAAGAAACTGCTCAAAACCCCTTCCTATTGGTATTATATTAATCAAAGAATATGGATGCATACAATATGCTTGGTAAAGCTTGAGCACAACTTGCACCTGTATCTTCTATCCTTTGCCCAACTGAATGAATTTGGCCAACACTTATCCAATTTTCAAGCCCTCCAAGCTTCTATTTCCTTACGTAGTTCCTCAAGGAATTAACTGCTATTATTTAGGAAATTCCTCAATATGGATTGCGCAATTCCTTTAGGTCCTTCTCTGACTGCATGCACCACCTGTACAACTTGGAATATTTTACAAGTGATAGTACATCACCCTTGAAATCTAATTTTAACTGGGTAACTCAAATTTTATGCATGCCTGATTTAATTTAGGTAGATTGATCAGTTCACTTGTTAAACACTGAAGTTACACCTTGTTGGGCCAGAATTGTGAATTATGGATAAAACACCCTTCCCTAGACAGATTAAAATCTAGAACAATAGATTAAAGACGATACGACTACCTTTCATAACTCAGAGTAGACACACAGAAAGGATTAGAGGCTTACTTGTAATCTAAGTGCTTCTAAATGGCTCTTTCTGTCGCTTCCGTTGTAGCTTCAAATTCAAGCGGTTTGTGCAAAATGCTTCCTGCAAGAAAGAACACTATAACAATAGAAGATAGAAATAATACAGATGTCTATTCAATTTAGTTAGCTAAATTAGCAAAGCATAAACAATATACATCAACTAAGATCTTGTAATATGGAAAATAAAAGCAATACAGATGCATATAGGGAAAATTAAGCTGTATTCTTTATTGATGAAAGAAGGAGAGGTTACAGCCAAATGACTGATTTAAAGTGACCATTCTAGAAACAATCCTCAGCCCCATCAAAGTATAAATCTCTCTAGCAGTTGTTACACAAATCTAGCTCTCAATTGAAAATTCTCCAGCATTTATCTACTCAAATTCTTCCTTATTAAACACTCAGATCTGTGATAAATTTATAAATGAACTGAAGGTTGTTTTGCAATCAATGAATTTCCAATAATAGGAAAGACATGTTCCCAATTTTTTAGATGTCAAATGGACACTTGGATTTGAAGCTTGACATATGTGAACTCTTCTAGAAGGCACTGACCAAGTGGAGATTCCAGAACAATGAGAATTTTGCTCCCAATGTGACCAACGCACCCATAGATGTCAGGAAGTGCTTTGCAAAGAAGCCTTGCATGGGGCTACCTACATATGCAACACACTTATTCCCCTTAGAGGCAACGTTGGTGAGCTCTCATATGCTATATAATAAACTTCAAACCTTGGAAACCTTTGCTTGATGAAAGTCATGCTTGATTTGTCTTGTTCTTGCCTTAGGGCATGTAGCAAATTGAAATGATAGAGAATGATAGAACCTTAGCCATTGGTCCTGGAGATGATTCCCAGTTAACCAGGTCATTGGGAATGACGCCCAAATTGACCTATAAAAATTGCCCCCTAAAGCATGAGGTCAAAATAATAAAAACATTTGACTGAGATGCTTTACACTGTGATAGGGTTGGAGATGAAGTGGAGTGGTCACTTGCATCAATATTACAATACATTACATCATGATATATCTTCTTTGATCATAATTGCTAAGGGTAGGCATTCCCATGTTCAGCACATAAAAATCTAATAACATGTACATAATTCAGAAAGTCGTCGACAGTGGAATGTTGCCCAATGCAGACATGCCTATAGATATAAGCCCATGTTTGGATGACAATCTGTATTTAAGGTCACCGTACAGATGATGTGTACAACAATCATAAAATTGCAGCCTAGATGGCTGAAACTAGATCTGGGGTATTCTTATCTCATTCACTCGATCATTCAGGTACAAGTCTAGCCATGCGAATATATGATTTGTCGTCGAACATGGAAAGACATCGTTTGATTACTAGCCAATGATGTGAGCTGTTAACAAACGTAAGAGAACCACCATCAATGAAGATGGCCCTCAAGGTACTGCAGTACATTTTGTAAGGCTTGAATAGATGACATGATGTTGAACGCCAAACAAAATATTTTGGTCAAAGGTCTGGAAGCGAGGATCTTGTCGATACTATAACAAGCCTCATGGTAATGGAATCTAATGTTTCTAAGTGAACTTCCTGGATATTGATTTGTAGTCAACAGGAAGTCACCTTATTGCGAAACGGGAGTTACTGATTTCAGAGACAAGGGTATGACTTGATATAACAATTTTCAGGGATGACGATCATGAGAATAAAGGTTTACGAGTATTACAAAAGGATGAGTTTATTCACCGGATGACTTCTCTTGAACATATCGGTGACACTGTGATGAGTTGGCAGCATTGATCCAAAACCGAAGTGAAGGTATGATAAACCATAGGTATGAATGAAATATCAAGATGATTTACCCAATACAAATAGTCATGGACATGGAGTGAAGGAAGTGTCATGTTCAAGAGCAACTTGCTACCATAAATAATTTTTTCTCACTTTTCCCAAATTTTTCTCAGTCATTTGTCAACCAGTACCTCTTTATTTTTTAACAAGCTTGAGGAGGATAACATTTGCTTGATCTATAATTCAACCCTTTGGGCGAACAAAGTATCTCTATTTAATAATTTAACGAGTCTAGCGATGAATGAAACTCGATTCTTGCCATGATCGACAAGCCCGTCGCTATTTTATGTTTTAACGAGCTTAATGACAGTGATAGCTCGCTCCTTTTACATATTTAGAGAGTCTGAAAAAGTGGATGAAAGGAAACTCCATAAATATTTTTTCGTAAATTTGTCACTTAGATCCGAAAAAGTGTAAAATAATATCTGAGAGAACCTCTTTGGTCATGTTTAACCAAGGTATTCCTTTTTCATAAATAATCTATCTCAGTTTGGAAAATGGTTAAATTTATATTGAGTAGATATCAATTCATTTACTTTTACGAGCTCAAAAAGACAAGTGCTTAGAAATATTTTCACATTATCGGAGTCTGAAAAGAGCTGAAAGAAGAATCCAGGGGTTCCTTTTTCGTTGTTATTGAAGCTAGAAAAAGAGATAAAAGTGTGATTCAAATCATTTTTCGTTTTTAACAAAGCTCGAAAAATAAAGAGAAAAAGTATGCTTTGTGGTCAAGTCATTCTTTGAAATAAATCTGCACGACTAATCTATTCATCATTTGTATTTCCTATTCAGAACAACATCAAATGGATTAAAAATACTTGTTTCATGATAAAAACATAATAAAAATATAGTCATAGCAATAAATTTAACTTGCAAATAATTAAATGACTATTTAAAAGTAGTTTCACTATTCATTTTTACCATTACATAGTTGCCATTTGTATTTTGGAGCTCTTAACTTTATTTTTCCCCCGAACTTCAACTGTTGATTGTGATTGTTTCTATGGACGGTGTTGACCACACTTTGTCAACGACCCCATAGCAGTACACCCCATTTTTTCAAATTGGATTCATTATGTTCGACGTGTTTGCGTGATTCAAATTCCATCGATAGCCGACAGTTTATGAACTATGTAAACCCATTCTGCATGTTTGTGATGTAAATGGTCTAAGTAAGACCACCATGTATGTAACAACCTATGTAAGCCTAGTATGTTGGTGATGATTTCTATCCTAGGAGGTTTTTTGTTTCACTGATTTGCTTGTGTTTTTCGACACAAGTGATCGACAAAGTTTTCCCTTTCAGCTTCACCCCAAAGCTAGGGTGGATTTTGTCATCAAGATGCTAAGTGAGTCCTAGTGTTTTCTATCGAGTCTTTGTAAAAGTAGTTTGAGAATAATATTAGTTAATTGGATATATTATTTTATTACAAGCTGCTTGGTTTACTAGATCATATTTTGAGTCGCAGAATTGGGTAACTATTTGAGGGCTGATACGAATGGGTATTCCCCCTTTATGTGTCTAAATGTATTTATCTTATGTAAAGAGAGTTGGAAAAATAATTAAATTCCCTCTCAGTCAATTAATTAAATTTTCTGGCCAAATTAATTAAAGAATCCTAAGCCAAAAATTTAATTAATTTTAGGTCCTAGGTGAGTTAAAATTTTTCAAGGGAAAAATTTGTTGGTCCTTAAAAAATAATTTTTTAGAGGTCCCAGGCCAAGGGAATATTGAGAATTTCAAGAAATTTTGGACCCTTGGGCCTTGGTGGTTAAGTCAAAGTCAAAATTTTGAGGTAATTAACTCAAAAATATTATTTTTGAGTTAATTAAAATGGAATTAAATGATAAATTCGAATTTCCTCAAAATTACAATTTCGATGGTCCAGATTAAAAGATGATTAAATCTTTTCGACGATCGAGATTATTTTGACATGGATCAACTGAACTAGTCGTTGGAGATTTTATCTTATAAATTAGAAGTCTTTGTCAATATTTCAGTTATCTGATCTTTGAATCGTGCACTTGTTCTTGGAATCTCTTGTGTTTTTTTTTATTGAATAAAGAATAAATACTTTGGGGTTACAAACTTTGGTGTTCCTTTTCCAGATCTATGTGGTGATGTTGTCTCTAAACTTTGCTACTTCTATTGGTTTTTGATGATTGATGGCCTCTATGGATTAATCTACATACAGGGATCTTGTGCAGTTTTCTGGGTTTCTAAAATAACATTTTGATTTAACAGAAATATTAGTTATCTATTTTTTCTGAAAGGTCTCATGTTTATTTTTTAATCTCTATCAATCCAAAATTAAGATTTAAGTGTGCAGATATCGTTTTTTTTTAAGATTTGAGTGTTTGGGGAAATTTTTAGTTAGATCAGCCGACTCTCAGATTTTAGAAAATTTGAAAAAGCCATTGTTTCCTAATTTCTAAGGTTATCTTACGAAATATTTTTTGCAGGGTCTTTCTAGAGCTTGTGCCTAAATAAAAAAACAAAAATATTTATCTTAATTTTTTTTAATTTAAAGTTAGATATGGCTAGTAAGAGCCTTAGATTTTCAGATTTGGGAGTGAAGTTAGACTTATACTCCTGAGATCTGATAGATTTGCAACTCTTGTGCATAGATCTGTAAATATATTATATAAATCTGTAATTTACATGTGTCGATATGAAGTTTTGTAACATAATTTTGAATTCTAACATTTGGGTTTTTTTAGGATTTTCGCTATTTTTGTACATATTGGGTATTGGGTTTCTTTTTTCACTTGTGCAGAATTAGATCTAAAAAATCAGCTAAGGAAATCTTCAGATCTGAAAAATCAGCTAAAGAAATCTTCATATCTGAGCCAGATCTAGACCCTGGAGGGCAAGATATGAGCTCAATATTTGTTTGTAGGAATAGATTTGAAAAATCAACTAAGAAAATCTTCAGATCTAAGCCAGATCTAGACCCTGGAGGGCAAGATCTGGGCTTTTGAGGCTATTTTTACAGGATTTTGGTCTCCAAAATTCTGTTTTTCAAATGACAACATTATCCCAAAATTTCAAAAATTTTCAATGGTGGGATGTTCAAAACCTTGGGCTAAGGGTTTGATTTCTAAACCCTTAATTTCCTGTAAATTTTATTACAACAAGCAAATCACAAATAATTAGGCCCTAAAAACATATTTTATATGGTCAAAATTGTTTAGAATTGCAAAATCTTCATTTTTAGAATTTTTGGCCATTTGGACATCTTTAATTTTGCCTAGATCTGACTTTAAAGCTTGTTGGAAATTACTGCATAACTGTGAAAAATCAGATCTGAACATTTTTTATGCATATCTTAAATAAGGTCTAAAAAATTTGAATTTTCAATTCTTTTGGCAAAACTTACTATTTTTAAACATAGTGGGGATCATTTTCAGTATTTTCAAGTTGCCGATCTGTTATCAATTTACTGTTGTTACAAACTTATCAGTTCTGAAAATTACTGAATCAAACTTTCTTAAAGCCTTAAAATTGAAATTTTCAAGTTTTAATATATTTTTGCTACTTCTAGAAGTATTCAACAGCTATTTTGGGCAGTTTTATCTTGTTGATCTTTCACTGTTTCATTGCTAAAATAAAAATATAAGATCTAAAATTTCTCTTAATCAAGCCCTAAAAATTGATTTTTCCTCAAAGTTCAACAATTTTTACTATTTTATGTCATTTTGGTCATTGGTTCTGGTATCGTTTGTTTGTTGATCTATGGTTTAAATTACTATTGTATTTTATATTTCATATCTGAAATCTTGTTGAAAAATATATCCTAAGTTTGATTATAGGAGAAAATTTAATTTTTGGATTTGCATTTTTAAGAACATCATTTAATCCATAAATTTCTTGATGAAATGGTTTTATTAGCATTATACTTTCATGGTATATATGGATGAATAATTATTGAGATTTAAGTGCTAGTAAATTTCATATGTTTCAGTCGGGTTTGATGATCATTCACATCTGAGTTTCGGAACGTGTTCTATCAATTAAAATTTCCTAATGTTTAATTAAATTTTGTTTCATTTACTTGAATTATTGGATGTTTATTGAATACTAATGTTTGGGAAATCTTTTCAAGTAAGTGTGATTGATATATGATTTTGAGAGCTCTATTGTGGATCTGTATATCTTTTAATCGAGTAATTTTGGCATCTTCATAATTGGCACTCTCGCACTCTCGCTTAAGTACTTAGTGGTTAGATTGGATTATTTATAATCTAAGTGCTTTAGGCTTTTTAACATTAACTCTCATCTTCAAAACTTGCTTCATCTCGCTCCTTCTTCAAATCGTTTTCCTTGCATTCTAGATTCTAAATTAACATTGCATAGCAGTAGTTTCTAATCAAGTACTTGGTTTTAATTTCCTTAGTAGGATAGTTGACTCCATAAGGCACTGGTATCAATATTTCTAATTCAATCGAATCATTTAATCTTGCTAGATCTTTTGCAAGTATTTGGTCATTTAACTGTCTCTCCCAAACTGGTTGGTTCCCAACGAGTTCTCCTTCATTCCATTTCCATAGGGTCTACCCCCCTTAGTCTGTTATAAGGAGACAACTTAAATAGAGAGATTGGGGATCAAGGTGACATCCCCTGATCTGAGATGTTGTCACAGTGCCTAGACATTCTGTGCAACTTTTTGGAGCCGTTGCCAGGGATAGAGTTTTTTTGTCCTTGGTCTTAGCGAAATTTTCCAATCTTCTAATATTTTTTCTTGCCATTCATTAGCTCGTCGCACGGCATAACATTTTTTGGCGTCATTTTATCATCATATATTTCGTCATATCACTAATAATTTCATCATTTACACCTTTGGAACCTGGAAATTTCAGTTGGCTTCTTGTTTGGGTGGCGACTCCACTTATTCATCTATTTACTCCTAGATAAGAATCCCCCCTCCATATCCATCTGCTACTCTCGATTATTTCTTCTATTTTAGAATTAGTTTCATGTTCAAGTGGTGACTCCAATTATTTCATTTCTTACAAGAGTTCCTACTAAGAAGCTCACTTCTTGAGGGCCTCTTGACTATTCTTGAACACGGATCTCTTTCTCTAGCATCCACTTAGCCTTTAAGCAAGTAATCATGGGTGATCCTTTTCATGACATGCCAAAAGAGGCCATTTGAAAAATGCCTTTGTTCTCAGGTGGTGATTCAACCACTTCTCAAAATCATCTCTTAATGGTTACTCATATAATAAACAGATATTGTCTTCCTTCACAATATAATCATGAAGATATCAAGATACGTCTCTTTGTTTGTTCCTTAGATGGTGATGTTATGAAATGGTTGAGTAATTGGCCTGAGGATTGGCCTGAGGTATCATCAATGCTTTTAAATATGAATATATAAAACAAGCTGACTTGCCTTGGGCCCCCAGTACTATGCAAAGAAATGAAAGTCATCTTGTAGAGAACTCAACTATCAACAGAAAAGTCCAGGACAATTCTCAAGATGAATCCACTTGTACCACGACAGCACAAATGCATGATAGTGGTGATGTAGGAAAAACTTGTCAAATCAGTGTTGACAACGATAAACATCTTGTTAACGAATTGATTCAAATCATTAAGAATATGGAACTTATTCAAGAAAAAATAATAGTGGATCACGCCAGGGAAATTGGTTCTATGCAGAGTGGGTTATTGACCTTAGAAAAAAAACATATCAAGGAAATGACGATCATGGAAACAAATCATGAGAAGGAGATGAAATGTATGAAAAATTTCTTCATGGCCATGAAAGCGGATAATGATAAAATGATTCAAAACATGGAAGCTAACCAGATCAATCTTCAAAATAGGATAAATGCCATTGAATTAATTCATGCACAAGAAATAAATGTCATGGAAAACAGGATAAATATGATGGATGTTAATCATTCTAATTATATGTCTCTTCAACAAAATTTGTTGACTATTGAAGGGAGTCATGTGAAGGAAATTACTGTTGTTAATTTTATGCATTCTAATCAAGTGACTGATATTCAAAATAAGTTGGAAAAAATGGAAATATCACACATGCAGAATTTCCAAATTAAGTATGAATTGTCAACAGATCATAAGCCTCCTAGTTCTCTGAAGTAATTTCCATCTCATCACACAGAGGTCACTTTTCCCATTAAGGAAAAATTAACTATGGTTACAAAGGACGTTAAGAAAGACCAAGCTTATGTGTCACCTTTAACAGAGTATATTCAGAATAAGATTGGTTACACTCCAGGTTCATAAGATGTTTTGTACAAGCATTTTCAAGATAAGGACAAGAAAGTCTCATTACTAACATCACAGCCCACTAAGAAGAAGAGGAAAAAGAAGAAAAGAAGAAGTAAGTGGTTTGATTTGTCTGATGGCCGAGAGCAGCTTGACATTCAGATAAGATATAGTCCTACCATATGCAAGATTGGAAATGGCACATCTGAAAAGCGGCATACAGACTTGCTTGAAAGCAGGCAAATGCTCAGCATGCACTATATTGAGCATATCTGATGCCACAGGGCATCCTTTGTATTGTATCTCTAACCCTACACCTTGTTATTTCAGCATTTCATTTTGTAGTTAGAGTAGATTTACTTTTCATGTTAAGTAGAATAATAAATGAAAAAAAAACTTCTATTTTTCAAGTGCCTAATGTTATATGATGATATTTAGATGGACGCTAGTTATGTAATTTTGTGTGTTGCTTGGATACAGATTCTGGATTCTCACATTCCTTCGATGAAGCAACGTGTCCCCAAGTAGAGCCAGATTTTGACCACACTTTGTTAACGACCCCATAGCAGTACACCCCCATTTTTTCAAATGGGATTCATCATGTTTGACGTGTTCGTGCCATTTAGATTCCATCGATAGCTGACAGTTTTATGAATGATGTAAACCCATTCTGCATGTTTATGATGTAAATGATTTAAGTAAGACCACCATGTATGTAACAACCTAGGTAAGCCTAGTATGTTGGTGACGATTTCTATCCTAGGAGGTTTTTTGTTTCACTGATTTGCTTGTGTTTTTCGACACAAGTGATCAGCAGAGTTTTCCCCTCCAACTTCACCCCAAAGCTAGGGTGGATTTTGTCATCAAGATGCTAAGTGAGTCCTAGTGTTTTCTATCGAGTCTTTGTAAAAGTATTTTGGGAATAATCTTAGCTAATTAGCTAGATTATTTTATTACAAGCTGCTTGGTCTACTAGATCATGTTTTGAGTTGCAGAATTGTGTAACTATTTGAGGGTCTATACGAATGGGTATTCCCCTTTTATGTGTCTAAATGTATTTATTTTATGTAAAGAGGGTTGGAAAAATAATTAAATCCCCTCTCAATCAATTAATTAAATTTTCTGGCCAAATTAATTAAAAAATCCTAAGCCAAAAATTTAATTAATTTTAGGTCCTAGGTGATTTTTTCAAAGTCAAAATTCGTGGGTCCCTAAAAAATAAAATTTTAAAGGTCCCAGGCCAAAGGAATATTGAGAATTCTAAGAAATTTTTGACCCTTGGGTCTTGGTGGTTAAGTCAAAGTCAAAATTTTAAGGTAATTAACTCAAAAATATTATTTTTGAGTTAATTAAAATGGAATTAAATGATAAATTCGAATTTCCTCAAAATTATAATTTCGACGGTCCAGATTAAAAGATGATCAAATATTTTCAACGGTCGAGATTATTTTTACATGGATCAACTGCACTAGCCGTTGTAGATTTTATCTTATAAATTAGAAGTCTTTGTCAGTCTTTCAATCATCTGATCTTTGAATCGTGCACTTGTTCTTAAAAGCTCTTGTGATTTTCTTTTGATGAATAAAGCATAAATACTTTGGGGTTACAAACTTTGGTGTTCATTTTCCAGATCTATGTGGTGATGTTGTCTCTAAACTCTGCTACTTCTATTGGTTTTTGATGATTGATGGCCTCTATGGATTAATCTGCATACAGGGATCTTGTGCAATTTTCTAGGTTTCTAAATAGCATTTTGATTTAACGGAAAGATTAGTTATCTATTTTTCTAAAAGGTCTCATGTTTATTTTTTAATCTCTATCAATCTAAAATTCATATTTAAGTGTGCATAGATCGTTTTTTTTTTAAGATTTGAGTGTTTGAGGAAATATTCAGTTAGATCAACCGATTCTCAGATTTCAGAAAATTTGAAAAAGCCCATTGTTTCATAATTTCTAAGGTTATCTTACGGAATATTTTTTGCAGGGTCTTTCTAGAGCTTGTGCCTAAATAAAAAAATAAAAATATTTATCTTAATTTTTTTTGAATTTAAAGTTAGATTTGGCTAGTAAGGGCCTTAGATTTTCAGATCTAGGAGTGAAGTCAGACTTATACTCCTCAGATCTGATAGATCTGCAACTCTTGTGCATAGATCTGTAATTTACATGTGTAGATCTGAATTGTTGTAACATAATTTTGAATTCTAACATTTGAATATTTTAGGATTTTCGCTATTTTTGTACATATTGGGTATTGGGTTTCTTTTTTCACTTGTGCAGGATTAGATCTAAAAAATCAGCTAAGGAAATATTCATATCTAAAAAATCAGCCAAAGAAATTTTCAGATCTGAGCCAGATCTAGACACTAGAGGGCCAGATCTGAGCTCAATATTTGTTTGTAGGAATAGATCTGAAAAATAAACCAAGGAAATCTTTAGATCTAAGCGAGATCTAGACCCTGGAGGGAAATATTTGGGCTTTTGAGGCTATTTTTATATGAATTTGGTCTCCAAAATTTTAATTTTCAAGCGACAACATTATCCCAAAATTTCAAGAATTTTCAATTGTGGGATGTTCAAAGCCTTGGGCTAAAGGTTTGATTTCTAAACCCTTATTTTTCTGTAAATTTTATTACAAAAAGAAAATCACAAATAATTAGGCCCTAAAAACATATTTTATGTGGTCAAAATTGTTTAGAATTGCAAAATCTTCATTTTCAGAATTTTTGGCCATTTGGACATCTTTAATTTTGCCTAGATTTGACTTTAAAGCTTGCTGGAAATTACTGCATAACTGTGAAAAATCAGATCTGAACATTTCTGATGCATATCTTAAATAAGGTCTAAAAAATTTGAATTTTCAATTTTTTCATCAAAACTTCTATTTTTAGACATAGTGGGGATCATGTTCAGTATTTTCAGTTTGCTGATCTGTTTTCAATTTATTGCTGTTACAAACTTATCAGTTCTGAAAATTACTGAATCAAACTCTCTTAAAGCCTTAAAATTGAAATTTTCAAGTTTTAATATATTTTTGATATTTCTAGAAGTATTTGGCAGCTATTTTGGGCAGTTTTATCTTGTTGATCTGTCACTATTTCACTGCTAAAATAAAAATATAAGATTTGAAATTTCTCTTAATCAAGCCCTAAAAATTGTTTTTTCTTCTAAGTTCAACAATTTTTACTATTTTGTGTCATTTTGGGCATTGGTTTTGGTATCGTTTGTTTGCTGATCTATGGTTTAAATTACTGCTGTAATTTATATTTTAGATCTGAAATCTTGCTGGAAAATATATCCTAAGTTTGAATATAGGAGAAAATTTAATTTTTGGATTTGCATTTTTAAGAACATCATTTAATCCATAAATTGCCTGATGAAATGGTTTTATTAGCATTATACTTTCATGGTATATATGGATGAATAATTACTGTGATTTAAGTGCTAGTAAATTTCATATGTTTCAGTCCGGTTTGATGATCATTTGCATCTGAGTTTCAGAATGTGTTCTATCAATTAAAATTTCATAATGTTTAATTAAATTTTGTTTCATTTACTTTAATTGTTGGATTTTTATTGAATACTAATGTTTGGGAAATATTTTCAAGTAAGTGTGATTGATATTTGATTTTGAGAGCTCTATTGTGGATCTGTATATCTTTTGATCAAGTAATTTTGGCATCTTCATAATTGACACTCTTGCTTAAGTACTTAGTGGTTAGATCAGATTATTTATAATCTAAGTGCTTTAAGATTTTTAACATTAACTCTCATCTTCGGAGCTTACTTCATCTCGCTCCTTCTTCAAATCATTTTCCTTGCATTCTGGATTCTAAATTAACATTGCATAGCAGCAGTTTCTCATCAAGTACCTGGTTGTAATTTCCTTATCAGGATAGTTGACTCTATAAGGCACTGGTATCAATATTTCCAATTCAATCGAATCATTTAATCTTGCTAGATCTTTTACAAGTATTTGGTCATTTAATTGTGTCTCTAGAACTTGTTGGTTCCCAACGAGTTCTCCTTCATTCCATTTCCATAGGGTCTAACCCCCTTAGTTTGCTATAAGGAGACAACTTAAATAGAGAGATTGGGGATCAGGGTGACAACCCATGATTTGAGGTGTTGTCGTGGTGCCTAGACATTTTGTGCGACAACAGACGGATTTCATCGTCGTTTGACCCATGTTAGCACCATGAACCTCCCCTTCCCTTTGGTCTTCATTTCATTTCCAATTTCTGCAAATTTTTAGGGTTTTAAGACCCCTAGGGTAAATTCTGCCAAAAATGAGGGCAACACACCCCTGAATGTCAAAACTTGCACTGCATAGCAAGTACAATGAAGTGTACTTGCATGTGCTACGCACTATCTCTTGTCAGGGAGTGCATTGGGCACAGTTTAAATTTTTGATTTTCTTATTATGCCAAAAATTGACCTAGTTTTTTGCAATAAATGGAATCTAATGGATCTTATGGTTGTGTTTCAGGTTTCCATAAAATTATAATGACGATTACATGGAGATAAAGAGAACATGAAGAACAATATATGATTACCTTGAATGATCCGGGTACTTTAAGAGCCCTAAGAGATTGTGGATTGCTTAAGTACTTCAAATTGTCCAGGATGAGGCAACAAATAAAACTCTTGGAGTTCTTAGTTTGAGCATGGGATCCGACGATAGAGGCATTTCATATTAAGAACCAAGTGGTTCCTATAACAGTTTAGGATGTGTATTTTCTCACAGGTTTGTCGAGGAGAGGTTTGCCCATTTCCCTCTCAGGGTCTACCATTGGAGGAGAGACAGTGAGGGATTATATTATGAAGTATTGCTATCCAGGGGCAGAACCTAGAAAATATGGAAAAATAAACATTCGAGATGTCAGAGATTTGACTTTGAGAACTATCCTTTTCACAATCACTAAAATTGCTAGCACCGTTACACTAAATTTATCGAACATCTCATATATGCAGTATGTGCTATAGTGTATGGAGCTAACAGTCTTCAACTGGTCTAAAGTTGTTCTGTCTCAGATAAAGGAACAATTGAAAAAAGCAAAGGGAGGAAAGAATAAGAATTTCAGTTATGGTTCTATCCTTATATCCTTCAGCTTGGAACAGATTCCACTGATGCAGCCACAACATGTGACACTGGATATAGCTAGTCCTAGAGATCCTCGATTGTAGAGATGGGTAGAACTCATGGGTCGGCATGCAGGCCAATCGACTGTTGTGTTATCTACTGAATTCTTCATCTAGTTCCAGTGACAGATCTTCGCCATCGATGAGTATCCATACGCAGACGTCGATTTTCTAAGGGATCCAGATTTAGCATTACCAGAAGGCGCTCAGTGGGGTGCAATAGGTAAGAATGTTTTGACCATGTTTTTTTATTTTCCTAAGGTTTATACAATTTTTTTGTGTTTTGATTTATTTTGAAGACTGAACTAAATGCTTGATGTAATGCAAATTTTGGTCGTGTTCAACCAGTAGTGGAACCGGAGCACGAAGCAGATGTGCTAGCAGAGAGGGCTATCGGGAGAGCAGTCCTTCAGGATCTTGATCTGGCTGAGACTCTGACTGAGCTTCAGCAGCACATAGAAGGCTTGACCTTCAGGATTTCGGATTTCCAGATCGAAGAGCTTCCTATGTGACTGCAACAACACACTATTGAGGTTCCTAACCATTGGATGCGATTACTTCATAGGATAGCTAGATCTATAGCATGTTACCACGAGCACCATGAGTTTACTTATGAAATTTTGCATACATTTTGAGGTCATATGAACAATGTGTCTTGCGCACAAATTTTGTAAAAACCTATAACTATCTATTTATATGATTTCAGAGTTTTTCCTATGTTTATTGTGCAATCCTATTCAATGATGTGAATGTTTAATTTACATATGTTACAAATGTCCGTCTAAAACTTGATTAGCTAAGGAATTAGTTAATGTGTTCAAATTTCTGGAAATGTGTTGATATTGAATAAAATCAAAGTGTCTTTCCATAAGTCGAACTCTTAGGAACAATCTAAGAAGTGTTGGATTTCTAACAGTATAAACACTAGTAAGTTGTAATACCACAAGTTGCGAGTCTAACCTTATGATTATGTGGTTAATACCAAATGATATGGCATCAGAGAGAAGTTTGATCAACGCGCTATAATCAATGATATTATTCGTCAATATACCAATACAAATCCCTTGAAAACTCACTAACTATCCGTTCAGAGCTAAAATGGCCCACACTGCAGAGGATAGATTCTGCGTACTACGACTAGCACCATCAACATATCCAAAAAATGGTTCTGAAGATTCAGACATCTGCGATGAAATGTAAAGTGGATTACTAATGTCAAGAAAAATCTAAAAACAAATTAAGATAGTGAATGCAAATCAACAACATATATACAATATACAAAAAATTACTACGCTTATGATTAAGCATAGTAACGTTTCAAATACAACCCATTTCTAGGCTGCACCAATAGAATTCCATCGTAATTACCTAACTCATAGGCACCCTTAGCAATAAATCTTTTGACAATATAGGGGCTATGCCATAATAGCTCAAACTTTCTTGTAACTATTACATCAGCTTCTTAATCGTAGAGAAGGACCAAGTCGCCCTCTGAGAAAATGTGAGGCTGGACATTTTTGTCATATTGCGCCTTTATACGTCTCTTATATGCTTCGTTGGCCAATTGGGCTTCAAGACTCGTTTCATCAAAATGGATGAGATTAAGGAGACACACTTCTTCTTCTGAGGTGTCAGGTAACAAGTCTATTGCGAGTTTTAATGATGATATTTCACATTGGATTGGTAAGATAGCTTATAGACCATACACCAATTAAAAGGGAGTAAATCTAGTTGCATTTCTCACCGAGGTTCGATACGCCCACAAGGTGGAGTACAAGATCAAATTCTAGTTTCTTTTACGAACTCCTATAATTCGTTGAAGCATTCGTTTAAGAATTTTTTTAATAGCCTCAACTTTTCCATTTGATTGTGGATAATAAGAAGTAGAATTATCATGTGATAATCCTAACTTGGTAGTTAATTTATAAATAATGTGGTTGCGAAAATGATTCCCATGATCTGTAACTATAACCTGTGGGACCCCAAACCATGCAATAACGTGGTTGAAGAAAAACAATGCATATGTTTGTCCTGTGTTGTTGAATGTAGGCATCGCTTCGGCCCATTTGGTAAAATAGTCGACTGTGAAAATAATATAACCATTCCCCCTAGACGAAGGAGGGTTACAAGTCATGAAGTCAATACCCCATTTCGTAAATGGTCCAAGAGAGACAATAGGATGCAATGGCACTAGCGGTTTGTAGATTTTACGATAAAAAATCTTGCATGCATGACAACTTCTGACCGCGAGGATGCAGTCTCGAAAAATAGTAGGCCAAAATTAACCGGTGTGGAGTATCTTCTGTGCGGTAGCATATCTAGATAAATTTCCACCACAAGCCCCAACATGAAAATAATTTAACACTTTTCGGTCTCCTCATGAGTGAGGCACCTCCTTAAAATTGTATCGACACCACGACGATAAAGTGTATCACCGAAGATTAGATAATCTTTGGCTTGGTATCGAATACATCACTGTTCAGAGTGAGAGGTATTAGGTCAAAAATTTTGGGTTTGGAGATAAATGATGAAATCCCCATACCTAGGATCATATGATTCGATCAGAAACAGAGACTCGTCTGGAATTGATGGTTCTGACGTAGTTTTAGTACTATCAGAGGCAGGGTCACAGAGAGGCTGAGCCAAAACTAAAGAATTCTTTGACGTGGATTGCTAAATTCCAAATAAAATTCCTGCAAAATGACAATCCATTTTGAATATTTTTTGCCTAGCAATTGACGTGATAAGATGTAATTCATGGGGTTGCAATCCGAAACTATTGTTGTTTTTCAGAGCAGGATATAATGGTGAAATATTTGGACAGCTTGAACAACAACCAAGGCTAGATTTTCTACGTACGAGTACTTAACTTCCGTATCATTAAGATTACGACTCAAATAATAGATCGGATGTTCAATTCCATCCTCTACTTGGATCGATACCATAGCAATGGTCGTTTCAACCACGACGATATATAGGAAATAATCATTTTGATAATTAGGAGGATACATTAATGATGCACGGACAAGAGTGTCCTTGAAAACATCAAAATAAGTTTGCGCAACTTGGTCCCAATGGAAGGGAACCCCCTTTTCAAGGGTCGAGTAAATCCTTTAGCCATTTCAGCGTAATTTGGAATGAGCCTCCTTAGAAAGTTAGCCTTTCCTTGAAGTTTTTGTATCTAAAGTAAGTTTGATGGCACAGACAAATTAAGAATGGCTTTAACCTTCAAAGGTTCGATTCGAATCCCTTCTTTTGAGACTATGAATCCAAGAAAACGACCAAAACCAACACAAAACACACATGTATGTGGATTGAGGCATATTTTATAGTGTCGGAAGTATAAGAAAATGGCTCTCAAATGCATCAGGTGATCAGTCTGATTTCTTGAATGCGCTGGTAAATCATCTAAGTATGGTTGAACAATGTGCTTGATGTCATTGAAAGCATAATCCATTGCTCTCTGAAAAGTGGCCCCATCATTCTTTAAGTCAAACAGAAGTTTCCTATAAGCGAATGTGCCCCAGGGACAAATGAATGTTGTCTTATGTTGATCATTTGGGTAGATATTGATTTGATTGTAGCCGGAAAATCCATCCATGAACGAAAAAATTTCACATCCAGCATAATCATCAATAATCTGGTCGATAAAGGGAGTAGGATAGTTGTATTTTAGACAAGCATGATTAACATCCCGATAATCGATGCACACTCTAATGGTTCTTTGTTTTTTCATGACAGGAATGATATTGGAAACCCAGTCAGTTATTGGAACAGGGTAAATGAAACCAGCACGCAAAAATTTTTCAACTTCTGCTTTGATGGAAGTGACTTTCTTTAGATGAACAGGACGAAGCCGTTGATGCACCAACTTGACATCAGGATACATATTAATAATGTGTTCAACTATACTGGTATCTATGCCTAGCATTTCCTCACAAAATTCATGAAAAAGAGAGTGATATGATTCGAGTTCTGATGGAGAACAAGATACACCGACATGAATATTCTCTACAATGCCAGGTTTGGTTGAAATATCGATATAAATCGTTTTTTCAATATTTGAAAGATTTCGCTCAGAATCGATTGCATTAATGGGAAAAGAATTCGAAAAGAAATTTTTGATGGATGGGTGATATAATTCACTAAGATAATTTTCTTCATAACCAATAAGATGGGACTGATGATGATAATATTCCTGTGGTTCTCCCTCTGACATCATGGCTTCCAAAATATTCTCATATGTCAAGAACATTAAGGAAAATGGATCAGACGGAGTACTAAAATCTAAGGAACAATCAACCCAAACACTCGGTGAAGCTGATTTCGGATTTGCCGCCCAAGCCAGATAGATTGATTGCTATTCCATCTCAATAGGGCTAGGTGGAAGAAACTCATCCAACGTAGAAATATCAGAATCACTCTTACTCTTCCTTAAGCCAGATAGAGTGGAAGAGATCATGTAGCAGGTCTCTATACTTGCAATTTTTGCCGACGTCGCTGGCAGCGGAAATGCAAAGGTTCCCATAAGATTGGAATCCTTTAAGCGTCCTACACCAATGTTCTAAAGTTCTAGTTGGGGTATGTGAACCAACGGAATGCTTCCAGTTACCTGCGAAGCAGAGGCAAAGAAGGATGGTTGATTAATGACTGTAATTGTACCTTTATGTGGAAAGGCAATCATTCTAAATTATGTAGAAATAATAGCAGTCATCGCATATACCCATGGCCTTCCAAGTAAAATATTATAGTCAAGGGGTCCGTCAACAACCTCAACATCAATATTCACTGTTTTTCCCCCTAGTTCAACATGCAGGTTATTAATAATACTAAAAGGTTTATATGTACGTCCATCGAATTCCTTCAACGTCATTGATGATTGTGATAAGCGTGGCGAGCCAAGTGACTTCCAACAGTTTAGAGACATAATGCATGTATATGCTCCCTCATCAATAATAGTGTGATGAACAAGGTGATTAAGAACATTTACCTATATGAAGAATGCCAATTCTGCTGGTAGTTGCAGCACATAGCCCATATGATTAAAGAAAATAATATTAGAATCAGTTGGATCAATTCCACCAATAGCCAACAATAAAGCCTGTTTTTGGAAGGGACAATTTTGTAATACCTCAAGAGCAGACATAGCTGAAGGGGATTGAGCCAAATATTCAACTATATTATAATTTTTTGCAGCTTTTGCTCGAGGATTATATGTCAATTTATGAATTACTCCCTTTGGTGGCTTGATTGTCAATTGAGTAATAGCAGTAGGCGGTGCTGATTCTGTAGATGGATTCATTGTCGAGGTAGTAGGTTGATCAGTGGTCGGACTACCATAATATTTATTTCACGTGGACACCAAAATATATGTTGAAGGTTTTGTGACAGATAACATTAATACTTTGGAACTAGGAGCTGGATCCATAGCAACCATATTTGTGTCCAGATTTGAAAATGGGTCTGTCAACACAGCTGACGCATTGGAAATATTGATGATTTTTGAGACTTCAGTGCGGTGAGGACAATCCCTAACAAAATGTTCCTCATTACATATTATTCATGGATAATAAAGTTTCTGAGGTCCAGATGGTTGATCATATGATATTTCCTGCGGGTTAGAAGTTTTCTTTTTCTTATATTTCCCCTTTTTCTTACTTCTTGGTTGCTTGTCACCTTTGCCTTTGTCGAATGACACAGCATTAATTTTAGAAGTAGGAGAAGGATCAAATGCAGTAGTGTGGTGTTTTCTTGTAGTGCCTATCAAGCCGTCTTTGGCATGAGAGTCCTTTAATTGAGGAGGAACATTTAAATTAGATCTCAGCGCATTAGGGATTTTTTCATAGAGTGTGCCAGACTGAGTGTAAATCAAGTATAAATATTAGGCACGAGTAATAACTTGATCTTTTGTGAAGACGCCACCCTTAGCCACATCCTTATTTATAGACAGTAACAGGGTCTTAATGAACCATTCAACAAGGAACTGATCCAGAACAAATGTCTTAACCATTCATCGACGATGACGCCACTCATGAATATGATCGGAAATGTGAGTAGCATTAGTCTGTTTGAAATTTGTCAAGAGTTCCGTTCCAGTTTCATATCTGATGGGTAACTGGAAATGAGTCAAAAATATAGTAGCTATGGCTGTGAAATTATCAAAATAAGCTCTAGGTAATTCAATATACCATTTTGCAGTTGGACCTGTGAGCGTACGCTAGAAAATATGTAATCGAATAGAATCATCATTCAGGGAATTTGATGAACACCATAAATAATAAGTCATAACATGAGTCGACGGATCTTATCCAGGGTTTAGTCAACAGATCTTCTCCAAGGTTTCCATTGAACTTAGGAATATCTGAGGGTAATTTGTGAGGTATCACCAGCCACCAAGGAGCATAATTAATTGGATCATTAGTTAGCTGATTTAAATCTAGTAACTCTAAAGTTGCAACAAAAGGAAACTATCTATTAAGGTTAGGTTGAGCATAACCAGGATAATATGGAATTGCTTGAGAAATAAGCCTTTGAGCACCAAAATAAGGAATTTGCTGCTGGTAACCCCGATAGGGGTTGTTTTGCATAGCAAAAGCTTGAGGATTCTGTTGACCAAAACCTAGATATGATACTTGTTGGAATGAAGTTTGAGGCATTTGCACCTGTGGCTACCAAGGATTCTGTCCACCAATGTTATAACCCAAACTAACATGATTTGGATTCGGTTGATATGTATAACTCAGTTGCGGTTGTGAAATCCCATAAAATGGTAGACCAACTTGTGAATAAATAATTCCTGGTACAGGTTGTTGTAAATTAACCAAAGGATTTGGAGTCTGTGGACCCAAAATTTGATGATATTGAGTTGAAGGACCCGCTTGATAAGGTTGATGATGTACAAAATTTTGATTCTGTAACAAGGGTATAGATGTATTAACAAGTGGTAATTAAGTGGGTGGAACAGGAGGAATCAGTTGATACGATTGTACAACCATTTGTGGTTGGATAGGCAGAGTGGGCTGCCATTGACAAACATTCGTTTCAACATTAGATTGACCAAAAAGTGACTGAATACTGTCATAGTGGGTGACCAAAGGTTTCCCCCCAGCATGAGGAGGATAATAAGATAGAAAATATTGCTCTCCAAATGTTGGGAGTCCAGTTGATATGGTACTTGAAGGAATAGACCCAGAAGTACTAGCTTGATATTGCCTTGATGATGTGTATAATGAATCAAGTCGTTCAATACTTACGATAGGATTACCAGTTAAAATACCGGATGATGACATTGGTAAAGTCCATGGATTTGAAGATGCACCAGAGAAAATTCCAGATAATGATTTGTAACCTGATGGGACCATAGGGCCACCATGAAAATATGACTCTGGTGAAGTGGTAAACATCGACAGAGTAGCGAGTCTAGGAGCTGACGTAATTGGAATAGGAGGCCCAACTGAAGATGTTGGTTTAGACATGGTTGTTTGACCAAATGTATACCCTTTTGAATCAACGAGAATTTGAAAAGGAGGAAGATCAACAAGAGAAGAGGGTGTTGATTGAGAAAAATACTCATACAGGTAAAGGTCCTCCCCAAAATGGGTTGGAGTTAAAGGTGTATTGTCTTGTGGGATTTCTTCAATCGCAATTAAACCAGGTGGAAGTATTTCACCGTCAGGCCCAAAGTATATTTCAGGTGGTTGAATGTGTGATATAGGAGTTTCAATAGCTACAGAACTTTGTGGGATGACCAAGGTAGGAACAACTTCTGGTTGTTCGACTTTAGGATTTAGATGTTCTGGAAAAGAAGAGACATGATTTGGATCAATTTGTGGTTGAACAACGTCGGGTCCCAGAGGTATGGTCTCATTGATTGGATGGATCATGACCATGGGTAGCTATGAAGACTCTGTTTCAACAATAGTAGACAAACTGGGATGTGTAGAAACAAATTGAGCCAAGTCTGGTTTACTGGAAAATGATGTTTCACCAGAGGTATGGATTGTACTTGATTCGGAAGATCGTGATCGCCTTCGCCTACCAGAAGTAACTTCTGGTGGTAAAGGTGGTTTTAAATCTAATCTACACGAACGATGGGGGAAAGGGTTTTTTTATTCCACGATTACTGATTAATTTTAACCAAAAACAAATAAACAAAATAAAAGGGTAATGCTAGGCAAAAGGGTTTACTAAGAAACTATGAACTGCTGAATACCTCCTGGCGAACCAAGAAGTATGGGCAAACAATCTCCCCAAATTCTGTGTTCGGTGTATCACAATTTACAAGGCGGCAGACTCAGTTCACTATGGATGGATATAACCTAAAATTTGTCCTCCCAAATATACCCAAAGGTACGTGGAGGCCCAATTCCATATTAGCGCTATTTGATGTGAAACCGCATAGTGAGAGCACCCCTTTATACTTATCGTACTGTAACACCGCCAGATATGCCCGAAAGTACGTGGATGAGCTACAGTATACTTACGTATGTGGAGTGAGGTATCACACTCGGAATGTATCGCAGACAATTTAACGATAGTTGCTATGTTTTACGACGTCGGAACACGTCTCTAGCCTAAACCTTCTAAATGTTATCGTTGTGGTTCCAATGCTTTGTTAGGTAAAGTGAGATTAATTTTATGTTGATCTTGCTTACAATTTTCATTTCAAAGGTTCACCGTGATGATGTATTGGAAAATTCTTAAAATACAACTTAAGAATGATAAAAAATCTTTCACTTTCAGTTTCTTCAATGAAAAACCTATCTATTAAGGAAAGAGAGAAAATAATTTGTAAGCAAACAAACAAATGAGCAAAACAAATCAATGATCACAAACTAAATGCAGATTTCCTAATGTTCCTTTTTTCAAAACACATAAAAATCCTACATGCAAATGCAAGTTTTTCTTTTTAGTTTCCTTAATGTTATGAATGAAGAAAAGAAACTAGGTGCACTAAATCAACAATTCAAATGCCTTTTACTTTCGAGAAATGAAGAATACAAACAACAATTTCTCTTTTGAAGGAAAAAATAGGATTTCAACAACAATTTCTCCAATCAAGGAAATGAAGATTTTACGACAATTTCCTATTTCGAAAGCAAATGATTCTTAATGCGACCATAAAAAATAATTTTAACTCAACTTGTCAATGATAAAGAAATTTTTTTTAAACAAACATTGAACAAATTTTCAGTTAAAGGAGGAAGAAGTATATAGAGTCACTGGTCAATATGAGATTCAAAATTTTCAAAACACAGCAGAAAACAAACTGAAGCGAATTGCAAAAAAAAATTCAAAGGAATCTGGGTGGTTTTAGGAGTCAACATAGTCTCCAAAGGGAGATAGTGCTCTGCAACGCAGGCCTGAAAGGGAGACAATGCTATGCAAAGCACCGTGTCCTGTCTAAGGGTGCATTGGGCGCAATGTATAAGGAAAAATACTACTGTTTAACTCACTGTCTTTGCAAATTTTTCTTTGAAAAATTTTAATATTTATGAATAAAAACTATTGGGTGGATAAACAAAGCAAATCAGAGGCTAAGTCACCTAGATCTAAGAGAAATTCTCCCCAGCGGAGTCGCCAACTTGTTGGGCTAGAATTGTTAATTACGAATAAAACACGCTTCCATAGACAGATGACAATCTAGAACAACAGATTAAAGACTATACGACTACCTTTCCTAACTCAGAGCAGACACATAGAAAGGATTAGAGGCTTACTTGTAATCCAAGCGCTTCTAAATTGCTCCTTCTTTCCCTTCTATTGTAGCTTCAAATTCAAGCAGTTTGTGCGAAATTCTCCCTCCAAGAAAGAACACTAAAACAATAGAAGATAGCAATAATACAGATGTCTATTCAATTTAGTTAGCTAAATCAGCAAAGCATAAACAATATACATCAACTAAGATCTTGCAATATGGAAAATCAAAGCCAATACAGATGCATATAGGGAAAAGTAAGATGTATTCTTTATTGATGATAGAAGGAGAGGTTACAACCAAATGTCTAATTTAAAGTGATCCTTCCAACAACGATCCTCAACCCCATCATTGTATAAATCTCTCCAGCAGCTATTACACAAATCTAGCTTTCAATTGAAAATTCTCTAACATTTCTCTACTCAAATTATTCCTTATCAATCACTTAGATCTGTGCTCAATTTATAGATGAATTGAAGGTTATTTTGCAATCAATGACTTTCCAATAATAGGCAAGACATGTTCCCAATCTTGTAGATGTCAAATGGACACTTGGATTCAAATTTTGACACGTGTAAACTCTTCTAGAAGGCACTGTCCAAGTGGAGATTCTGAAACAATGAGAATTTCCCTCCCAATGTGACCAACGCACACATAGATCTCAGGAAGTGCTTTGCAGAGAAGCCTTGCGTGGGGCTCCCTGCATATGCAACGCACTTAGTCCCTTTAGAGGCAGCGTTGGTGAGCTCTCATATGATATATATGCTATGTAATAAACTTCAAACAACAAGAAACTGTTACAAGTCATGCTTAAGTTTGTCTTGTTTTAACAACAAGGCATGTAACAACTTGAGTGTAAGAGATGATATAACCTTGGTCGTAGTCACCAGAATGATGCCCGATTAACAATCGTTGAGAATGATGTCCAAATTGTTTTATACTTTTATGCTAGACCTTCTGTAAATTCCCGATCAGTGGAACAATTTAGCAGCTGTCAATTTAACTAAAATAAATTGTTACAACTAAAATTAACTCAACCTAGGCTCCTAAAATTTAGGAAAAAATGTACACAACTCAAGTTCATGCCCCCAACTCAAATTAACTAAGATAATTGAGTTATAAAAACTATATCAATTCAGTTAACTCATTCAAGTTATTTGTTGATGTGGAATTTCTAATTTCTCCTAATTTAATCAAGGGAAAATTAAATTAGGAATTTCTTGCTGCATTTTTAACACAATGTGCTCTATTCCAAAGGAGGATTGCTCATAGATGAATTTTCTATGTCCTTATCTTACACTCAACTAAAATAATTTGTAACCTGATATACTAAAACAAATTAAAACAACTTGTGCATTGAATGTTGACTAGACTACATTGAAAGTAGAGAACTCTACTAGATCGCGACTCTTCCTGCTTTAAAATTAAAATGACTTCTATCAAAGCCAAGTGTTATGGGACGAATAGACAAAACGATAATATTAATATTAATAAATAATAAAAATAATATTAATACATAATATTAAATTATGTTGATTGGCCCTATTTATAAAATTTGACTAGATATAAAAGATGGAAAATGATGCCTTCAACGTATATCAACCACATTTACTAATGTGATCATGCTAGTCATAACAATATGGAAAATTAACATTATTTAAATTATTATCTTTAGTAGCATGATTTTCATATTTTCTAATAATGTTTATTTCATTGAAATAGTAAATATATGTTAATTTTGATAAAGACTAATAATAAACGTGTAATAAAAATTAAAATAACAATTTACAAAAGAGAAAGCTAAAATGTTTAAAAAGAAAATAAAAATGAAATAATTTCATGTAATATCAGTTTTTAAATACAATTAAATTAATTCTTATAATCATATAACTTTGACTAATAGTTTTTTATAGATTTTAATGTGGTTACATTAAACTTAATTTTCGTTTCAACATCATGAGGGGAACCAAGATCGAGATGTTAGGTCCCTATAATACTAGTGTATCCCCTTATTGTTATTGTTAGTGTAGTCTCAATATTGTTATCGTTGTGCCCATGTAGTCCCCATAGTGTTTTCATTGTGCCCCATAGAAGCCCACTATTTTTATTATTATGCCCTTACATTATTATTTTTATGTAGGCTTTGATTATAGTGAGACCCCTTAGACTCATATATATAGAAAGTAGGTTTTTATCATTTGAATCATACAATAATTGTTCATTATGTAATGTAAAGGAGGTTTCCTCCTCGAAGAGACTGATTTATAAGTCGTTGATCTATATTTTCTTCTATTTTGTGAGATGGTTGCATAACATTTGGTTTCAGAGCTTGGGATTCTATGGTTTCGCTTCTTCAAATAGGTCATCTTGGAATTTTTTCTATAATTTTTTTTCTACAAGGCTTCAAAAGTTGAAATTTTTACTTCGTGGAGAATTTTTTTTGATGAAATTCATGTAAAAATTTCAGAAATTGGTTCGCAATATTTTTGGAGATATTATCTATAGAAGTTAGGGTTTTTGCAAGATCCATAATTTTATCTCAAAGAGGCGACCGAGGGAAAATCATCATAACTTCCATTTCTGACATCAGATTGGAATTCAGTAAATAGTAATTGAAAGTGCACATAATTTAGCTTCTTTTGTATCACTTTTAGTGCTGAAGGTAAAACAAAGTGACACGTGGCACGTCGTACAAGTTTGCTATACTAAAATAGTCCATAATTAGGTCATTGTGGGAGATTGGACGTAACTTTGTCTTGAAGAATCCAAATTAGGTCCGAGCGATGGCATTTGAAAGAAGACATAGAGGGATACTATAAGATAGAATTTCAAATCTTGGGGACTCTAAATCACAGAGATACATCAATTTTAATATCGAGCTCCTCAAAAGCAAGAAAAATGTGTGTGTGTGTGTGTATGTGTTTTTTTTTATAAATTATATAACTTTTGCTTAAAAAAATCAGTTTGAAGTGATTCCAAAGGGAATATTGAAGCTTTGATATCATTATTGGGTTCTATAATTCCTCTCAAAAATAATTCCAAACTCATTAAGCCCTTAGAAAGCTCTACTATGACGCATGAAGAGGAATAAGTGCCACATGATATATCAAAATTACGAGGGCCAAGTGCAACAAATTTCACTCTCACAAAAAGTGACCAAAAATTAAATGGAAGCTAAGATGGATGGTTTGAGGAAAGGCATGGAAGCTAAGATGGATGATTTTAAGAAAGGCACAGATGACATGGAAGCTAAGATCGATGGTGTAGAAGAAAAACTAAAAACAGACATGGAAGGTTTGAAGGAAGGTTTAACAAAGTTGGTACAAGAAATGATTCCTAATGGCGAAAGGGTAGTAGATGAAACTCATGATGAGAACAAAAGAAATGTTAATCATGATTTCATAGACTCTAATGCTGGAATTAAGACCCACCATATTCAAAATATCGATATGAGTAATTTTGTTGGCAATGATCCGATAACATGGATACTACAAATGGAGAAATACTTTAAGCTACATAATGTACATCACACACAAAATGTATGCATTGCAACTTTAAATTTAGAAAAAAATCAGTTTGTATGGTATTGATGGGCTTGTTATCATAAACCACTTGTCACTTGGTCAATTTTTACGGAGGAAATGATAGCACATTATGAGGATACAAAGATCAACACGTTCTACAGTTAATTGATAAATCTGAAACAAAAGGGTTCAATGATGGAGCACAGTGAGGAATTCCAAAAATTGAATATAAGGGTAAATAATATTCTAGAGGAACATAGGATTGATGTCTTCATTGGGAATTTAAAGGATGACATCCAGGATGGGCTCGCCTTTGGGAACCTGATTCATTGGAAAAGGAATTAAGGGTGGAAAGAAAAGTTGAAAGGAAAATTATGGCAACAAGGAAGTCTACCAATCATAAATATAAACATGGAAATGTTGATGTTCCTAGTCATCCACAACCTACAAGGTTGACACCATAACAATTAGAGGGAAAAAGAGAAAAAGGGCTTTGTTATAGTTGTGATAAAAAATACACTAAAGGTCATAAATGCACCGAGAAGAAATTATTTTACATAGATTGTGAAGAGGAGGAAGAAAAATAACAAGAAACATCAAAAGAGGAGGATATACACCAGGAACCAACCTCAGATAAGGAAGAAATGAAAACAACCTTATCTTGTAATGTATTGGGAGGAATTAACACTCCTCAAACTCTCAAGATAGAAGGATATAGAAAGAAAAAAAAGGTAATGGTGTCAATTGATTCAGGAAATACACATAATTTTATTCATTTCAAGATATCTAACGAATTGAATTTCTTCTTATGTCCAGCACCAGAATTTCAAGTAATGGGTGCAAATGGAGGAACTATAAATTTCTCTAGAAATTTCCATAATATCAAGCTAACCATGGGAGAATATGTATTGAATAGTTCAATGCTTTATATTACAATGGGTGGTGTTGATGTTGTACTAGGAGTCCAATGGTTAAAATATTTAGGGAATATAGCTTTAATTTTCAAGAAATTTTCTTGACTTTTTTTTGGGAAGGAAAGGATGTTGAATTATGAGGTATTGCATGGAAACTGAGAAGGGTAATAAACTATAACGTCATGAAAAATATTTTGAAGAAATAACAACAAGGCATAATTGAAAAATTATGCTCACTACAGGTTCAAACATCGAAATCCTCTATTTATCCAAATCTTCAAAAATTCTTGGACACACATTCCAAGGTGTTTGAGACTCCCAAAGGCCTCCCACCTAGTCATGATCATGATCATGCTATTCATCTGATTCTAAGAAGTGTTCCTCCAAGCATAAGGCCTTACAGATATCCCTATTCCCAAAAGAGTGAAATTGAATGTATGATTGCAGAAAAGCTAGAGGCTATTATAATTCAACCTAGTCAAATTTATTTCTCTGCTCCAGTAGTATTAGTGCACAAGAAGGATGGATCATGGCATATGTGTCCAGATTATAGGGAGCTCAACAAGCTCACTATTAAAGATAAATTTCCCATTCTTTTCATTGATGAATTATTGGATGAACTACATGGTGAAATTTACTTCACCAAGTTGGATCTTCATTTAGGTTATCATCAAATTAGAATGAAGACTGAAGACATTCCGAAAACAACATTTAGAACTCATGAGGGTCATTATGATTTTTTGGTCATGATTTTTGGCCTTACCAATGCAGCTTATACATTTAAAGGGTTGATGAATTCCATTTTCAAATCCTTCCTTAGAAACTTTGTGTTAGTATTTTTTGATGATACATTAATGTAAAGCAAGTCTTGGAAGGATCATGTTCAACTTGTTGACATAGTGATCAAACTATTGGAGGAGAAACAATTATATGAAAAAACCTCCAAATGTTTCTCTGGAGTACAGGAGGTGGAATATTTGGGTCATATTGTATCTCATGAGGATGTTAAGGTAGACCCTAATAAAATTAAAGCCATTAAGGAATGGAAAATCCCCACAACCCTAAAGCATCTGCGAGGATTTCTCAGGTTAACAGGGTATTATCAAAAATTTGTTAAGAATTATGGGAGAATAGCAACACCTCTAACAAAATTATTGAAGAAATATTAATTTTCTTGGACTCTAGAAGCAACTAAGGCCTTTGAACATCTTAAAGAGGAAATGTTCCAAGCATTGATCTTAGCTACGCCAAAATTCCCAAAAACCTTTATTGTCAATTGTGATGCCCCAGGAAATGGAATTGGTGCTATTTTAATGGAAGAAGAAAGAACCATTTCTTTTGTAAGTCATCTAATCAAAGGAAAGTATTTACAGAAATATATTTATGAGAAGGATGTTGGAAATACTACTTGCACTAAAAAAATGGTGACCTTACCTAATGGGAAGACACTTTAAGGTAAGAACAGATCAGGGCAGTCTTAAATAATTTTTGGAACAAAGACTATCTTCCGAAGAGAAGTAAAAATGGGTCACAAATATGTTGGGTTATGAATTTGAAATCATCTACAAAAAAGGGAAGCTAAATATTGTTACAGATGCACTCTCAAGAAAGGATGAGGATGTGGAAGCATTTCTTTGTGCCATTTCTATTACCCAACTAGATTGGATAACTGAAGCAAGAGAGGAGTGGAAGAATCACGAAGAAGTGTGGAAACTCATCCAAAATTTGCAGCAAGATCCCAATACATTTGATACATTTAGCTGGAAAAATGATTCATTATGGTACAAAGATCACTTATATATTTGTAAGAATTCCTAGATAAAACAAAAGATTCTTTTGGAATTGCACACCTATCCCTTAGGAGGACACTAAGGATTTTTAAAAACTTACCACAGGGTCAAGAAATATTTTTTTTGGGATGGCTTTAAATATGATATTCAAAATTTTGTGGTGGAATGTTTGGTTTTCCAAAAAAATAAAGTTGAGACAATTAAGACCCCAGGTCTGTTACAACCTTAATCCATTCCAAGTCAACATTGGGAGGAAGTTTCAATGGATTTTATCACAATTTTACCCAAGTCTGAAGGAAAGAGTGTCATCATGGTGGTAGTTGATAGGCTTACCAAGTATGCACACTTTTGTGCATTATCTCATCCATTTAAAGCTAGTACAATTGCTAATGCATTTATGGAAACAATTCAAAAGCTACATGGAAACCCCAAGATTATTGTAAGCGTTAAAGATCCCATTTTCAATAGAAATTTTTGGACGGAATTATTTTCTTGTCTGGGTACTCAACTAACTCATAGCTCATCTTATCATCTTCAATCTTATGGGAAAATTGAGACAATGAAAAAATGTTTGGAAGGATATATTCGTTGCTTTTTATTTGATAAAAAAACACAATGGGTTAAGTGGTTACCTCTGGCTGAATGGTGGTATAACACTTCCTTCCACACTACAACAAAAATGGCCCCAATTATGGCACTCTATGGATATCATCCATAATCCATCACATAATATTTAAGAGAAAATTCTAAGGTTCAAGCAATGGAAGACCACATCGAGCATTAACAAAAATATCTCCAACTCCTAAAGGATAATGTAACTTTGTCACAGACTCAAATGAAACAACAGGCATATCAACATCACATCGAAATAAGTTTTTATGTAGGTGATTGGGTATTTTTACGACTACAACCATACAAGAAAATGTCCCTCAAGCAAGCTAAGAAGGATAATAAATTACCGCCAAAGTACTATATTCCTTACAAGGTGTTGCAAAATATTGGTACTATGGAATATTGTTATGAAATAATCTCACAAAATAGAAGAAAAGAGAGATCAACGACTTAGAAATCAGCCTCTTCGAGGGGGAAACCTCCTTTACATTACATAAATGAAAAATTCTTGGATGATACAAATGACAAAACCTCCTTTCTATATATAGGAGTCCAACGGGTCACAATATAATTCTAGCTGACATAAAAATAACAATGTAATGGAACAACAATAACAATAGTGGGTTTCTATGGGGCACAATAATAACTATATGGGGACTACACGGGCACAACAATAACAATAAGGCGGCTATACTAACAATAACAATAAGGGGATACACTAGTATTATAGGGAATGAGCATGTCGCTCTCCTTCAAGCAAGTGTTATACTCAACGCTTGAGTAGTTATGGATTCTTTTGTATAAAATTATCATCCTCCCATGTTGAATCTTCAACGGGTAAGTTCTTCCACTTGATGAGATACTCTGAAAGTAATCGATTTCGTAGTTGTCAAGTTATTGTTTCTGTTACTAATTCAGGTTCCAATATGATTTTTCCTTCTTTGTTAAGTTCTGGCAATATTGTCTGAATTGGGAGCTGTCACCTATAACCTTATTTAAGCATGAAAAGTGGAAAACTAGGTGCAATCAGGAAGATGCATGAAGCTCCAATTTGTATGCCATAGTACCAATATTTTGCAACACCTTGTAAGGTCCATAATATTTGGTGATAATTTATTATCCTTCTTAGCTTACTTGAGGGATATTTTTTTGTATGGTTGTAGCCGTAAAAATACCCAGTCACCTACATCGAAAATTCTTTTGCTACAATGTTGTTCTTCCTATTGTTTCATTTGCTTTGCGCCAAAGTGAGGTTATCCTTTAAGAGTTAGAGAACTTGTTGTTGATGCTCGATGTGATATTCCACTTCTTGAACCTTATAATTTTCTCTTAAAGATGATGTGATGGACGATGGATAATATCTGTAAAGTGCCATAAATGGGGTCATTTTTGTTGCAGTATGGAAGGAAGTTTTATACCACCATTCCTCCAGAGGTAACCACTTGAACCATTGTGTTTGTTTATCAGATAAAAAACAATGAAGATATCCTTCCAACATTTTTTCACTATCTCAGTTTTCCCATCAGATTGAGGATGATATGATGAGCTATGAGCTAATTGAGTACCCAAACAAGAAAATATTTCTATCCAAAAATTTCTCGTAAAAATGGGATCTCTATCGCTTACAATGATCTTTTGGTTTCCATGTAGCTTTTGAATTGTTTCCATAAATGCAGTAGCAACTATATTGGATTTAAATGGAGATAATGTACAAAAGTGTACATACTTGGTAAGTCTGTCAATTACCACCATGATGAAATTATTTCCTTCAGACTTGGGTAAAACTATGATAAATTCCATTGAAACCTCATCCCAACGTTGACTTGGAATGGATAAATTTTGTAATAGACCTGGGCTCTTAATTGTATCAACTTTATTTTGTTGGCAAACAAAACATTATGCCACAAAATTTTGAATATTAGATTTAAGGCCATCCAAAAAAATTCCTTCTTGACCCTATGGTAAATTTTTAAAATCTCGAGTGCACTCCTAAGGGACAAATGTGCAATTCCAAAAAAATCTTTTCTTTGAGTTGGGAATTCTTACAAATATATCAACAACCTTTTTACCATAATGAATCACTTTTCCAGCTAAATTTTTAAGATGTAGTAGGATCTTGCTGCAAATTTTTAATGAGTATCCACACCTCTTCATCATTCTTCCATTCATCCCTTGCTTCAGTTGTCCACTCAGGTTGGATAATAGAAAGGGCACAAAGCAATGCTTTCACTTCCTCATCCTTTCTTGAGAGTGCATTTGCAACAACATTTTGTGTCCCTTTTTTGTATATGATTTCAAATTCATAACCCAACATCATTATGCCCTATTTTTTCTGCTCTTCTGAAGATAATATTTGCTCCAAAAAGTTCTTAAGACTATCGTGATCTATTTTTACCTTGAAGTGTCTTCCCATTAGGTAAGGTTGTCATTGATTTAGTGCATGTATTTTTGCCAACATTTCCTTCTCAAAAATATGTTTCTGTAAATAATTTCCTTTGATTGGATGAATTTCAAAAGAAATGGGTCTTCCTTCTTGCATTAAAACCACACCAATTCCATTTCCCATGTCATCACATTCCATAATAAATTTTTTTGTGAAATATGGTGTAGCTAAGATTGATGCTTGGCACATTTCCTCTTTAATATGTTCAAAGGCCTTAGTTGATTTTGGAGTCCAATAAAATGCGTATTTATTCGGTAATGATGTTAGAAGTGTTGATATTCTCCCATAATTCTGAAAAACTTGTGATAATACCTTTTTAACCCCAAAAATCCTCGAAGATGCTTTATGGTTGTGGGAATTTTCCATTCTTTCATGGATTTAATTTTTTTAGCGTCTAGATTAACACCCTCACAAGATACAATATGACCCAAATATTCCACCTCTTGTACTCCAAAGAAACGTTTGGAGCTTTTGACATATAATTGTTTTTCCTCCAATAGTTTGAGCACCCTATCAACATGTTGGACATGATACTTCCAAGAATTGTTGTAGATTAGTATATCACTAAAAATACTAACACAAATTTTATAAGTAAGGGTTTTAAAATGGAATTCATCAAACCTTGAAATGTGGAAGGTGCATTAGTAAGGCCAAAAGGCATGACCAAAAATTCATAATGACCCTCATGAGTTCTGAATGGTGTTTTCGAAATGTTTTCAGTCTTCATTCTAATTTGATGATATCCAAAACGAAGATCCAACTTGGTGAAGTAAATTTCTCCATGTAATTCATCCAATAATTCATCAATGGTGTGGATGGGAAATTTATATTTAATAGTGAGGTTGTTGAGCTCCCTATAATCTAGACACATATGACATGATCCATCCTTCTTGTGCACCAATACTACTAGAGCAAAGAAAGAACTTTGAATAAGTTGAATTATACTAGCCTCTAGAATTTCTGCAACTATATGTTCAATCTCACTCTTTTGAGCATAAGGATACTTGTAAAGCTTGATGTTTGGAGGAGCACTTCCTAGAATCAAATGAATAGCATGATCATGATCACGAATAGGTGGGAGTCCTTTGGGAGTCTCAAACACCTTGTAATGATTTTCTAATATGTTTTGGAGATCTGGAGAAAAATATAATTTTAATGTTTGAACCTCTTGTGAGCATAATTGTGCAATTACGCCTCATTGTTCTTTCTTCAAAATATTTGTCATGACATTAGAGCTGATTATATTTCTTAGCTTCCCCGTAATTCAACTTCCTTTCCTTCCGAAAATAATTTCAAGAAAAGTTGTTGAAAATTAAAAGCTATTGTCCCCAATGATTGTAACGATTGTACTCTTAGTATAACATTAACACCACCCATTGGAATGGAGAGCATTGGAATATTCAATGCATATTCCCCCATGGTTAGCTTGATATTATGGAACTTTCCAAAGAAATTTATAGTTCCTCCATTTGCAACCATCAGTTGACACTCTGGTGCTAGGTATAGGAAGCAATTCAATCCCTTTGGTACCTTACAATGAATAAAATTATGGGTACTACCCGAATCAATCAACACTATTACATTTTTCTTCTTGATATGTCCTTCTATCTTGAGAGTTTGAGGAGTGGTAATTCTTGCCAATGCATTATAGGATATGTTCATATTCATTTCTTCTTCCTCTAGGGTTGGTTCCGGGTGCATATCCTCTTCTTTTGAAGTTTCTTGTTATCACAACTATGACCTTTAGTGTATTTGTTACCACAACTATAGAAAAGTCCTTTTACTATTTTTTCTTCCAATTTTTGTGATGTCAACCTTGTAGGTTGTGGAAGTCTAGGAGTAACAACACTTTCATCTTTATAGATGTGAGTGGTAGGGTTCCTTGTCGCCATAATTTTTCTTTCAATTTTTCTTGCCAACCTGAAAGCCTTCTCCAATGAATCAGGCTCTTAAAGGTGAACCTCATGTTGGAGGTTATCCTTTAAATTCCCTATGAAGACATCAATTTTTTGAAGTCCTCAATGTGCTCCACCATTGAACCCTTTTGTTTGAGATTTATCAATTGGCTAAATAAGGTGTTTCTCTTTGTATCCTCATAATGTGCTATCATTTCCTCCGTAAAAATTGACCAAGATACAATTTCATTACGAGATAAAAACCATCGAAACCATACAAATGTATTTTTTTTCTAAATATAAAGTTGCAATACGTGCCTTTAGTGTGTTTTGCACATTATGGAGATCAAAATATTGCTCCATTTGTAGTATCCATGTTACGGGATATTTGCCATCAAAGTTCCTCATATCGATCTTTGGAATATGGTGGGTCTTCAATCCAATGTTAGAGTTTATGAAATAATGCTTAAAGTTTATTTTTTTCTCATCATGAGTTTCCTCTACTACCTTTTCACCATTACGAATCATTTCTTGTAGCAAATTTGTCAAACCTTCCTTCAATCCTTCCATGTCTACTTTTAGTTTTTCTTCTATACCATCGATCTTAGCTTTCATGTTCTTCAAACCATCCATGAAATTCTTCAAACCATCCATCTTAGATTCCATGCCATTCATCTTAGCTTCCATTCCTTTAATCAAATCATCCATTTTAGCTTCCATTTCATTTTTGGTTAGTTTTTGTGAGAGCAACATTTGTTGCACTTGGTCTTGTAATTTTGATATATCATGTTGCATTTCTTCCTCTTCATGTGTCATAGTAGAAGTTTATGAGGAATTAATGGGTGCTGAATTATTTTTGGAAGGAATTTTAGAATCCTATACTTCTATCTATGCTTCAATATTCCCTTGGAATCACTTCAAATTGCTTTTTCAAACAAAAGTTATGCAATTTTAAAAAAAAATACACACCTTTTTCTTGATTTTTAGGAGGTAAATATTGAACCTAAATTATCTTTGAGATTTCCGATCTTCAATATTTGAAATTCGGTCTTGTAGTATCCCTCTGAGTCTTCTTTCCAATGCCACAAGTCAAACCTAATTTGGATTCTTCAAGACAAATTTATGCTCGATCTCCCACAATGACCTACTTATGGGTTAGTTCAGTAGAGTGAAATTGTAAGAAGTGCCACGTGTCCCTTTTTCGACCTTCAACTCTGAAATCGATACACAAGAAACTAAAGTATGTGAAATTTCAACAAATTTTTACATAATTCCCATCTGATGCCTGAAACGAGAGTTATGATGATTTTCCCTCGGTCACCTATTTGAGATGAAATTTCAGAGCCTGCAAAAACCCTAACTTCCACATATCATATCGCTGAAACTGTTGCGAACCAAGGACTAAAATGTTTACACGAAGTTCCTCAGGATTATAGCTCAAACGGGTTTGTTTTTCAACATCTTATACTTCAAAAAACACAAGTTGGAGTGAAAATTACACGATGACCTGTTTGCAGTAGAAAAACCATAGAATCCAAAGCTCCAATACCAAAAGTTATGAAACCAACTCACAAAATAGAAGAAAAGAGAGATGAACGACTTAGAGATTAGCCTATTCAAGGGGGAAGCCTCCTTTACATTACATAAATGAACAATTCTTAGATGATACAAATGAAAAAACCTCCTTTCTATATATAGGAGTCCAATGGGTCACAATATAATCCTAGCCACCATAACAATAACAATGTAAGGGCACAACAATAAAAATAGTGGGATTCTATGGGGCACAATAATATCTTTCCTAGCTTCGCTGTGATACCCCGTAATTCAACTTCCTTTCCTTCTGAAAATTTTTTCAAGAAAAGTTCTTGGAAATTAAAAGCTATTGTCCCCAATGATTGCAACCATTGTACTCTTAGTACAACATTAACACCACCCATTGGAATGGAGAGCATTGGACTATTCAATACATATTCCCCCATGGTTAGCTTGATATTATGGCACTTTCCAGATAAATTTATAGTTCCTCCATTTGCAACCATCACTTGACACTTTGGTGCTGGGTATAGGAAGCAATTCAATTCCTTTGGTACCTTACAATGAATAAAATTATGGGTACTATTCGAATCAATCAACACTATTACATTTTTATTCTTGATATTTCCTTCTATCTTGAGAGTTTGAGTGGTAATTCTTGCTAATGCATCACAGGATATGGTCAGATTCATTTCTTCTTCCTCTAGGGTTGGTTCCTGGTGCATATCCTCTTCTTTTGAAGTTTCTTGTTCATTTTCTTCCTCCTCTTCACAATCTATTGAAAATAATTTCTTTTGAGCACACTTATGACCTTTAGTAAATTTGTTATCACAATTATAGAAAAGTACTTTTGATATTTTTTCTTCAATTGTTGTGGTGTCAACCTTGTATGTTGTGGAAGTCTAGGAGTAACAACACTTCCATATTTATAGATGTGAGTGGTAGGCTTCATTGTCACCATAATTTTTCTTTCAATTTTTCTTGCCAACCTGGATGCCTTCTCCAATGAATCAGGTTCTTAAAGGTGAACCTCATGTTGGAGGTTATCCTTTAAAGTCCCTATGAGGACATCAATCCTATGCTCCTTTGGAATATCCTTTACCCTTATCTTCAATTTTTGGAAGTCCTCAATGTGCTCCACCATTGAACCCTTTTGTTTGAGATTTATCAATTGGCTAAAGAAGATGTTGCTCTTTGTATCCTCATAATGTGCTATCATTTACTCCGTAAAAATTGACTAAGAGACAATTTTTTTACGAGAGAAAAACCATCGACACCATGCAAATGCATTTTTTTCTAAATTTAAAGTTGCAATACGTACCTTTAGTGTGTTTTGCACATTATGGAGATCAAAATATTGCTCCATCTGTAGTATCCATGTTACAGGATCCTTTCCATTAAACTTCGTCATATTGATCTTTGGAATATGGTGGGTCTTCAATCTAATGTTATAGTTTATGAAATCATGCTTAAATTTTATTTTTTTCTCATCATGAGTTTCCTCTACTACCTTTTCGCCATTAGGAATCATTTCTTGTAGCAACTTTTTCAAACCTTCCTTCAAAACTTCCATGTCTACTTTTAGTTTTTCTTATATATCATCGATCTTAGCTTCCATGTTCTTCAAACCATCCACACCATTATTCAAACCATCCATCTTATATTCCACACCATTCATCTTAGTTTCCATGCCTTTATTCAAACCATCCATTTTAGCTTCCATTTCATTTTTTGTTACATTTTGCGAGAGCGACATTTGTTGCACTTGGTCTCGTAATTTTGATATATCATGTTGCATTTCTTCCTCTTCATTCGTCATAGTATAATTTTCATAGGACTTAATGGGTGCAGAATTATTTTTGGAAGGAATTTTAGAATCTTATACTTATATCTATGCTTCAATATTCCCTTGGAATCACTTCAAACTGCTTTTTCAAACACAAGTTATGTAATTAAAAAAAAAATACCACACCTTTTTCTTGCTTTTTAGGAGTTCGATATTGAACCTAAATTATCTATGAGATTTCAGATCTTCAATATTTGAAATTTGGTCCCGTAGTATCCCTCTGAGTCTTATTTCCAATGCCACAATTCAAACCTAATTTGGATTCTTCAAGACAAATTTATGCTCGATCTCCCACAATGACCTACTTATGGGTTGGTTTAGTAGAGAGAAATTATATGATGTTCCACATCTCCCTTTTTCAACCTTCAGCTCTAAAATTGATACAAAAGAAACCAAAGTCCATGCAATTTCAACCAATTTTTATAGAATTCCCATTTGATTCCTGAAACGAGAGTTATGATGATTTTCCCTTGGTCACTTGTTTGAGATGAAATTCCAGAGCCTCCAAAAACCCTTACTTCCATATATCATATCTATAAAACTGTTGCGAACCAAGGTCTAAAATTTTTACACGAAGTTCCTCAGGATTGCGGCTTAAATGGGTTTGTTTTTCAACATCTTATACTTCAAAAAACATAAGTTAGAGCGAGAATTCCACGATGACCTATTTGCAGTAGAGAAACCCTAGGATCCAAATATCCAATACCAAATGTTATGAAACTAGCTCACAAAATAAAATAAAAGAGAGATCAACAACTTAGAGATCAGCCTATTCAAGGGGGAAACCTCCTTTACATTACATAAATGAACAATTCTTAGATGATACAAATGAAAAAACCTCATTTCTATATATAAGAGTCTAATGGGTCACAATATAATCCTAGCTGACATAACAATAACAATGTAAGAGCACAATAATAACAATAGTAGGATTCTATGGGGCACAATAATATCTTTCCTCGCTTCCCAACGATACACCATAATTCAAGTTCCTTTCCTTCTGAAATACGTTTCAAGAAAAGAAATTGAAAATTAAAAGCTATTGTCCCCAATGATTGTAACCATTGTACTCTTAGTACAACATTAACACCACCCATTGGAATGGAGAGCATTGGACTATTCAATACATATTCCTCCATGGTTAGCTTGATATTATGGCACTTTTCAGAGAAATTTATAGTTCCTCCATTTGCAACCATCACTTGACACTCTGGTGCTGGGTATAGGAAGCAATTAGATTCCTTTGGTACCTTACAATGAATAAAATTATGGGTACTACCTGAATCAATCAACATTATTACATTTTTCTTCTTGATATGTCCTTCTATCTTGAGAGTTTGAGGAGTGGTAATTCTTGAAAATGCATTACAAGATATGGCCAGATTCATTTCTTCCTCCTCTAGGGTTGGTTCTTGGTTCATATCCTCTTCTTTTGAAGTTTCTTTTTCATTTTATTCCTCCTCTTCATAATCTATGTAAAATAATTTCTTCTCAGCACACTTATGACCTTTAGTGTATTTGTTATCACAACTATAGAAAATTCCTTTTGCCCTTTTTTCTTCCAATTGTTGTGGTGTCAACCTTGTAGGTTGTGGATGGATAGGAACAACGGAATTTCCATCTTTATAGTTGTGATTGGTAGAATTCCTTGTTGCCATAATTTTTCTTTCAACTTTTCTTGCCACCCTTAATGCCTTTTCCAGTGAATCAGGTTCCCAAAGGCGAATCTCATCCTATATGTTATCCTTTAAAGTCCCAATGAAGACATCAATCCTATGTTCCTCTGGAATATTATTTACCCTTATATTCAATTTTTGGAATTCCTCAATGTGATCCATCATTGAACCCTTTTGTTTGAGATTTATCAATTGACTCGAGAAGGTGTTTCTCTTCGTATCCTCATAATGTTCTATCATTTCCTTCGTAAAAAATGACCAAGTGACAAGTGGTTTATGAGAACAAGTCAATCGATGCCATACAAACTGATTTTTTTCTAAATATAAAGTTGCAATGCATACATTTTGTGTGTGTTGTACATTATGGAGCTCAAAGTATTGCTCCATTTGTAGTATCAATGTTATTAGATCCTTGCCATCAAACTTACTCACATCGATATTTGGAATATGCTGGGTCTTAAGTCCAACATTAGAGTCTATGCCAGGGATAATTTTAGGGGCGAATTTTAGCCCAAAGGCGAATTTTAAGGGATTTTCAATTTTAATGGGGCTAATTTTTTACATAAAACCCATTTTCTATAGTTTAAAAAATTAGCCCAATAAATATTTTAAAAATAATTAATAATTAAGTATTAGCCCACCAAAAAAAAGGGGAGCATAACACTAGAAAAATGAAATTCGCCCGATTTTTTTTCTTATGGAGCAAATTTCCATGGCATTCGCCTGGATTTACAGGGTTCAAATGGGGAGTTACAGTGATTCGCCCCAATTTTTTCAATGGTTAGGAGAGGTGGCTGGCCGCTCGACACCGATCTTCTCGCTGGCTGAGCCAGGGTGACCCTCTCTGGTCCATTCGTTGTTAGGGCCTTCCAGTTGGTATATAGCAGAGATGTACAGTTCGAAAAATATGGTATTGGTGTTCTTGTGGGAGATAACAGTGTGCCAGAGCCGCGCTCGACCTCAAACGCACGCCGGATTTACAAGTTCGCTCGACCTCAAGCGCACGCCGGATTTACAACGCTCTCAGAGTCCAGACAACGCCGCTTTTAGCCAGTCGGTTCAAGGGTATGCACCTTCAGTTCAACTATAGTGTTATCAATATGTCTCTTAAGTTTCTTTGGTTTTTGGCATGAAAATGGTAGAAAGCATGAGTTACAGTGAGCCCTTTCGTGGATGTTCATAAGGGTTGCTAAGTTTTGGGACAAAATTCTGGCTCCCCTAGTATAATAATTCCCCCCTTGCCCCAATTGGGTTTGGGGAAGGATTTCCCAAATAGACGCGACAGTGTTTTTTTGTGGAATACTACTGGTAACATGATTTACATTCGGTTTAGAACCTATACGAAAGAATTGAGATTTTCATCTATCTTATTCTACGAAAGGGCTGAGGGAATCACATCTCTTTTGGCACAAGATGCTCTTATTTTCTAGCCTCTGGGACCCTCGCGTTCCATCGATACTTCTGACTTCATTGAGACTTGACCTGTTTATCAAACCACAAGAATAATGACAATAAAATGTTGAGCCGATGAGTTCTCGGGAATCATGAGAATTCTTGTGAAGTTTAATTATCAACTATGTGGGTACAGACTTGTTTAAAACCTGTCCCTAAAGATGTATCTAATTTTGTTCGCCATGGGTTACTAGCCAACAAGTGGGGATCAATGCATCAAAGAATACTTATGTCACAACTTTCTAAACCTTTATCAGTTGTAAAATTGATAGTGAAATTTATTACAAAACTAGACTTCTAATGATATAAAATATTCGTACTCTTATGGGATCTCAAGAACTAAAACAGGATATGCTTTAGTCTTATGTCTTCCAGCGTTTAAAAGATAGTGGTTAGGGCATGGCTCTACTTCATAATTTTCAAAGAAAACTCTAACTTATGATGTATAACAATAGACCAAACTTCTCTAGCTGCAAGGACCGATAAGAAAATAATACATGTACAGAGTGCCACAAATCTGTTAATACATCAAACTAACCTCTAATTGTTTGTTTCCACATATTGTCGTTTATATATGCATCAATAGGTCATCACACCTCTATTACAATCATTGTTAAGAGCATATTAATATCAAGAATACTTTTCAAATTCATTGTTCTATTAGATAAAAGAATCAACCTCCTTTTGATGGGGATGCATGTGCATGTGTTTTTTCAATAGAGTCACTGCTTAGTTTACAAAAGAAGATTTATTGCCTTGACCAGTTTTAATTGTGATTGTTGAAACTCCTATTTTACGGTTCACACCTGAGTTAACATGATATAAGCTCCAAAAATCCCACAGGTGATCCAACTACTATACGTTTAGAGGAGCCTTACTCAAATATGTTGTAACTTCAATGCATAATGCCCAAACTTGATGCTATTTGGGCCAATGAAAGATTCCATTTTTTGATGCATGAACCATACAAAAAAAACTTTGGATTCACCCATGAAATTGGTGATGGCATGAGTTTCATATTGGATTGGTTGAAGCGTCTCATGGGGCCTTATGATTTTCTCTTTTTGCAAGTGAAATTATATGTTGTCATAAACCTAAAACTTTTGAGGAACCCAAAGTTGCTTATGTCACTACTTGTACTTGCCCTCTACTTTCCAAAAAATATCATGAACTTGTTGTTGGATGTGGCAAAGTTCAAACTCATTCAACACACAGAAACACACAGAAATTAACCATGGCATCACACAAACTCCTACACTGTGATCTCTGGAAACATCTGGATTGTGTAATGCCATGGTTAATTTCTGTGTGTTTCTAATGAACAATGTCTTGCTCACTTTAAGTAGTTTGGTGACTTGTTTAGTTCTAATGCCTATGGGAGCCATATACCCTTGGGTATCGCCTTTCTAGAAATCCAACAAACTATAGCTTGTCCTCTATGATTTTTATTAAGATCACTGAACAGTTACACAGAATATGATCTCTGATATGATAACAAAATTTTGAGGATGATCTTGCTGCATTTTAATGAAGGAAATAACTCTAGTCTATAAGGACTTGTTGTTAATCTCAACTCCTTGATATCAGTTACATAATTCTCATTATGATGACAGTGCTCCTGTGACAGAATTGTAAACTCCCCTCTTTGTCAATCCAACCAGCATCCCCTGTATTCAGCCATAGAGTTTCTCTAAATGCAGCTGCAGTGGCTTCCTCTTGGCCCCAATACTTTTGCATCACATGAGGATCCTTTGTTAATATATTTCCCACATTATCTCCCTCGTTCTCATATAAAAATGTATTGCTTGGTTCAATTTGAATTTCCACATGAGGGGCCATTTTTTTAGAAAGTGGAAATCTCACATGGCCATCTAGATTAATCATTTCCTCTTTGGAAGCAATGATTTTCATTGCATTAAGTTCCTGCATTAGGATAGGAAAACATTTTTAAATTTAGTCTTCAACAAACTAGTTTCCATGCTTTGCAACCTAATAGATATGTATGTATTAAGGGTAGGTGCGCTTCATGTTAGAGTCCACAATGTGTCCTAGTGTCACTTATTAAATGCAATTGAGGTTAGGCCAAATAGGGTCCAAGTGCTCTGCCACCTTTGAAGTGTCTAACAGAGGCACAAAGTAGGGTTGAAACAACTCCACATTAAAGAAATTGCATAAACCAAAAAAGAGTGGAAGCTTAAAATTTAAAAGAATTATCACCCATGAAATTGGTGATGGCATGAGTTTCATATTGGATTGGTTGAAGCGTCTCATGGGGCCTTACGATTTTCTCTTTTTGCAAGTGAAATTATATGTTGTCATAAACCTAAAACTTTTGAGGAACCCAAAGTTGCTTATGTCACTACTTGTACTTGCGCTCTACTTTCCAAAAAATATCATGAACTTGTCAGATTGATTAAAATCCTAAAGTGTTCTCAGAATCCAACTTGAAGGTGACTTTGATCACCTACCTTGTAGCACTCTGCCACCTTAAAGAGATGACGAACCATGTTTCACAATTTTCAGACTGGATCCCTCTATGTTTTGAATCAATATAAAGAAATTGTAATAAAGGTTTAGCTGCTCTGCTTGGTATGTATATCATTTTCAAGTCTTGGCATCCTTGCTTCTCAACTCTGCACAATATGACCACTATACCTTATAGTAAATCTGCCTCTAAATAATCCCAAAGCCAAGTCAATTATTGCACAATCTATGACCACACTGCAGCCTGTAACTGGTCACTATTATAGCTGAAGAAAATTACAATTATCATTGTTAATAGGTCACTATCACATATCCATACATTTTCATATAGGTATATTTTCATCATTTTGTTATATCAGTCAAGTACTACCATATTATCAAGCCAACATCCACACACATAACTGTCATGTACAAGAAACACTATTAAGTACCAAAAGCCATTGTAAAAGACCAAGTGTACTCTTATGTAGACCATTGTCATGTATATCTAGGGCACATTGTAATAAAGTTTCTTTTATCATTTCAATAAGGTCATCGCCAAAATCAGTTGACTTCAGACTCCGTTAATGATATCACAAATATATATCATAATCAAAATGCCATATATATAACGAGTCATTGTAAAAATGAAACATGACATGGAAGTCCTCACTTAGAAGTTGTTATGTCAAGTAGGTCACTATTCAAGGATGTTGTCAATTGCAAGGTTCCTCAGATCAAACCTTAACCTTCAATATATGGGTTAATACTATATCTCATATACAATACTATCTTACTATAATATCACTGTTGCAGTTACTAAATCTAGGTCATCATCATATTCAATAGGATTACTGGACTGTCTATTTTGCACAGGTCAACTTATCGTTAACATATATATATGTATATAAGTGCTCAAAGAAATGGTTCTATATAATATTAGTCACAATAATCTAATTCTCGTACTACAATAGCTTTGTCATGTGTATGTTGTTTTCACTTTTATATTGTCAACACAACAAAATATAAAACCAATCATTTGCTTTATTTGATTCACTGATACTTGACTTCATTGAGACCTAACTGTGTTTATCAAACTATTGTAAGAATAATGACAATAAAATGTTGAGCTGATGTGAGTTCTTGAACGATGAGAATTTTTGTGAAGTTTAATTATCAAATTTGGAAGGTGTACAGACTTGTTTATGACCTATCCCTAAAGATGTATCTTTGTTCAGTTGCGTGCTACTACCTTCAGTGGGATCAATGCATCAAAGAATACTTATGTCACAACTTCTAAACCTTTATCATTGTAAATTGATAGTGAAATTCCTATTACAAAACTAGACTTTAATGATGATAAAATATCTGCACTCATATGTGACTTCAAGAACTACTGTGATATGCTTTAGTCTTATGTCTTCCACAAGCTTAAAAGATAGTGGTTAGGGCATGGCTCTACTTCATAATTTTCAAAGAAAACTCTAACTTATGATGTATAACAATAGACCAAACTTCTCTAGCTGCAAGGACCGATAAGAAAATAATACATGTACAGAGTGCCACAAATCTGTTAATACATCAAACTAACCTCTAATTGTTTGTTTCACATATTGTCGTTATATATGCATCAATATGTCATCACACCTCAACAGCAATCATTGTTAAGAGCATATTAATATCAAGCATACTTTTCACCATTGTTCTATTAGATAAAAGAATCAACCTCCCTTTGATGGGGATGCATGTGCATGTGTTTTTTCAATAGAGTCACTGCTTAGTTTACAAAAGAAGATTTATTGCCTTGACCAGTTTTAATTGTGATTGTTGAAACTCCTATTTTACGGTTCACACCTGAGTTAACATGATATAAGCTCCAAAAATCCCACAGGTGATCCAACTACTATACGTTTAGAGGAGCCTTACTCAAATATGTTGTAACTTCAATGCATAATGCCCAAACTTGATGCTATTTGGGCCAATGAAAGATTCCATTTTTTGATGCATGAACCATACAAAAAACTTTGGATTCACCCATGAAATTGGTGATGGCATGAGTCTCATATTGGATTGGTTGAAGCGTCTCATGGGGCCTTACGATTTTCTCTTTTTGCAAGTGAAATTATATGTTGTCATAAACCTAAAACTTTTGAGGAACCCAAAGTTGCTTATGTCACTACTTGTACTTGCCCTCTACTTTCCAAAAAATATCATGAACTTGTTGTTGGATGTGGAAAACTCATTCAACACACAGAAACACACAGAAATTAACCATGGCATCACACAAACTCTTACACTGTGATCTCTGGAAACATCTGGATTGTGTAATGCCATGGTTAATTTCTGTGTGTTTCTAATGAACAGTGTCTTGCTCACTTTAAGTAGTTTGGCGACTTGTTTAGTTCTTAATGCCTATTATGGTTTCATATACCCTTGGACATCACCTTTCTAGAAATACCAGCCAACCTATAGTAGCTTGTCCTCTATGATTTGTATTAAGATCACTGAACAGTTACACAGAATATGATCTCTGATATGATAATAAAATTTTGAGGATGATCTTGTTGCATTTTAATGAAGGAAATAACTCTAGTCTATAAGGACTTGTTGTTAATCTCAACTCCTTGTTATCAGTGACATAATTCTCATTATGATGACAGTGCTCCTGTGACAAAATTGTAAACTCCCCTCTTTGTCAATCCAACCAGCATCCCCTGTATTCAGCCATCGATATTCTCTAAATGCAGCTGCAGTGGCTTCCTCTTGGCCCCAATACTTTTGCATCACATGAGGACCCTTTGTTAATATATTTCCCACATTATATCCCTCATTCTCATATAAAAATGTATTGCTTGGTTCAATCTGAATTTCCACATGAGGGGCCATTTGTTTAGAAAGTGGAAATCTCACATGGCCATCTAGATTAATCATTTCCTCTTTGGAAGCAATGATTTTCATTGCATTAAGTTCCTGCATTAGGATGGGAAAACATTTTTAAATTTAGTCTTCAACAAACTAGTTTCCATGCTTTGCAACCTAATAGATATGTATGTATTAAGGGTAGGTGCGCTTCATGTTAGAGTCCACAATGTGTCCTAGTGTCACTTATTAAATGCAATTGAGGTTAGGCCAAATAGGGTCCAAGTGCTCTGCCGCCTTTGAAGTGTCTAACAGAGGCACAAAGTAGGGTTGAAACAACTCCACATTAAAGAAATTGCATAAACCAAGAAAGAGTGGAAGCTTAAAATTTAAAAGAATTATCACCCATGAAATTGGTGATGGCATGAGTTTCATATTGGATTGGTTGAAGCGTCTCATGGGGCCTTACGATTTTCTCTTTTTGCAAGTGAAATTATATGTTGTCATAAACCTAAAACTTTTGAGGAACCCAAAGTTGCTTATGTCACTACTTGTACTTGCCCTCTACTTTCCAAAAAATATCATGAACTTGTCAGATTGATTAAAATCCTAAAGTGTTCTCAGAATCCAACTTGAAGGTGACTTTGATCCCCTGCCTTGTAGCACTCTGCCACCTTAAAGAGATGACGAACCATGTTTCACAATTTTCAGACTGGATCCCTCTATGTTTTGAATCAATATAAAGAAATTGTAATAAAGGTTTAGCTGCTCTGCTTGGTATGTATATCATTTTCAAGTCTTGGCATCCTTGCTTCTCAACTCTGCATAATATGACCACTATACCTTATAGTAAATCTGCCTCTAATTAATCCCAAAGCCAAGTCAATTATTGCACAATCTATGACCACACTGCAGCCTGTAACTGGTCACTATTATAGCTGAAGAAAATTACAATTATCATTGTTAATAGGTCACTATCACAACCATACATTTTCATATATATTTTCATCATTGTGTTATATCAGTCAAGTACTACCATATTATCAAGCCAACATCCACACACATAACTGTCATGTACAAGAAACACTATTAAGTACCAAAAGCCATTGTAAAAGACCAAGTGTACTCTTACGTAGACCATTGTCATGTATATCTAGGGAACATTGTAATAAAGTTTCTTTTATCATTTCAATAAGGTCATCGCCAAAATCAGTTGACTTCAGACTCCGTTAATGATATCACAAATATATATCATAATCAAAATGCCATATATATAACGAGTCATTGTAAAAATGAAACATGACATGGAAGTCCTCACTTAGAAGTTGTTATGTCAAGTAGGTCACTATTCAAGGATGTTGTCAATTGCAAGGTTCCTCAGATCAAACCTTAACCTTCAATATATGGGTTAATACTATATGTCATATACAATACTATCTTACTATAATATCACTGTTGCAGTTACTAAATCTAGGTCATCATCATATTCCATAGGATTACTGGACTGTCTATTTTGCACAGGTCAACTTATCGTTAACATATATATATGTATATAAGTTCTCAAAGAAATGGTTCTATATAATATTAGTCACAATAATCTAATTCTCATACTACAATAGCTTTGTCATGTGTATGTTGTTTTCACTTTTATATTGTTAACACAACAAAATCTAAAACCAATCATTTGCTTTATTTGATTCACTGATACTTGACTTCATTGAGACCTAACTGTGTCTATCAAACTATTGTAAGAATAATGACAATAAAATGTTGAGCTGATGTGAATTCTTGAACGATGAGACTTTTTGTGAAGTTTAATTATCAAATTTGGAAGGTGTACAGACTTGTTTATGACCTATCCCTAAAGATGTATCTTTGTTCAGTTGCGTGCTACTACCTTCAGTGGGATCAATGCATCAAAGAATACTTATGTCACAACTTCTAAACCTTTATCATTGTAAATTGATAGTGAAATTCCTATTACAAAACTAGACTTTAATGATGATAAAATATCTGCACTCATATGTGACTTCAAGAACTATTGTGATATGCTTTAGTCTTATGTCTTCCACAAGCTTAAACGATAGTGGTTAGGGCATGGCTCTACTTCATAATTTTCAAAGAAAACTCTTACTTATGATGTATAACAATAGACCAAACTTCTCTAGCTGCAAGGATCGATAAGAAAATAATACATGTACAGAGTGCCACAAATCTGTTAATACATCAAACTAACCTCTAATTGTTTGTTTCCACATATTGTCGTTTATATATGCATCAATAGGTCATCACACCTCTATTACAATCATTGTTAAGAGCATATTAATATCAAGAATACTTTTCAAATTCATTGTTCTATTAGATAAAAGAATCAACCTCCTTTTGATGGGGATGCATGTGCATGTGTTTCTTTTCAATAGAAGTCACCGCTATTTACAAAAGAAGATTTATTGCCTCGACCAGTTTTAATTGTGATTGTTGAAAACTCCTATTTTAATGGTTCACTCCTGAGTTAACATGATATGTCTAAAATCCTGGCACTGTGTGATCCAACTACTATACGTTTAGAGGAGCCTTACTCAAATATGTTGTAACTTCAATGCATAATGCCCAAACTTGATGCTATTTGGGCCAATGAAAGATTCCATTTTTTTATGCATGAACCATACAAAAAACTTTGGATTCACCCATGAAATTGGTGATGGCATGAGTTTCATATTGGATTGGTTGAAGCGTCTCATGGGGCCTTACGATTTTCTCTTTTTGCAAGTGAAATTATATGTTGTCATAAACCTAAAACTTTTGAGAAACCCAAAGTTGCTTATGTCACTACTTGTACTTGCCCTCTACTTTCCAAAAAATATCATGAACTTGCTGTTGGATGTGGCAAAGTTCAAACTCATTCAACACACAGAAACACACAGAAATTAACCATGGCATCACACAAACTCCTACACTGTGATCTCTGGAAACATCTGGATTGTGTAATGCCATGGTTAATTTCTGTGTGTTTCTAATGAACAGTGTCTTGCTCACTTTAAGTAGTTTGGTGACTTGTTTAGTTCTTAATGCCTATTATGGTTTCATATACCCTTGGGCATCGCCTTTCTAGAAATACCAGCCAACCTATAGTAGCTTGTCCTCTATGATTTGTATTAAGATCACTGAACAGTTACATAGAATATGATCTCTGATATGATAATAAAATTTTGAGGATGATCTTGTTGCATTTTAATGAAGGAAATAACTCTAGTCTATAAGGACTTGTTGTTAATCTCAACTCCTTGATATCAGTGACATAATTCTCATTATGATGACAGTGCTCCTGCGACAGAATTGTAAACTCCCCTCTTTGTCAATCCAACCAGCATCCCCTGTATTCAGCCATCGATTTTCTCTAAATGCAGCTGCAGTGGCTTCCTCTTGGCCCCAATACTTTTGCATCACATGAGGACCCTTTGTTAATATATTTCCCACATTATATCCCTCATTCTCATATAAAAATGTATTGCTTGGTTCAATTTGAATTTCCACATGAGGGGCCATTTTAGGAAAGTGGAAATCTATCACATACTACTCCATTAATCATTTCCTCTTGGAAGCAAATGATTTCATCATTGTCTCAAACATTAGATGGGAAAACATTTTTAAATTTAGTCTTCAACAAACTAGTTTCCCCATGCTTTGCAACCTAATAGAAAATGTACGCCAAGGGTAGGTGCGTTTCATGTTAGAGTCCACAATGTGTCCTAGTGTCCATTATTAAATGCAATCAGTAATTTAGGCCAAATAGGGAAGGTGCTCTGCCACCTTTGAAGTGTCTAACAGAGGCACAAAGTAGGGTTGAAACAACTCCACATTAAAGAAATTGCATAAACCAAGAAAGAGTGGAAGCTTAAAATTTAAAAGAATTATCACCCATGAAATTGGTGATGGCATGAGTTTCATATTGGATTGGTTGAAGCGTCTCATGGGGCCTTACGATTTTCTCTTTTTGCAAGTGAAATTATATGTTGTCATAAACCTAAAACTTTTGAGGAACCCAAAGTTGCTTATGTCACTACTTGTACTTGCACTCTACTTTCCAAAAAATATCATGAACTTGTTGTTGGATGTGGCAAACTCATTCAACACACAGAAACACACAGAAATTAACCATGGCATCACACAAACTCCTACACTGTGATCTCTGGAAACATCTGGATTGTGTAATGCCATGGTTAATTTCTGTGTGTTTCTAATGAACAGTGTCTTGCTCACTTTAAGTAGTTTGGCGACTTGTTTAGTTCTTAATGCCTATTATGGTTTCATATACCATAATAACTCTAATGAAGGAAATAACTCTAGTCTATAAGGACTTGTTGTTAATCTCAACTCCTTGATATCAGTGACATAATTCTCATTATGATGACAGTGCTCCTGTGACAGAATTGTAAACTCCCCTCTTTGTCAATCCAACCAACATCCCCTGTATTCAGCCATCGATTTTCTCTTTGTCAAATCTTCTATGTATTTCAATTTTCTAGTACATGGCTTTAACGGGGTATGTGAATATTAAGGTACCTTGAGTGGTTGCAGTATGCAACTATATCAGCCAGCATAGTTGGTACAGTGATCATTGCTGTTACAGAGTGTTTCTGTATCGCATTCATAGTAGAAGCCGCTTCAAACTTGGGTATGAAGACATGGCATCCTCCTGCCATTACAAGGGCCAATGCTGAAGAGATTCCCCCAATATGGCAGAGTGGAGATGTGTGGAGATAAACCTGCCAAGCACGACAACATCAACGAATATGGGAATCCTTTGAATTGTTTTTTAATTTCAACTTGGACATGAACTTGTTAGGCTAATCCATGTAGTGCTCATCTCTATCGCTACTACTTCTAGGATGGGTAGATTTTCTCCTTCACGACCATGGAAAGGTTTGTGAGAAGCTTAAAATGAGCAGTCACAAGTTAAAGAATTACTTCTAATCTTCTCATTTCAAGTACGAATATGTAAGGCTCTTACATCATTGCAGTTGTAGCCAATAAGGGCAATTTTGGTGAGTGATTGAACGATAAGTGCACTATGGCTAAGGGCTACTCCCTTTGGCTTCCCAGTGGTACCTAGACAATACAAGTTAGAGGGCATTCATATACCAAGTACATAGAGGAGCCAAACCACAATAGTATGGCAGTAAAAGAGGGCCATGTTAATATACCTGATGTGAAGCAAATCAATGTAGTTGAATCGGGTGCCCAGCGAAAATTCAGCTCTTCAAATCCTCCTGCATATTGTCCAACAGACTCTGCAGTAATCACTAACCAAATAAAAAAAAACCAAAGATCAGTACAATTTAAAATTGTCAAAGTACTTTTGGGGTTTCCATCAATGGAATATATCATATGATTAATCCCAACAAATTAAGTGAAATAATTTCCACAAAATCAGGTTACAATACTTAATTACCCTCCCACCATCGGAAAAATGCAGTTGAACAAGAATGAACAATCAACTAACTGTAAGGGCCCGTGCCAACAGAGATGACATAATCACTTTTACTTTGAATTGGGCAGACTCAAGGTGTTGCTTTCATTGGGAGGCTTCATGATTTTAGTTGCTAGATATTTACATCTTGGTTTTGGCAGTTTTCTAGTGTGATGCCTTGGAGTATGAGGCTTCTGCTTATTTTCTCTGCTACAGTGACGCTGAGTGCCTTTTATTGATCTACCCTCAATGATACTATAGATAACATATCATTGTATGATTTGATTGGTTGTGATTTGGATCCCCAAGACCCTTTTTCAATGACTCATGTTCGATAATACTATTCTATGATCAGTCACTAAATATTGCAAGAGTAACTACTAAAAAGATTTCCCTAAGATATAAAGGACATATTGCTACTATTGAGTAAGGGATGTTTTGGTTGAGTGGGATGAAACAATTTGAACTATGGTCATAATATTTTCACTAATTTGTTGTATGCAGAACCATCTGCACCATAAAATCTAAATGTTGTTTTTGATCTACTGATTTGACGGATACTCCTTTAAAAAACTATGACTTATGACATTTACTTATAGATGGGTTTCAATGTTCGAGTTCATATGTATATGGTTGGAATTTCTCTCATCAGGATTGGTCTTGGAAGAGAAGGGTTTTTTAATGCATTATATATGTCGATACACAGTTGAGTATAGGGGTATCATAGTAAAATGTGTTTGGATGTTTTTGTTAACAATCTATATTGAGTATGTCAAGCAGTGAGCTTGTTTTAACAGAGGACCATGAGTCAATAAAAGGACTAAATTGTGCATATACAAGGATATTTATGCTACTTGAAACTACCATAGACTCTATTGCTACATGTTTTTTTTCAAAAATTATGTAAGAGTAAAGGTTTTGGGTTTTCTTTTCTAACTTGTGCTTCATGGTGAAATTATTTTTGACAATATATGTTGCAAGGTTCTAAATTACTTGATCCCATATGAAAACCATTAAACCTTTTGGATTGAAATCTGACAAGAGAATTGAGATCTGAATACTGAGAAAGATTGTTGTTTTTCTCTGCTTGGGAAATCAAGAGTAACCACATAAGTTTTAATGGATCCCCCAGGAAAAATTGTCACAGATCTTGAGTTGGGTTCCCATATTTGACAGAAAAAACAGAGGACCATACTTAGTATGATGATTTGTGGTTTTCAGCATTTGGTTGTATACATTTGGCCCAAAGATGAAATTGGTCCATAGGTTTTTCAGAAGCAGGAGATGGATCTATCATTGAACTCAAAAAATGTTAATTTTGAGTCTAGTATAGCTACATTGTTGAGCTATAAAGTCCTTAGATTTTGCAGTTGGGTGTTAATAATCATGAAGAGCAACAATTCATGTCAATGGATCAACAATTCTTCAGGAAGAGCTGGAAGGATATTAGAGGATATGGTGGCATGCATGATTTGGGTTATCTTGCTACTTGATTGGATTCTGGACCTTCTTCACCACCTGTGTCATAACAAGTCAATGGATATGTAGATAAAGAACTGTACAGGGACTTAAATGAAATGGTTTCTTTGGTGTATTCCTTCATTTTATGTTTGTGATCAATCTTATCCATTTTTCCATATGACCCAAGTCTTAAGTTTTCATAATGAGTGGACATCAATGGGCTTTGGACTTGTGTTTTTAGTTGATATTCATGCAATTTTGATAAAATAGTAGCCCCAAATCCTTAAATGGTTGAAACCATCATTTTGTTTTCCTAAATCACAAATAGAAATGTTGCATAAGAATACAAATGAAAAAGATTATTCTTATTCTATGTAGTTGGCATTGCCCATTCTCTTTACTAAAAAAATATTTCCATCTATAATGTGTGTTGCTTTCATTGGGAGGCTTCATGATTTTAGTTGCTAGATATTTACATCTTGGTTTTGGCAGTTTTCTAGTGTGATGCCTTGGAGTATGAGGCTTCTGCTTATTTTCTCAGCTACAGTGACGCTGAGTGCCTTTTCCTTTTCAGTGGTCAAATTCTACGAGGATAAGGTTAATTATGGAAGATTATAGGGTGAATAAATCCTCTCACTATGCCACCCCGGTGACACTCCCACTCTTAGGGACTTGTCTACTAAAAAGGTGAAACTGGATTTTGGAAATGTGCATATCGTTAACCGAAGCTCAATATCATCAGTTTTGCAGGATGCTGGATTGCATTCATTATTTTTTCTTTCACTGTATTTTGTCACTGCAGTTGGAAGATTTAATGACAAGAAGCAATGTGACACAATGTTGTTTCTGGTTTTCTATTTTTTCTTTCGAGCATCACCTTAAGGAAGCCATGTAAATTCTAGAAAGGAGTTTTTTTTTTAGAAATTGAAATGGGAATCTAGGTTGTTAGTCGGGCTCATTGTAATCTTGCCAATTAGTAGGAGTACGATGAGGTGTTGGGCATTGCTTCAGCAAAAACACTGAGCATAATGGAGATTTCTATATTTTTTTTGGTTTTCAAACATAAGAGGAGAGAAAATAATGCTGAGAGCGAGAAACAAAGTGAAAACAATAAGTGCTAAAGTGGTGGCACTTTCAATGAAGAGATACTAGGACATCAAGGCTTGGTAACAGTCTCTTGGGTAGAGTAGTTCGTGCAAGTGCAAGTCAACTCTCAGAGAAAATTAATGGAGCTTGAAGCAATTTTCCAGTGAAAAATTTCCTCCTGCTCTAGGTTATTAACTTATTATACAACAAATGCATTAGCTACAATCATTGGGAAAACAGGTGATTGGGATGTTTTAGTAGCTGGTATTGTATTTGCTGCAATTGAGGGAATTGGCATTGTTGTGTATAGAAACCCCATACCCATAGCCAAGCTATAGTCTCTAGTTACAGAAAACTTCTAGAAAGCGGGAGTCTACTTAGGTCTTTTTTTAGATGCCTTCAAACTTGGAAGCTACAGATTATAACACAAGTGACTAAAGCCGCAGATGGATGCTATTTTTCAATTCTGAAATTTGCATAAGTAAATAGAACATTTGATATTCATTCCAGTGCCACAATTTCATACACCACTAATATTTAAATGGGATGTCACTTATCTCCTGTACAGTTACAGCCAGTGAAAGCTATTGCAAGGGCCTTCTATCCCTACACGTGGAGTTTAATTATAAAGCACATGATGGATGCCACTTTTTCAACATCTTTGTTTATTAATAAACAAATCCATGGTAATTTGGGGAAAGAGCTTGAGGGTTTGATTCTTTTTAGACACAGACAGAAAATGAAGAGACCATCAGGTTGAATTCAAAGGGGGAAAATTTGGTGGTCTACTGAAACATGCAGAGTGGCATCATGTGGCAGGAAACCATCGAAAAGGACATCATGCCAGATGTTGTGTATATGTATCAATTGTGGAGCAGAATAACAATGGGAACAATAATTCAAATCCTCAAGTTCATGATGATGAGAAGATTTAAAGTAATTTGTTTGTGGAAAATGGTAGAAAGAACAATCAATCTGTTTTAGAGCATGCAACATGTCTTGATGAGGCAACAAAAGTCTTATAAAAGTTTTGATAGAGGTAAGAGAACTCAAGGAAAACAATGAAGGTTGGGTTGATGAGTTGTGCAAAAATTTGCTGTATTGGTCATTCTCTAGAGAGGGCATTAAGGCATAGAGCAAAAATTGGGATCTAGATGTTGAGTGGTAGGTAAAACATTATGGATTCCAGGTGGTAGGATATGTTTGGGCCACATGAAATGGATTTTCAAGTCGCTCAAAATGCAAATGACAGAGATTCCTTACATTTGGAGGTAGATTCCTTTAGAAAATATGTTTCAGAAAAGTAAATATCAATGAAAGCCTCCTCATGATTTCATCCTGACTTGAAACACCAGTTTGATACTACCATAGAGAAGTTAATAGCTTACATTGAGGAATTCATTTAATATTATACTTTTGAAATTGTTCCTTGCATGGAGAGATTGTCTTATCTTGATACAAGCCTCCTTTTTCTTATTAAAAAATAGAATGTAGTTAATTCTCATAAGTGAACTTGGTTCATAGATGTTTTTTTAAGCTTGATTCTGATTATGGAAATTCATTGGAAAAATAAGCTATAATTTCTTTGGACATGTTCCTCAGAGAAATATTCAATTACGAAGAAAAGGAAGTAGACCTTATAAATGAAAAGTAAATGTGATGAATTCAAATAAAACCTCAAAATGAAGAATAAATTAGGGAATTGTAGGACCTTTTATGTAAATTTTATGAGAATTTTAAATAAATGAGAATGGATAACATAAAAATAAGAACTAATATTGAGCAGACAGAAAGCAAATTGTTGTCAGTTAGAGAAAATCTGATATTTAAGACATCTGATATTTTTGTTTCTTGTATCATGATGATTGTTTTATTTTCCTTTTTAATTCGATCTTTGAGATATCTCTTCTTAATCTAGTTCCTTGACATTTTGTAAATGGCATGTATACGCTGGCAATGATGGCAGTGATACAATTGTCGTTCATATTCTTCATTTCTCAAAAAGTAAAAAGCATTTGTTTGATGCACTTAGTTTCTTTTTTGCATTCATAACATTAAAGGAACTGGAAAGAAAAACTTGCATTTGCATGTAGGATTGTGTTTTTTTTGCAAAAAAGGAACATTAGGAAATCTACATTTAGTTTTGTGCTCAATGTTTTCTTTTGTTCATTGATTTGCTTGCTCACAAAATTATTTGCTCTCTTCCCTTTGTAGCTAGGTCTTTCATTGAAAAACTAAAAGTGAAAATTTTGCTTATCATTCTTAGTTTGCATTTAGGAATTTCTACATACATCATCGCGGTACCATTGAAAGGCAAATTGTTAAGCAAGATCAACATAAAATTAATCTCAATTTATCTAAAAATGCATTGGAACCATAACAATAACATTTAGAAGGTCTAGGCTAGAGACGTGTTCCGACATCGTAAAACATAGCAGCTGTCGTTAACTTGTCTGCGATACATTCCGAGTGTGATATCTCACCCCACGTACATGAGTATATCGTAGCATGTCCCTTGGGGCGGCGTTACAGTACGATAAGTATATAGGTGGTGCTCTCACTGTGCGGTTTCGCATTAGACAGCGCTATTACGGACTTGGGCCTCCACGTATCTTCAGGTATATTTGGGAGGACAACTTTTAGGTGCTATCCATCCATAGTGAACCGAGTCGGCTGCCTTTAAATTGTGATACACCGAACACAGAATTCGGGGAGATTGCCTGCCCGTACTTCTTGGCTTGCCAGGAGGTATTCTGCAGTTCACAGTTTACTGGTAAACCCTTTTGCCTAGCATTACCCTCTTTTTGTTTATTTATTTTTGGTTAAAATTAATCAACAATCATGGAAGAACATAATCCTACCCCCCGTCGTTCGCGTAGATGAGCTTTAAAACCACCTTTACCACTAGAAGTTACTTCTAGTAGGCGAAGGCGATCAAAATCTGCCCAACAGTGATGTTGATGTTGTGGATGATATTACTTGATGCTTCATGATGGGTGTTCTTTCTCACTTTCACATAATCTTGTTATAGTCTCTGCTTGATGCTTTTGTTGCTATGGTCATGTCAGGCATTAATTAATTGTCTTCAATGTTCAATGTGTGAAGAGTGCAAATGTTTTCTTGATGCAGTTTAAATTCAGGCACAATAGAGTCTAGACTGCTGTTATGCACCATGTTTCCCTGGCTCCTACATATTGGAATATGCCCAAAATGATTTTGGAGAGTGATATCCATTCATGGAAGGATATTTGCACTCGTCTTTCATGGAAGTTTATTCGCACTTGTCTTTCATTCTCTCATGAACCAAGTGAAATTTCTTGGGGAATTTCTAGTCAACAAGTTTTAGGAGTTTGTGTCAGATTTGGGTAGACTCGTAGAATGATTAGCTTGTGGCTGCTATAAACTCTTTTTGTCAACCCATGGATGCATGGATTAAATTTTCACTTGATTTGTAGTTTCCAATGATTTGACACTAAGAATCATTGGCTGACTGTGGTGATTCGTTGACTTCTTTTCTTCTTTTTTGCCCCTTTCCCTTAGATTGGTCATTCATGGGAGGGAGAAGTTCCGATGAATGTATGATTTTTGGTGTGCATTTATCTATTGGTTAACTCTTTGGTAACATCCCATGATTTGTTATTTCAATGGAACTTGGTTAAATAACAAACACTAAGTGCTAATTAGTATTTTTAAATGTTTGATACAATAATTAATTTTGCTTTATAGGATCCCAAAACGTGCTTTTTGGGCTGAAACTTTACATGGCACAGTGTGTTTACAAGAATCATGGAAAACATTTGAGTCTTTTTAGGTTATTTCATGGCCATCTCTTTGGACGTGTTTCACTATGGAAAGGAAATTATGGTCCTTACGGGGAGGACAATGTCTTAAGGGATTTCTTTCCATTGATAAGTAAAAGAATCACTAATAGCTTGACTAGTTTCCTTCCTCACACTTTTATCATGGAAAATGATAGAGGATATGTTTCAGAATTACGATAAACAATTCTTTACAACTTAAGGGAGAGGTGTTTTGGAAAGGATCAGTTAAAGTTATTGTAATATTTTGTTGTTTTGTTTTAAAGCTTTCAAGTGTTCATTAGGTGATTTGGAATATGATTTAATTTAGTGGAATTTTTTTTATATTTTGTATTTTGAATGATGTTCTTTGTTTTATAGATGATGACTCATGATGTTATTGTTTTGTGTATAATGATTTATTTTTTCTTTTGGGCTTGGGCCTTGGCACAACATTTTAATAAAAAATTACATAATGAGTTTTTGTGAACATTACACTTATTTTTACTTTGAAAGCTACTTACAAATCTAGTAATTCTCAACTCTTGGAAAAGCTATTGATACGGGTTTCTAGATCGATTTGAAATTTTACTCACGGAATATTCGAGTGAGATATGTCAAAAATCTAATCTGCAAGGAAGAAACTATACAATGCAAATTGATGTATTATCATACTAAAAAGTCTCAGTCCAAGAATACACATTCTCTTCATGCTTCAGCTCCTTTGAACAATCTATTGCTGAGAGAGATGTTAAATCTTGTGAAAAATGCATACGATATCCATATGATGGATGAAATAATAGGTTTCTCGCAAGTGATCAGGGGTGAGATAAATGCGGTTTTCAACAGAAATTAATGATGAAAATGTTAAAAGATATTATGCTTGGAAGGTGACACGAGCCATTCCGAGGAAAAGGAAAAAAAGACGATGGACCATAGGGGAGAAAATTCCAAGATGATTGGCTCTCGAGTTTTCCATTTATTGAAGAAATACCTTCTACTGAAATGAGGATTTACGAGAAGTTAAATGTCTTAGCGTAGTAGTTGGAAAGAGTTGCGAGGTAGTGAAATTTCGGATGAAGCTAGATACGGTACAAAAGCATGCGAGGGAAAGGGTTTATGAAAAGAAAATTGTAGATGGTAAAGTAGAAATCTATAGTCGAGGATGGAAATCTTTGGAGGAATCTTGCGACATAACCAATCGTGTGGAAGAATACAAAAAATATTTAATAAATAAGAAGAAACTTGAGGCAAGTGGAGGAACCATCATATCTCAATTTGAAAAAGGAAAGACGATGGAAAGAAGTTTGTTATCCAAGACGATACAATTGAGCTAGCTGTATTTCACATCTTAAGTAAAGGTCGTCACATGACAATGATTATCCCGGATCGGGATGAAATTTCTATCTTTTCTTCACGTGCCAAACTTTCCATCTTCTCATTGGTGCGTAACTAGTGGTTGGGAATGGGAAAGATATCTAGCTCAAGTAGAAATTGATGATTTGAAACGAGGAGATTGCAAATGCTAGGCTTTTGGCATTGTCTTTGGATGAGGTTACGGCTATTGATAATACTTCATGGATTTGCATGAGAACATTTATATGGTTAATGACCATATTAGGCATTCCTATCTACTTGGGATTAAAAAGATGAGAGAGACTTCTACGACTGAAAATGTTGCTGAACTTGTTCTTAATACTTTGAAGGAAAGTGGTATGGATCATTTAACGATGCAAAAAAGTTGGTATGTGTTGGAGCGAGATGGAGAGCATCGGTAATGCGAGGACAAAGGAATGGTCTTTGTGTTCGAAGCTAAAACTATCTGGCTTGCGCCATATATGATTAATATTCATTGTATGGCTCATAGGATGAATCTTGCATTTAAAATAGTAAGACAAGTTTCCATTAGTTTCAAAGGTTGAAGATCTTGTACGTGAGACTCATGCATACTTTTCTGCGTAGTCCCAAACGATATTTAGAGTTTCAAAAAATTGCATATGGTGTTACGGATGGAAAAAAACTCTTTGAAAGATGTTGATACAAGATGGATCTCATTAGAATGGACCAGCTCAAAGACTATTTAGTGAGTTCAAATCTTTGGTAGGGTTGATGTATAAAAATCGCTGCTGATAGACAAAAGCTCAAGATCTTCTTTTTCGACTAGCCAGTATAGAAAACATTCATTGAGCATTGGGCTGGAGATTCTTCCCTATGCTACATAGAAATGAATGTCCTCGTGAAAATGTCTCGGAGAATCACACAATAGTATATTGCCGAATACACAAATGCGAGGAAATTCAACATGCACCTTGCATTGGATAATTTGTATATGATGCGGGACTCTTTCTTTACGGTCCCGGAAGTTTAAAAAGTTGGACTAAGATCATCAATATAGAAAATACTAAAAAAAATTTGACGTTTGATGAAAAAGGGATACTTATGTATCACGGTGCATGAGTATATGGTCCCCTTTCATTATATTAGTAAGGCAAGGACGAATCACCAAATATTGCCCGGTGTCAAGAGACCAATTTGATAGTATTGTTATCTCGGTGAGACAGAATTTGATAGAAATATGCAAGATCACTGTCATCGAGAGGAGATAAGAGAACGATTTCCTCGAGATGAATTGTTGGAGGCCATGTGTGTGGTATACCTCAATATTAGGAACAATTTTTCAATCATTGAGAAAATTTTAAAGTCGATTTTCAAAAGAGATTAAAATGTTTAGTAGACCACTTTTGCAAGAAAGTCTCGATACATGGAAACGGTTGAAGGTATTTTAGATTCATCTTAAAATTGTATCAACGAATTGGGACGCTTTCTTGAAACAATGTGGAAGCAATATCCATGGAGAATCCTAATGTAACGGTGCTATAACAAGATTATGGAATACTTTAAGTGCTAGCCAATACATGCAGAAAACATATCGGAATATTTTAAATTAGCGATTTGTGTCAAACTATGATTTTGGGATCGGGTGGAGGATATGAGAGAATGTTTAGTGCACTATCATTTTTGAAGTCAAAGTTGAGGAACGAAGCTTCGATAAACATGTGGATACATGTTTAAGATTATATGTAACAAAGTATGACGTTGACAATTTTCCATACTGAAAGAGCACTAGCGACGCTTTGGCGTATCGAGTTGTGAAGTAGAAGGGGAGAAAACAATATAACAAATTTATCTAATGAACTTGATACGAACATAATGTTTTGGAGGCTCATAATGACGATGAAATACTGGAGAAGATCATGTTCACAATGTAGAAAATGATGACCAAGATGAGAATTGGGAAATTGAAATACCCTAGAGACTCTTATTTTGGTATACATGTTCAGTTGATCTATGCAAGATTACTACATGTCAGAATTCGAGGTAAAAATGGGTTCTATATTTTGTATTTTTCATTGTAACTTATTGCAACTACATTTCTTTCATGTGTGTTATTTTAAGATTGATGTTTCATATTTAATCCTTACATTGTTTTAGCTGCTTATTTGTGACGGGAAATGAAGAGCTGGATTTGATGATTTTTTGGGACCTATTTTCACATAGATAGCGTTTGACTAGTATTAAATGATAAATAACTAATTTAACAAGACTAATCGCAAAGCATCAATGGGCTCATTCAAGTACATTAGAAACTACCTTGATGTCTAGCTTTGACATCTTAGAAAATTTTAATGGTATATATGTTGCTTGTGTTTGGGGAATTTTCTAGTTGAGTTTCGAGTTTTATATTTTCTTGGAAAATAATTATTGATATTTGGAAAATGTGTGATTTTATATTGGTATTGGAAACGAAGCTAGTTTTGATCTTTGATTGGAAATGAAATCAGATTTGATGAAGTTGGGACCTATTTCTTTTCACATAGATAGTGTCATAGTATTAAATGATAAAGAACTAATTTAAGAAGTCTAACGCTAAGCAACAATGGGCTTATTCAAGTACATGAAATTGTGTTAATGTCATAGCGCTTGATATCTTTGAAAATTTTAGTGGTTTGTTTGTTGCTTGTTTAGAGGATTTTGTTGAGTTTGAAATTAGTCTCTTGAATACTTATGGTTCTCATATCATGCATATATCGATAGATCGATAGATCCCGATTCTATTATTATAATCATTATTGTTTCTCTTTATATATTTGGTGGTTTGAGGAAAGATATTTTATTTCCTTTCACTTTGTGGCATGATTTCGACTATCTTCACCTTTTAGAATATAGTAAAATATTTTTTTCTTATTATAGATTTTTCTTGGAAAGAATTATTGAGAGTTAGGTGCAAATGCACAATGTTGCATGTAGCATTAGTGTGATAAATATGGGATAGTGCAAAAGCATAGATTTTGAAGATTAGTCTAAGTTGACTCGTACCTAATCAACTCGGTCAAGTTGATTGTTGGTTGAGGAACGACTAATTGTTGGTTCAATGGACGAAGGTCTTGCGAGGGCACAAATACCAAAGGGAAAAAATGGAGCCCATCATGGGGTACTCTTTTGTAATTCTCCACCACTTGCTACCTTTCCTCAAAATCCTCTCCAACCTCAATATCGGTGCTAGTAGTAGCATGACAAACAACACTACGCTTAGCGAACTAGAAGAACGTGTTTTCCAAACTACACGAGAACTACTTCCCTCACGAGTCACCATGTGCCATGCTTGGTCTCGGTGGTTCTCTTCCTTCTACTCTTGGTTCAATTACCATATCTTCATTGGAACCAACACTCAAAGACTCCACTAGACAACGATTCGAGAATTTTTGTAGTAGTGATTCGCCATTTTTATCACTGATGATCGCCATGATTTTACGAGGATAATATAATCTCGTGAGAGAGATTCGCCAAAAAATTATATATACATATTATATTATTAATAAAATCGCCTTCCATTTTTTCCTATGTATCATGGGGATTCACCTATTTTTTATATATAAAAATTTAGGGGGGTTCTTAAAATTATCCTTGCTGAGTAGATTCCCCTAAAATTATGGCATCCCATGATACCATTTTAATCCTTTGAGGATGTCCCAAACAGAAATGGCGTTGCCCATGATTTTTAACCAAAAGCCCAAAAATGACAAAAAACCAAAACTTGTTGAATTTCGCCCAATTTTGGCGAGAATGAACCTCAAGGGTTTTCGAAACATATTGAGAAAGGTGGGCAAAAATTTGGAGACTTGAGGTGTCTTTCTTCATTTTTGGTGCTCGGGCGCCCTCTTTTTGAGCTTCCTTGAGCTTTTCCTATGTGGCCTTCAATTTCTGTCGGGCGAACTGATTAAGCTTCTTATAGTGCCCGATCATCCTCCTTTGAAGGTCTGAATCTCTATTGGCCTTTTCTAACTTCTTCTCCAAGTGATAATTCACCCTCTTAAGCCATGATTCTCAATTTTTTTCTATCTCCTGGGCGAATAAAGTAGTGAGAGGAAAATATTGGAAAAGGGTAGCTTCTTCCTCCTTTTGTTTCTCTAAGGCTCTTTTGAGTCCCATGGTCCTTGGCCTCTTTTCTTCTTGGTTGATCTTCATCTTCGCTATCATTGAACTCACCCATGAGTTCTTCCAACACTAATTTGTACCCTTGGAGGCCTCTTTTTTTGATATTTGATGGCTGAGTGTCTCATATGCTAGCCATGTGGACACTCATGTCTGTTTGTTTTTGTGTTTGCAAAAAGTGAATGAGGGTTTCTATACCTCTCTAGATCTTCCCCTCGAGATCATGAATTTGTTCTTCTACTATTGATCGAAGGAGAGAGACTCTCAGGATTCGGGCCTCATTGTCACTATCATCACTTTGGATCTAAATATATGTCAAAGTCCCTCTACTTCTCATGGTTGCTTTCTTCTTTCTCCTTCCCTTTCCTTTGGGTGGCCTTCTTGGTCTTCCTCCTCTTGGGTAATTTGACAATGGGTTGCTTGGGCAACTTCCCCGCACTTGCTTCAGAAGGGGCCCTAGTAGCATTTCTGTGAGTTATAGTTGAGCACTCTTTTCCTTGATGTCCCGAGCTTTGTCACTTTTGGAGAAGAAAGCATGGTCCCTTGCTGTAGGAGAGGCGGCTAGCACATGCTGGCTATTTTCTCTTCTGCCCTTGCTACTTCCCTCATCATCCTTGCTGCATCCTATTTTGTGAGTTTCTTCATGAATGTTTTGATTTTCACCTTGCATATCTTCTCCTGTATGTGCCCTCTTTTACTCTTGTCCTTGCTTTCTTTTAGGACTTTTAGGCCTCTTGTCTCCTCAATGTTTGGGCTTCATCTTCATCATTTTTGTTTTTGTGAGGGCTACCAATATCTGCGGTCGAAACGGAGTTCAATTTCCTCATCATTTCGCTCCTCCTTGTTTTCTCTTTTTCATGGTGCTTTTCTTACATCATCTGGGCATTTTGCATATCATCACGGTGTTTTTCTTCACTTTGTTTCCTTTCCTCACTGTGTTCTTCTTCCACTTTCTTGCCTTTCTCATCATGCTCTTTTTTATCATGCTACTACTCTTCTTCATCATGCTCTTCTTCTTGTTCAATCCTGGGAAATTTGAGCTTTTTTGGAATGAGCTTACTAGAAGAAGGGAAAAATGTTGAGTGGAAGGTGAAGGAGATTCACAGGATGAGAGGAACGGTGGCAAAAACTCGAGGATGTGCAATGACACTGTCCCAAGAGATTCCCTTCTTCTCAAGTTGATGAAGAATGACAATCTTGATGAGGGAATGATGGAAAAGACAAGCTGACTGTTGAGGAGGAGGTCTTTTTTGAATAGTGGAGGCCATCTTTTCAATACTTCTATGGTGGAAAAAGGAAAGGTTTAACAATTGGGCTCTTGTGAAGTGCATGAGCAACCAGACATGGTAAGCATAGACCCGAGAAAACCTTCTCTCGCATGTAAAATATTTCATGATTATCTTCATGAGGGGAGCATAATTAGTTAGCAGATATGAAAAACGAAATATGGATGGACATGTGTCCCAATGCTCCGACGACTTCAAAAATGGTTTATGTCGTCGTTACCGAGTCTAGGGTAGATACTGTTTAAACCATTTTTCCCCGACATAAGGGATTTTGTTAGCTTTGGAAATGGATCCCAGGAGGAAAACTTGAAATCCAAGCCTTTGCGCGGTGAAAGTGTTTCCCTTGCAATCTCAAAGCACATAGATGTGTCAAGGGAAGATAGCTTTTCACCTCTTGAACCCTTTGAAAAAACTCTAGACATCCAACTTCATGAAAAGGTTAAAGACGGGGCTGATGGATGAGAATTTACCTCTTCGGTTGAAATAGGTTCAAACCTCTTGTGAGGGCCACTTCCTCTGTCTTGCACGGGAGGCATGTTTTTTTGGATACTCTTCTTACTGGTTGACTAAAAGAGTCTATTCCAAATGGTCTTTGAAATGGTTTTCTCAATACTACACCTTGTCCTCTTTGCTAGTCATTGTGCCCTCTTTGATGCCAACAAACAAGGAAGTACTTGTCAAATGAAAAACAAAGACACCTTGATCCTTCGTGCTTGGGCAAAAGGTCTTGAAAAGATGTGTTTGTGGTTTCTTGTTGAAGAAATAACTCTTTTGTTGTTTTCGAACAAAAAATATCCTACCCTCAAGCAATGCTCCTTTGTTGTTTCTTGCCCTTTAAAAAAGGTAGACAAAACATCTTTCAAGTTTCGGCTTAAAAGACCTTCATAACATACTCTATTTTTGGAGCCACAGGGGCACTGCACAAAGTTCACTATTTCACAACTACAAAAAGGGACACTTTATATTGATCAAACCTTCATCTTATAACCATTGTCGTAGGTGATCACTTACAAAAAAATTTTGTGATCTACTTGCACCTTTGTTTATCTTTGTCTAGCGGCCCGGTGAGCTATTTTTAGCATTTTAATAACACTAGAAGAGCTTTCAAATTTGGTCTAACAAACCTCTTCTTTATTCACTATTTTATCCTCTGCTAGCCATGACCAAAGAGACCCTTTTCAATTTGACAAATAACCATATCTCCCTTAACCTACTTTGTTTTTTATTAAAAAGGTTTAAACAAGATATCTCTTGGTGGTTTTTGTTTGAAGTGGAAACTCCATTTCTTATGGCACAAGCACCCTTTCCCTTCAAACCTTTGCTCCTTTGTTATCACTGTGTCTTTGAAAAGGAAATTAAGGGCTTTTTAAGACCAATTTAAAAACTTTCCTCTATTCTTTGTGATATTGATGTTTGACACCCACGGCAATAAACAACTTTGATTTTGACCAAAAAACCCCACCCTCTTTATCATTGTTTCTCTCTTGAAAACATAGCAAAGCATACACCACCTTTTAACCTCAAAATTTATCATGGAGCGAGAAAAATACGCTTGAAGAATGCTTAAGGGCTTCGTTGATCCTTGAGATTCAGCTTTCAAAGGTGTTTTTTGAGGGCTCTTGGGTGAGCGACACGTTTGTAGAAGAGAGCGTCACGCAATGGAGGGTGGCCGGGTCTTGTTTGGGAACGCGGTGAACGAAGATGCACGGGCGCGCGCACGCGCACTGAAGTAGTATGTAAACACTGTGTTTCGGTGCTCACGGACGCCGTGCACACTTACTGAGTGCGCCGCACAAGCTTGGAGCCACAGAAACTTTGAAATTTTCCCAAAAGCAAGTTTCTCCGTGATAGGCTTGACTATTGGAGAGCGTTTTGCTTTGTGTTTTGAGAAATGCATCTTGGGCCTTTTAAGCGGTTACTCCTGCCTTAATATTTGCTTCAGAAACACTTCAAACTGTCCATGATATCATGTTTTGGAGGGTTTAGATGTTTTTGAAAAATTTTATGTCATGTCAAAACATAATTCTCTTTGTCTTTGTTATTCCATTACCTTTAAAGCATCATAAAGACCCATATTTGATAAATTTTTATAACAGAAAAATGCGCAGTAGATTGAGCCTCTTTTGAAGACACCATAGTCATGGCTTTCATTGAAGTAAAAAGGCCTCCTTAAGACACAAGAAACCCCTTTCTTTAACACTTGCCTTTTCATTTAGGAAATAACTTTCTGTCACTATTTGTCCATTTCTATCCTTTCAAAGGAACATTGCTCCGAGAGAAATATCGAAGGGCGGCTGAGTGCATCCTTATAATGATATTTCTCTTTGAATGTGGAGTAAAACCTTAGTTGCATTCTTCAGGGAAGGCTTCACTTACTATTTGTTGATCAGGAAAGAGGCCTTTAGAGACCCTTAATGCAATCACATACAACAACGGGGTTTGTTCATATGTACATAAAAAGAGGTCTTTGTATGCATGTGACGGTAGATATGCCTTGTTTCTTTGAGTGTTGTATCTAAATTTAAAACATTTGTCATACCTTTTCACATCACACATCTTTGTCTCTTTGTGTATTCATTTGCAAAAGTCTCTTTCAAAAGCAAGGCTTAGACTATGCAATTTCTTTGCTCATTTTTGATAAGGTTGTTCTAAGTTTGGGCATTCTAGCCTCGAGATTACCCTTTGAAGGAAACCGTTTTATAGAAGAAAAACAAAGTTTATTTGAATACCATAATATCAACACAGCTTGGCCTATGTTTAACTACCTGACCCTCAACTCATAAACCTTGAATTGTTTTCTACTTATTTCCACTGCTTTGTCTTTCAAATAGTGAAACCATGTACAGCATTCCTTGAAACACCAACTTTGCTATATCGGTGGTTTTCATTCATTGGAGAAAATGTTTTAACAAGTTTTCAAGCCATTTGAAGCATTGTTATCCTTGTGCTCTTTGAATGAGATTATACACTCTGTTTGTTGCTAACCTCTGTTGCTTGTTAAATAGAAGGAGGCCTTTATCATATTTCCAAAACCACATACGCTTTTAAATGAAGGAGGGTTTACAACAAATGACCCTAACCATACTGCTCATGTTTGGAGGTTAACACAATCACACTAACCATCTGCTCATGCTTGGAGGAGGTTAACTAACAAGTGACATTTCATCCCTTTCTCCAAGTGTGTCAACTTTCCTTGTAATTTATATCTGCGCTTGGTATATCACGCTAAGTAATAAGGTGAAAATTTGCAGCAATATGCTTATGAGGGCATACTCGAGATATGTATCCTTTTTTACTATGTTTGCGAAGTTTATTGAATTACCTCTGCGACGGCCTAGCATTCTTATCCCGGAGTTTAGAGACAACATGAGAAACGGGTTGTCTTCTCATATTTAGTTTAATAATGTCTTACGGAAAATGTCGGTACATTTTTCTTTTGAAATAGTACTTTGAAACAACACGTAAATCCACGAGATATCCCAGGTTTGGCTTTTGACATACTTGCTATCTTGAGACATCAAGACCTTTTAGTGAGCGTGACCTATGGATATGTATCAAACTTTTCAAATTAAAGCGCTAGTTTAGGATTGGTTGAGTATCGAACAAAATATTTTGAGCTTAGGATAATTTTGCCAGAGAGGATTTCCTAAAGCGCCACTACCCTAACTTAGAGATTTTGACAGAGATTTGGAGTATTCTCTTTAGTATGACCCGGATCTCAAGATGACATATGACCCGAGAGGTAGGGTGGCTGACTTTTATCAACGGTTGGTTAATGAATGAGGTCGGGATAAGGATGAATGACGAGAAGATGAATTTTAGCTCATGACGGGTGATGGACAAGATTACATGGCCCCTGAAACTAGAAGGGGCTTGAAAACTAGGTTTTTCTCATCATAGGCTGATTGAAAAAGGTAGGAGGACAAAAATGTTTAGGGGTGTTTTCTAGTGTGAAAAAATTTGACAAATTAGAGATTAGCCTCTAGAAAAATAGACTTTAAAAACTAGTCATCATCGGCAATTGAAAAATGCGAGGGACTAACGGTGGCTCCATTTGGGGAGAGGGCGGCTCCTTTTCGGGAGGTGTCGAATTTTTTAGATCTGCTGTACTTTGAAGACGAGTGCCTTTATCCATTGGTGCAAATTTCTTTCTTTTCTTGATGCTATTTACGAAAATTGATAGCATGATTAGCATCAAAGTCATTTCTACCTACCCAGCTTTACATTTCCAAACATTTTTCTTCTTTCGGGTGCATTTGGACTAGCAACCCTTTGACATAATTTTTTTTGAAAAATGACACTATCTAATTCTACATATATCTGTAGGAGTTCGAGATTAAGGTGATGAACTCCTTTTGTTTCTCTACCTATGCTAGATCAGTCTATCAGAGGTTAAAGAAATTTGTTTGATAGGATTTTATTCTCTATTCTAAAACATGAAATTGAAAAATGACTTAAATCGAGGATTAGACGATTACGATTTGTCATGTACTGTGGCATGAAAGACAGAGCGCACCACCAGGGATGATTATTTTGCATAAAATGAAATCTAGAAAATTAGGGGTTAGGATACACGTTTTTTTTCATCCTGCTTTCCTCTTTGGTTTTGTTTTGAGCATGTGGAACCAATATCTTTTTCCTAATCTATTTTCTTTTACAAGTCAAGCTTACACAATATTGACTATCTTTCCTCTCACTAACTTATCGGCAAATAAATTTAAAACATGTTCGGTTATGATTGAGGCTAGATAAGCTGAGCAACAAAAGAAATTTTGAGCACTAGTAGCGGCATTTAGACTTGCGTGCTTTTAGAATGACAATTTTTACGAACATGGGGCTTTCTTTCTATTTTTTTATTGTTTTTGAATTTTTTTGTTTTTATTTATTTTTCAAACAATGGTATACACAATGGTAGAAAATGTTTTTAAAGGTGGAGCTCTTGAAAAAAAATAATGCTTTAATGTTTTGCCATTCACGGGACCTCTAAAGGTTTCGGTCCCATCGAGTTCTTGCGGGAAAAAGGCATTGTTTACGCTACTCGAAAGTCGATGATGAAAGGCCCCTTCCATAAGTTTTCAAACTTGCCATGTTTACCTTTGTCTTACATCTTACGGAATCCCACTTTAACACTTTATCCCCAATGCGAAAATAATTTTCCCTTGGTCATACATCAAAAATCTTTTTATCTTGTCTTGTGCTAAACTGAGCCTTTTTTTAAACTTCTTCTCTTGTTTTCATTTAGTAAAGGGATAATTAGTTTACCCTCCTTTGCATATCATTTTTCTTCTATTTTGAACTTCTTGCAATAGCTTCATTACTTTCGTAACCCCTAAAGATGTTGGGAAAATGGCATCCATGCCATACACTAGTTGGTAGGGAGACATACACAATTGATTTTTTGGTGGTTAGTGCTATCGACCCATAGTGCATGTACTAGTTTTCCATGCCATGCTTTTTATATTTGTTCCGAAGTTTCTTGATGATGTTGACTAGGCTTTTGTTAGAGGACTTGACTAACCCATTACCTTGAGGGGGTAATAAGTTGTGGAATGTCCTAATGAAATGTGGTATTTGTAACGAAATCGACCACATTCTTTTGGAGGAAAAAAGGCAACAACATTATCTGCGATAATCTTCCCTAGGACGATCGAATCTAGATAGAGATGTTGGTTTCTAGGAACTTAATGATGGCGAATCGGTGGAATTTACTGGAGGGTATGGCTTCTATCCATTTGGTAAAAGTAATGTCGGTGGTGTGTAAGGATCCATTTATAGTTGAGCGGATGAAGAAGGGTGAATTTCCCCAATAAAATCTAGACCCCATTCTTTGGAAAGGTCCTTCAAGCTATGATGGGATGTAAGGGGCAAAGGTAAAATCTTTTTCTTGCCATCAAAAATTTGGCACTTATGGCATGTCATAACTAGTTTGTGAGTGTCAAGAAATAAGGTAGGCCAATAATAACTCAGGCTCTAAGGATTTTTTTAGCTATGGTTTTCCGATGAGATGACCACTTCACATTCTCCTTCGTGCATTTCATGCATAATTTTCTCTCTGCATCATACTCAAGAAAATATTTAAGTAGCATACCGGTGGGATTTTTTCCAATACGAACTCCATCTACGATGCAAAACTTTAGGGATTTTTTGTTTTAAGGAATCTTGCCTTTGTTTTTGATGAAGTTGGAGGAGCATTTAAATAAAATAATACATAAAGAATATACGCATACCAAGGTGAATTTAAAAACACTTCTTCAATATGAGAAATTTGTGCATTCTTCTGTTCTTCTAAGGTGTCAACAAAGTTTATATCTAATGCTTGGAGGTTGAGTTTCAGCCATTATTCTTGCAAGTCCTTGTCCTTTAACTCGAGTTTCGGTGCGTGTCGGATTTCTAAGTTATATTCTAGGATGATAGTGATCCATTTTCCCCTTTTACCATCGGGATCTTAGTTTAATATATCTTTGATGACGAAGTTAGGAGCGAAAAGCAATGATATGAGAATGCAAGATGTACACTCGGAAAATCTTTCAATGCCTTTACCAATGCGAATGCTTGTTTTTCCCATGATGTTATATTTTAAGGGAGCATCTCTTAGGGATTTTCTAAAGAAGGCAATGGGTTGTTCTTCGCCTGTCTGCGTTCTTTTGTAACAATACGGCGGCCTATCGTGTGCTTTCACGATGCAAATGAGAAAATGTAAAAATCTTTGGTGAAATCGGGACTTATCGATGCGGTGTTTCGATTAGGAGCCCTTTTTTAATAATTCAAAAGATTTTTTGGCTTACGTAGTCCATTTTAACCCCAACCTATTTTTTCAACATGTTTGTGATGTCTCTTAGAAGTTCGGCAAGATTTGGGATGAATCTTCTTAAGAAAATTAATTTTCCGATAAGAGATTGCAACTCCTTTTATGTTTCTAGGAGTGACTTATTTGCACAATATGCACTTCAATTATACGGGGTGCCTATTTTTATTCCATCCTCCGAAATGATGTGACCTAAGGAGTTTTCCTTCTTCGAGGGCACGAAAAGTGTTTTCTTGGGGTTTAAGGGATATACCATATTTTCTACATTTGTTTCAAAAAACCTTTCTTAAGTCGAACTAGGGTGCTCTTCATCTAATTTGGAATATGCTCTGTGATATAGTCGAAAGGTATATGACTATGAAATAACCCTATAGTCTGCGAGAAGGCTATGTCCATGGTTCTTTGGAATGTGGCGCCGGCATTCATCGATCCAAAAGGCATTTTAATGTACATGAAAAGTGCCCCGAGGTGTGGTGAAAAGCCATTTTGTGTTGATCGAGTGGGGTGAACCAGCACTTGGTTGTAACTAGAAAAACCATCAAGTAATGAGATCCTTTTAGCACCTACTACCTTTTGCAGTGTATGTGGTCCATTTTGGGCAACGAGATAGTTGTCTTTTAAACGAGGCCGCTATTCAAATTTCGAAATCGATACAAAGTCTGATCTCACCATTTTTTTTCCTAACGGATACTAGATTTGAAACCCACTCGGACTACGCGAGGGACACTATTATCCCAACATCATACATATTTTTTATTTCCTTTTCAACCAAAGGTAGTAAGGCTCGGGTTTATTCTTCTCAGAATTACGTTTTGAAAGGCTTACAGTTTTCTTTGAGGGAATCTTATGTTGAATGATGCTCGTGTCGTATGATTTCAAATCTTGGTATCCCCATGCGAACACATCTTTAAATTCTTTAAACAACTTGATGTACTTCTGTTTTATGTGAGGAGGGAGGGTTTTGGATAGCTTGATCTTTCTTGGTTCTTAGTCGCTTCCTATGTTATATTCTTCTATGTCATACCTCGTAGATTCCATTTTTGGCTTTTTGGCCACGTACGTTAAAAATCAAACAATTTCTCTAAATTAAGGTGCAAGCCCTGCGGGTATGGTGTCATTTTCACGGTGTAAGACTTCAAGTTCTCTTTGGTCTATGTCCTCTCCTATCTCGAGGTTTCATATGGATGATTTACGAGTTTACATACATCGAAAGAAAATTTGGCTCTTGATCTTGATTTTTTTGCTAGGATTATTTTCTTCATTTTCTAAGTCATGTTTTGGTTACTTCAAATTCATTCCTAGATTGTAAAAAATCATCAATTTGATCATCATCTTTGAATATTTTCCAATGGTAAATATTGTATGGTATTTAGAGGCGATGTTGGCTTTGAATCTTGTATCGCTCATTTAGACGTAGTATTTGGCCATTGCTTGTGGCAAGCGAGCGGAAGCTCATTGGCTAGAGCTATTTTGAACCCTAGGAATATAAGTGAGTTCATATTTCTTGAAGAGTTTTTGAGGATGTTTAAAGCTGCATTCTATATTCTCTTAGCCTTGGGTTTTTTTGCCAAATATTCACCTTTGATTTGTCTAATTACAAGTTATAAATCTCCTTGGTTTGATACTTTCCTGGCACCCTAAGTCCTTATGTACGAGACCAAGGAGAAGGAGCCTCATGTTCACAGTAATGTTATTAGTACATTGGAATTCTAATCTGAAATAATGACCTTCATTAGTATTGTGTATCTCAGGATCGCGGCCCCTCGAACCGGTTTTTCCACAAGAACAGTCAAAGCTTATACTCCAAAGAGCTTTTTTCATACATGATACTAAGCTTTTTTTCGAGGTTTCTTGGAGCTTTGGTCATTAGTTTCTTCATTTAGTAATGGGAAATGTGGTTTTGATGGTTTGAAATCACTCTTCATTTTCTTTTATCTTTGCTCATTTATATCACTTTCATTATATAAGATAAAAGAATCTAAATTGGAAACGAATGGAATAAATGGGAGTGTTGTTTTGGCTTATCTAGGTTGCTAACCATGTATTTCATGTGAGTCTCTCGGTATAATCTCCTAGTATGGTTGAAAAGCGGGATGGTAGCGAATGAAATATCCATTTGAAGTTTACCTTGTATTTTGGAAGCCCATGATCTTGATAATAGCATTCCCATATTTAGGGAGGAATATCGACCACTACTACGTCCATGACTAGGTTTTTTGCTCAGGTAATTGTGTTAAAAAGAAAAACCAAGGTTCTTTATTAGGCCCTAAGCATACGGCCCGACTTGAATCAAATGAGTACGGAGTCTTTGTAAGGTTTAGTTACCTCTAGAGCTAGATTCTCCATGTAGCTTGCTTTGAAGCGCATGAGGTTATAGGGAGAGCACCGAGGAATCTAACATGGTGTTATGTAATATCTTGTCCTGGGTGTTCAAAACTTACATAGAAAGGAAAGCGGTTCCTTCTTGGAATTGCACCTTCTATTTCGGAGTGAATAAAAGCTCGGGTTTGTCATCGGTCAGAATTTAAAGTATACGCCTCATCTTCTATGTTAAAAACTTTGAATATTTTAGATCTATACCTATCTATAGTTATTATCTCGAGTAAAGGGGTATGGTTATTTTTTTATTTTTGGCAATTTTCCACCTTCAAAACTAAATGGTAACCCTTGTACTTTCAATAGATTTGTTTCGGTTTTTCAGCACATGATTTTCTCTATGCTCTTATTTTGCTAACTTTGGTTGGAGAGGATTTTTTTCAACACGGCCAACTTAGGAATCTTGGTAGAGGTACTAGGAAAATGCGGAAAGGCCAAGGTTTGTCCGAATAGCTTTATCTTTGTTTTGGTCGGGTTTTTCTTGACCACGATTTTGTTGCTATCCCTTTGCTCTTTTAAGCATGTTATCGGGGGTTTTGGTAACAATAGCATCGACGAGCTACCTTTTCTTGGAGTTATCTTAAAGCTTTTCCTACTCCTAAGATCATATTGCATGTGAGCTTCTATTATGGCGTTCTGAAATCTTACGGTAAGATCTTCGGGGTCCTCATAGTTGGTTTCATTCTAATTTGGAGAGAAGAAAAGCTCGTTCTTCTTCTGTGAGAGTAAACCTCACCCTGCGTTACTCGAGACCCTATTAGGTTTAAGTGACTCTCATCTAATGGGTTTTGTATCCCTCTCTTCCCTCATCAACATATTTTCTACATTAAAGGGGTGAGTACGGTTGTTGGTCATTTTCCCTTGGTTTGTTTTGAAACTTTGTTCTCTCCTAAAAGTTTTGGTTCCGGTTCTGTTTTTGAAGTTTTGAGTTTGGTTAAACCCTAAGAGGTGTTTTTTTCACTCATTTTTTCCACATTTTCGCCATGGTCTTAACTAGGCCATGTCTATTCTAGGATTTGAGGAAGATGCGAAGGAAATTTTGTCACGATATGTGACTTTCTTCTACGATCTCATCCTATAGCTCTTTTCCCGAAGCTAAGTTGGCTTACGCATTTATGGCCACTTTTTTGCATTTCTTCTAAGGTTGGGGGATCTTTGTCTCTTAGTTGATAAGTCATGTACCGGGTCGAAGCCTTCCGGGGAAAATTTGCTAGTGAGCTGATGGAGGTTCGAAGTGAGGGCGAGAGGCGTTATAAGCTGCTGACAGACCTGGTACGATATTCACTGGACACTTTCCCCATTTTCCCGCTTTTGAGATTTTTATGCTACGATGGGATTTGAATGGGAGTTCTTTCTGGTACACCACTTATTTATGAAGGTTTGGTACAGGATTATTTTGGGGAGATCGTGTATGTTGTTTGGAGTTAAGCTCTTAAACCATTTTTTGGGTTCTGCGCGGTTGGTACGAACATCCTCATTCTTATGGTCTTGTCCTCTGTTCCATGTATTCAAAGGCATCGTTGATTCTGTCTACATGTTGTTGAGCGGTAGTAGCCTCAACTCCGGTAAAGTGCGGGATTTTTGATTGATGGCTTCAATTTTGTAAAGGAGCCAAAGGGTGTGGCAACACCAAGGGTGCATACCAAAATGCCATGGCGAGGATCTAATAGATGATTTACAATATGAGGGCTTGTAGGATGGTGAGGTGATTTGAACGGTAGTGGTTTGGATGGGTGTGACGGATGTGCCTTGTGCTAGTGAACTAATTTCAACGGATACGGGGTGGTAGGGCAAAGTGATGGAGAAGGTAGAAAGTCGGGGAGAGTGTGGTTGAAGTGAGGACTTCTCTACTAGGACCCTGTAACATGGAAAATCTGGGGGGCTCAGAATTGTGAAAGTTGCTTTACTTTGTTAACTTGCTTCTAAAAAAGGGTTTTTTGCTGATTTTTAAGTCAAATGGGGAACCACAAGGATGTCGAGGATATTCGGTCTTGATCTTTCTTTACGAATGGTTTTATCGGTGGCTAGGTTTCTGGTTTCGAAAAGCTGCCACGGAATCTTCTGCGGGTCATCTACTGTGATAAGGGGATTTGGGTCCAGATGAGATACGGTATAGATTCTTTGTGAACGATTTGAATTCAGGTTTAGAGGGATGGTATTTGTGATTGTTTTGGATGGATGGCCTCTGCAGGGGTTTTCGCCTAATATGAAGAATGGTCAAAAGAAAAAATGAAGGCTATTGGAGGTCACGGTGGATTTCTTTGGAGATCTATGGTCCACCACCAATACTATCAAGATGCTTTCAGGAAAATAGTCTTCTAGCAAACTTTGAGGTAAGAAGAAATTGCAAGGAAGAGTGATCACTTGATTTCAACGATTTGCTAGGCTATTTGGACAAGCTAATGGTTCTGTTTTCAAGTATTTACCATTTATCTCCTATGTTTAGGTGAGTTTACGAATCGCTAAGTTATACTTAGTTTTTTTCACTTGGAAGTTACGAGTTTGCACCATAGTTTTAAGGTTGTTAAGAAAGGATAAGTCGAGAAAGGTATGGTTTATGGATGCTGTTTCCTGGAGTTTTTAGGCCTACGAGCTAGTGGAGTCACCCGGGTAGACTTGGTTGTTTTTATAGAGATCGCTATGGTCTGTTAACTGGGAAAAACCAGTACGGGGATGTTTGAGGTTTACGAGTTTTTATGTCACGACCTGTGGTTTATTAGAGTGTTCTAAACACAGTTGTCACTTTTTCTAGGGTGAGTGAAAAACAAAAGAGTTTACTCTCGTTATTCTATGGTGCTGTTTAGAATTTTTGAAAGACTAATGAATCTGGGAATTTTTTAATTATTAACCTGGATTAGTCACAATGATCGCCATTATATTGGGGAGCGGTGGGATAAGTCAATCAAATAGTATTTCTAAGAGAGTGCAACTGAAATGTTTCAAGGAATCTAAGTTTGTCTGTCACTCGAGAGTCACCCAGTGATTGCCATTATGTTAGGGTCCCATGATTTGAGAGTGGAATTAGCAAGCAGGCAAACATGGTAACATCAAACCAATCATTGGAGCCCAAGGACCTAGCCTTCTGGACTCGGAGGATCTCTCTATTTATTGTAAAGGATATCTATGTGTTTGCTTCTTGTGTTTGATTTTTAGGCTATGTATGTAGTTATGAAGTAGGTTTTTTTGGTTTTGTTTTTAGGTTTGTGATGGATGAAGCTGATCAAAAAATACTTATATAGATAAGAATATTGTCGGTTAAGCTGAATATGGGGTCGAAAAAGGTCAAGAAGATTCGGATAGTGATACAAGTACGTTGAAAGGCTGAGTTTGGTCAAGGTAAAATGGATCTTTGGGTAAAATGGAGTGGGATGGACACTAATTTTGTGAAGAAACAAAGAGTTTCAAACATAAATAGTTCAATAACTGACATAAACATGGTATGGCTAACAATTAATCATGAAGAAATGTAACTATAAAGCTGATAAATGCATAGAAATAAACATTCAAGCAATACATGAATATATGACTCTCTAACTTTAGAAATTTCTATGGAGACTTTGAGAAGAACGATCGAAACGAACAAATAACTCAAATCCTTTGTGAGGAAATGCCAAGCATAGTATTTCAAACTATCGGGCACTTTGGAACAAGATTGGAGCTTTGAGCAAAGTTAAGATCGATGCATAAGACCTCCTTGGTTCGCTAAGACAATCAAACAATCAAAGAAAGGTTTCGGTGGAGCTATGACTAGCCATGGTAAAGCGGAGACATACGTGGTCATACTTAGCATCTGCATCGCCATAAATGAAGCAGAAGCAAACAATTTTGCTTGAGTTGTCAAAGAACAATCAGGGGATTCTGCTGATGTGACTGAAGGAAGAAAACACCGACTATAAAGAAAGCAGAAATCTGAAGGTGCCTCCAAGGCATGTCTCGGTCTATTCTCTACTATCTTATAGCAAGCAAGGGCATGAAATATGAATGAGAAAACATAACGAGAGAGAGGGACACTACCATTTACCAAGTCAAAATCCAACTACATGAGTCCTCTTTATAATCCAAAAACATTCAAGAAACTATCCAATGCATGATACAAGTGTTTCTTCCCAAGCATGTAACCATATGTTGCTCTATATCATCAAGTTCAGCCTTATTTAGCAATGAAGTCTCTTGGAATATATAGGCCAAGATGAGAAAACCTCCTAGTGCAACTTGCAATCTCATTGGCCCATCAAAAATATTTGATTTTGTCCTTAGGCTTTGCAAAGCCCAAGGCTACAAAATATTATCACAAAATATCCTAAAAATGCTAAAAAAAGGAAAATATATTGACTTTTCACCAACTAACCATGGCCAAAAATAGCTAAACGCACATGAGAAAAGTCACTTTAAAAAAGTGTGGCACTGCAAAAAAAATACTTGAAAAATATCAACGGTTTTAAATGTTGAGCAACTTTTGGAAGCCTTCCCGATGTCGAAAAGAGACTCGTGATGGCTCGTTGAAATATATGAATGTCTATTTTCTGAGAAAATTCTTATTTTTTATCCAAAATGATCACTATAAGTCTGTCAAAAAATGGACCTATGTGTAAAAAACAAAAAATAGACTTTCAGCAGTAAACGAAGTGTGGAAAAAAGTATTTGTTGTTTGCCATTTGGGACCAAATCATCTTCAATTGATCTGAAAATTTCTGAGTAGGTGCCTAAAATTATGGCATCCAATGATACTATTTTCATCCTTTGAGGGATGTCCCAAACAGAAATAGCGATGCCAGTTCTGGCAAAAGCCCAAAGAAATAACAAAAAACCAAAACTTGTTGAATTTTCGCCCAATTTTGGCGAGCATGACCCTCAAGGGTTTAAAACATACTGAGAAGCTGAGGCAAAAATTTGGAGACTTGAGGTGCCTTTCTTCATTTTTGGTGTCGGGCGCCTCTTCCAGGCTTGTGACTTTTACCTTGTGTGGCCTTCAATTTCAAGTAGGGCGGGCGGTTAAGCTTCTTATAGTGCCGATCATCCTCATGAAGGTACGAATCTCTATTGGCCTTTTCAAATTCTTCTCAGTGATCATTCACCTCTCAGAAGCCATGCTTCTAGATTTTTTTCTGTCTCTTGGGTGAACAAAGTAGTAAGAGAAAAAGATTGGAAAAGGCGGCTTCTTCCTCCTTTTGTTTCTCTAAGGCTCCTTACGGGTCACTGGTCCTTGGCCTCTTTCTTTTTGGCGATCTTCACCTTCGCTATCATTGAACTACTTATGATTTCTTCCAGCATAATTTGCACCTTGGAGGCCTCTTTTTGATATTTGATGGCCGCTGGTGTCTGTGTCCACCGCCATGTGGACACTAATTTGTTTGTTTTTGTGTTTATAAAAAAGTGAATGATATTTCTGGGTATCTCTGGTGCCCTCAAACTAATGAATTTTGTATTCTCTATTGATCGAAGAGACTCTAAGATTCGGGCCTCATTATTTGCTATCATCACTTTGAATCTGAATTATGTCAAATTCCCTCTCCCTTCTCCTTGGCACTACTTTCTTCTTTCTCATGCTGCTACTTTGGGTAGCTAGTCTTCTTCCTCCTCTTGCGTGGTTATTGATGGGTTGCTTGGGCAACTTCCTTGCTCCTGAGAGCCCTAGTAACATTTGGGTTATCGTTTGAGGAACTATTTTCCTTCGATGTCTCGGGCTTTGTCACTTTGGAGAAAAGCATGGTCCCTTGCCTAGGAGAGGTGGCTAGCACATGCTCTGTTTTCTCTTTCCCTTACTACTTCCCTCATCATCCTTGCTACTGTTTGAAGTTTTTTCTGTGAATACTTTGATTGTCACTGTGTAGAGGTAAATCCCCTCTGCCAGGACGGAGGTGATCCCCTACTAGCCAGTTGGGTCTAGCAAAAAATCGTTCACGCTATAAGTTTTGAGTTCTGATTAACGAATAAACCCATTTAGCGATGAGGGAAACTTACTTGGAATCCAACGTTGTTTTCTGCGTAGAGAAATAGCACTCTCCTTGTGACTCCGGCGGTCACAATCCTCCACGGTCTCACGGTTGTACACCCTACACACGAAACAAAACAACGCAATCGTAAAAATCCGATGTATGCAACTATATGTCGGTCGGAAGGCTGCTTTCATCATCATAATCAACGACAAAGTGGAACCATAACGATAGTCGCTTATCATTAATCAATCAAGAAGGGCAACCATAGCGCTACGGCGTGAATTCTCCTTTGGAGGGTCGTCGGCTGACAAGGCAATGTCCTCGATAAAAACTGTCGGGATGGGACAAGCCTCTCTCTTTGGATGTGGCTGATCTCTTCAGCATGTTGGCCGCCAGGGAATGAATCAGGCTCTTACGACGCGTGGGCTCTTGGGAACTTGGAATTAGCTTGCAAGGGAGATAAACGTAGCTTTATAGATGGAGGAAAGGGTTCGGATCCCTATAATCTATGAGGTTGACTATCCTCCAAAGAAGCTTCACGCCAGAGGTGGAAAACCACTTCCTCTTCGCAGAATCAGGGCCAACATACGACTCAAATTAGAACCGATTTAGGAATTGATTTGAAATGAATCTTCCGCCATTTGTTTTAAAAACATAACCAAAATGGTTGGCGCGGGTGCGACCTAGGGCCAGTGCACCAATTGGCGTGCCCTCTTTGGAGAAGTTTGCCCCCTTAGGGGCAAGGAAAGTGGGTACAGCGATGCAAAAGAGTTGTTTTTAGGGTTTTTCTGAGAGTTGTCTTGGTCTGGTAGTGCATGATCGGGGGAATTTCATGAAAGTATTTTCAAGTCTTGTCTCTTGCTCACAGTGCGTGAATGAGCCCTTCAATTGTGCGGGATGAAATTACGAGATGGTGAAAAATTGTTGTGTAACGGATGCCCCCTAAAGCATGAGGCCTGAAAAGAGAGAGGGTGGCTATGCTTTATACAAAACCGTTTCAACAGAAAACTTAAAGTAAACCGAGAGAAAACTTGCGTGAGAAAAGTACAACTGATATCTCAAATACATGATATTAACATGTGTGGTATGGACGCGACCATCACCAACAAACTATACAACTATCCGGATCAAGGCATGGACACAGCCATCTGGTAAGGATTGATAAATAAACTTAGGTATGGTAACGACCATCAATCGATGAGTCATGTAACTAATCATAATAATCCACAAAATACGCAGGCACAGTTATAACGGACGAAGTCCGGGGTCTTGCGCTCTGCTCGCGTGACAAAAGTACAAGTTCGAGCATGTGAATAAGTGAGCTGAAGTTGAACATGCGAGAACATCGCAGTTACTGGCCAATGATGGGGAGTTGGTAACGGAGCCAGCGAGAGAGCACACCAGCACGCAATGGCCTCGAGTGTTGTACGTACGATCTACGGCATGCGAATCGACCAGGCTGACATCGAACTTACTGTTAGAATCACTCGTTGAAGGGCCAATGATGAAAACCTCACGTCCAAACGCGAAGAACACCGCCATTGAACGTGGGCTCCAAGGTACGAGGAAGAGTCTCTCGGGCATCTTCACAGATGTGGGTTGAATTCGACGAGTGACCTTGATTGAAGGTAGACACGGGTGTTTCCCACATCATCGACGTGAGACAGAGGAACATAATGTTTTTGTGAATCATGATCGGACGAGAATCAGATGAAGAAGGTTAGTAGTTTAGGAGGGTCAACTTCTCTTGAACATATAAACGACACAGGTGGTTCTGGCGATGTTGACATCAAAATATCGGAGGTCATGATAACGTGAAAACCCAAGAAGCGATGAGAGGTCAAAAGCATTATCCAAACCCACGGAGGCAAGTGAACAAGCAGGATGAGATGTCCACAACACGACACGAATGCAGAGCAAGTGCCATGTTCGAGAGCGACATACGTGACACGACAACAGTTTGGTTTCCATTTTTTCCCCATTTGCAAAAAGCGAGTACAGATTATTTTTGATAGCTTGAGGATAGCATGTGCTTGTGGTCTGGTCTCCTGGTACATTTAATGAGCCCTAAGGAAGGAACGACTAGAATAACTGAATCCAATGTCATCGGTTTGAGTGCAGCGAAGGAAGAACTCGGCGTCTTTTCATGTTTAGAGGAGACGAAAAGACAACGAGAAAAGTAAACTCCAGCGTCCCCTTTCGTGGCTGGTTCTCAAACCCAAAAGGTAGAAAACAATATACGAAAAAACCTCTGATAGCGGTAGGCTAGGGTATTCATACTAAGCAAATAATCATCTTGTCTGAAAAAAAGTTGGCAACATATCACAGGTGAATGCCCGTTTAGCGGCCACTTTAACGAGATCGAAACGACAGGGCCTCGGTAATCTTTTCATGTTTAGAGAGTCAAACAAGAGTGAAGAGTGACTCCTCCTGGAGGAATGAGTGGTATAAAGGGTATGTTGGTTCCCGATGACGTTGGAACTACTCGAGCAAAGATAAACGTCAAAGAGGGTTATTATAAGACCACTCATCACTGTGCACGGTGATTTCTCGAGAACGGGTAAAACAGCAAGTGAAGGCATATGATCGGCCAGCGGAGATAGTGACGATGGGTAGAGAAAACCAAGGCTCATACGGGAAAAACAAAAGGTGATAAGAGTAAGCGATCACGAGAGGTAGTGAATAGGAATGGTTTCATTTTTACACAATCTTGAAATCGAAACCTATGGCAGAAGTTAGTTTCATTTTTACACAGAAAACGAAGCAAAGATAAACTATAGCAGAAACCCGAGTTTCATTTTTGACTTGAACGGAAATAAGCTGTGTTTGAAATTGAAACAAACTATGCTTGAAAAAGTAAGCATGCCCCCCGACATGGTAACTCAATTCGAGGTACATGCCCCCCAGACGATCATATGGGGATGGAGTGAAGGTTCGGGGTATGAGATCAAGAGAAAAGACTAAATAGGATTTTACGAGATCTAAACAAAGACTCGAATTGAATGGGAACGTGTTTCATTGTTTTAACGAGGTCGACACATTAAAAAGAAACTATCCTCGGACACCTTGTTTCATTGTTTAAGGAGCTTGACACAAGACAAGGAACGGCACAGCAGGCAACCTTGTTTCATTTTTTAAGGAGCTTAACACAAGACAGGAACTTTGCTCTGAGCAAACTTGTTTCATTTTGAGACCTTAACACAAGACAAGGAACCACCAACAAACCCCGGACCCGGTTTCATTTTTTAAGGGCTTGACATAGAAAAGAACCATGCTCGACGGACCTTGTTATAATGAACAAGAAATCATTGCTTCAATTACCTCTGATGGAAGGAAAACATCTAAAATCGGGACAATACCCCCCGACACTTGATGCCTGATATGCCCCTATTACGGGAGTACGGGCATGGGGTAGGTAGCCACATCGATTGACTGCCGGTGGGGCGGATACAGCGGGTGGATAAAAACTAGGGATGGTAGTGAGCCCGGTGCCACATCGAGACCAAAGAACAAAAAGGCTGATCGATAGTCCGTCGAGTCCTTCATGGCAGAAGCTCATCACGCGAAAGAGGGAGAGACAGCGCTCCCCATGGCATGGATGTAATCGTGCCCGAAGCATATTAAAAATCCAAGGAACTTTGGAACAACCATCCGTCATATGGACGGTTTACCTCCCAAAGTAATAGATGGCTGTGGAGAGGATCCCTAACGGTGAACTAGTCCATTGTTGAATGTCAGCAAATTACGTATATGAGCACAAAGCGTGAGCGAACTAAAAAGCTTGCCAAGTAGTTGAGGATAGAACACTAACGGATGCACTTTCATCTATAATGGTCTTTGAGTGACGGACAAAAATCTTATCTTGTTGTCTCAAAAGGCACACATAAGACGAAGGCGGTATCACACCAAATCGATTCCAATCAAAGGAAGCGACCAAACTACTTTCGGAGGGGCTACCATCGAGCAGGCATGGTCTTCCATGGTGTTGTGGAAGAAGAAGAGCATCCTCCCGACCTCCATCTCGAGTGGGGGGATTATCCTCTGAGCCCTCCATCACGGGGAGCGAAGGAGCAACTTCTTGAAATACGGGGACGGGATAATCTTTCTCCAAATTAGAATCTAAAAAAACAAGAAGAACACGGGGGGATGAGATCCACTCTCGATGGAAAAGAACCTGGTGCACCATAGAGAAGGACCATCTCAATCAATCCCCTGACGATGATTGGTCGGGGATGGGTTCTTGAATGCGAATTTTCGAGGAGTGGGATCGACCAAGGATGACTCTTGACCAGTAGTGAGATCGGTGATGGAGACTCAAGAAAACTGATTATAACCGGCTAGAAGGCATGGTATGAAGCTGAATTTAAGTTTTCCAAAACTCGCTTGGCTTCATCCATATGTGGACAAAGGTGAATGGCATGGTGCCCTTCACACAACTTACGAGTTGGTGAGCTTGTAGCTTCTTAAAACCTTTCCGGCTTTTGATTGAAGACGTGCCCCCAACTTTAGCTCCTAGAAGCCAAAGGCAATGGTGGACGACCGTTGGACCATACTTCGAGCACCTTGGGAATGTCGGCCGGTCTCGAAAAGATGGTCTCCCATGCACAACATCGAGGAACTTGAATTTCCGCGAGGAGGTTGGAAGGTTCATCAGAAGGAGATGCTTCGGAAGCGGTAGGTGCGGCCTTAGCCTCTCTCTTATCAAACTTGTTCTTCTTTGTCTTCTTCTTCTTCTTCTTAGCCACCCGGTTATAGAATCCCGGACTTTCACTAGGAAAAGTAGAAGAGGAGGACGCGAGAAACGAGCGAAGAAGGGAGAGGTCACAGCAGAATCAACATGATGTTGTTCGGGTGGAGGAAGCGGTGAACAATAGGCGGAACATTCGGGACCACGAGTTGAAAACAGCCAAACATGCAATCCCAACAGTTAACCAGGAAGGAACCAACGTTTCCATATAAGGAGCACCAACATTCCCAAAAGGAGGAAAATGACTAGGATTCCCATCGAGAGGGATTCCTTGGTTGGTGAACCTAGGAAAAGTTCCATCAGCAACTCAAACCACACGGGAAGGCTGAAACCAAGGCACACAATCAAGCGTTCAACAAACAAATTCTAACGGGGCATGTGATGTGAAGTGATTTTATTTTACATTGAAGGCTTAGAAACTTCTTTGTTTCATGTTTTAAGAGTACGAGAAATGGATGAAAAGGTGACTCTGCTCTTTCGATTTTGAAGCAAGCGTGAAAGGACAAGCGGCAGTATTTGCAAATTTAAGGATTCAAATAAGATCAAAATAGCGCACTGGGAATACTAGGCAAAAGGGTGTACCAAATAGCAACCGAACTACGATATACACCTTGGTTTCAAAAAATAGAAAGTCAACCAAGAGACTTAACGTACGTGCGGGCAATCTCCCCGAATGCTATGCTTGGGTGTATTATGGGTATAGGATGGCGGAGACTCGGCTTCCTATGGATAAAGGATAGAAACCTAGTGGGGTCTCCCTTTATATACTCGACGGTACGGGGGAAAACGAGTTCGTCTTCATGTTTGTACAAGAAAGCCAAGGAGAGACGAATAGCCGGCTACTAGAGTTCAAAGGCAAGAACATTTCTCTACCCTAGACCTCTAAATATTTCGTTAATGTTTCAATGTTTTGCCTTAGTGTAAATTGAATGAATTTTAATGTTTTTCTTCAATTATGTTTCATTTTCGAGCTAACGAATGTAATGTCTCAAAATCTCCTAAGTGCACACTAAATGAGAAAATAAATCTTTTAATTCGATAGATATGCTATCTAGTTAAGGAAAAACTTCAAACAATGATGCAACAAACAACAACCTTTGAAAACAAAACTTTTTTCCAAACTAGATGACTTTCACTATCCAAAATTAATTCCAAACATTCGACGATGTGAATAATGCAATGTAATCTATACCAAAATCCTCTTTTTCAAAAACTATGCAATTGTAATCTAACACACAATTTCCTTTTTCTTTTCATAAATAGTAAGAATACACTCAATGCATTCTTCGATGAAATGAGAATCTCGCAATGCATGCTTTTGATGAAGAGAATGCGATCGAAAGCATTCTAGTTTTTTCGATTGTTGGGTGTGGAGCACCGATTATCTTGTTTACTTTGTATCACGACATTGGACCCATGCCTTAAAGAAGCGCACTTTTCGAGGTTGTTATTTCTTGTGTCCGCGGTGGCAGTCAATTTGGAGCAAGCGGGGGTTAGAAGCAGCCTTCCATGTTAAAAACGGGGTGTAGGTGCCTTGTAAAAGTATAGTAATTTCTAGTCATTTGGGCCATTCATTAGGAAAATGACTTTGACGGTAGAACCCTGTTTATGTTAAGGTCCCTGAAAGAAGCTTGTATATTGAGGGTATTGTGTTGCGGGCACGCACATGTGTGTTCTCGGAAGCGAGAGCGAGCGTAGCCTGACCCGGGTGAACCACATATGTCTGTGTCTCTGCGGTTTTTATGTGTTTTGTGTGCTTGTATTTTCACGCATATTTTATGTGTTGCATTTCTACGTAATATTTAATTTTTCTAACAAGCTGGTATCGAGGAGCGAAGGTATGTTGGGTAGGTAAACTTCACGAGGAAAAAGGGTTCTGGTTAGGTAGGAACGATAGTGGATGATGGTAAGTTAGAATTCGAGAATTTAACGGCCAAAACTTTGCCTTGTGGAAGATACGGATAAATTATTTATTGTCGAAAGATCTATACCTACCATTGGTAACCGGAAAAAAGAAGAAGTGGCGACCATGACGGACGCGGAATGGAACATTTAAATATAAAGGCACTCGAGCAGTACGGTTGTGTCTTTCGGTAGTCGATGCAACGTGATATTGGAAAAAACAACAACGGAGGGTTTGATGCGGACAGTGGCCAAACTATACAGAAAAAACCTAAGCCTCAAACAAGGTATTTCTTGTAAACGACTATTTAATATGAAGATGTCGGAAGGTGGATACTAATGCCGTTGTTTAAATGGTTAATACGATTCTTACGATGGGTTGATTACTGTGGCGGTAAAACTTTGATGATGAAGTTAAACTTTATTCTTGTGCTCATTGCAGTTGGAATGGTTTAGTAATGACATTAGCTAACTTTCTTGTCTGCAGATCTAGTACTTTAAGTTTGATGATGTTGTTGGTCTTTATCCTTAGCGAGGAAATGCGACGGAAAATCTCCCGGTGAGACATCGAGTAATGCTTTGAGTGTAGAATCTAGGGGAAGAATAATGGAAAGAGAGAAGAGCTCGGGATATCGCGATGGAGAAATAAAGGAAAAGGCGGATCCAAGTCCGAAGAGGATCGGGGGGATAGTGTGCGGAATTACGGAAAGAAAAGGACACCTAAAGAAATATTGTAAGTCTCGGAAGGGAAAGAAGGAGACACCCATGACAAGAAAAAAATGATGAAGCAAATGTGATGAGTGATGTGTTACAAGATACTTTGATTCTTTCTTTCGAAAATGTTACGCAATTCTTGGGTTGTAGATTCGGGGGCTTCATTCCATACACTGATAAGAAATATTTTCATGACTATGTTCAAGGAGATTTTGGACAAGTTCGTTTAGGTGATGATAAACACAACAAAATTGTTGGAATGGGTAAAGTTCTTGTAAAACAACGGAATGAAACCAATGACGCTGCTAAAGGAGGTGAGCATGTTCCAGGATCGAAGAAAATCTAATTTCAACGGTGATTCAGCGTTGAAGGTTGTGTGACAACTTTCACGGATAAAACTTGGAAGGTCACCAAAGGAGCGGTAATAGCAAAAGGTGAAAAGGTTGGTACATTATATTTATACGATACATTTTCTAACTTTGTTAATGCTTTAACTTCCAAAGGAGGGATGCGGCATTGTGGCATCATGAAGCTCGGACACATGAGTGAGAAGGGGATGAAAATTCTTCACTCAAGAAATTTACGCGAGTTTGAAGAATGTTGATTTGGTTATTGAAAATTGCATTTATGGAAAAACGAAGAAGTCATGTTCCTCGAGTTGGGAAAAGAAACAAAAAATTGGAGCTTGTGCATACATATGTGTGCAAGACTGCTCGGGTATCATCTCGGTGGCTCTCGTTATTATGTTACTTTTATTAGTGATGCAACTAGAAAAACATGGATTTATTGTATTCGAATAAATTGATGTATTTGATACTTTCAAGAAATGGAAAGCTTTAGTTTGAGATTGGGACGGAAAAAGAAGTTGAAGTGTCTTGGTCGAGACAATGGAGGTGAATATTACGGCAAAGAGTTTGATAGATGTTGTTCATAGCATGGAATTCGTAGAGAGAGAACGAGTTCCAAGAACACCATGAAAATGGTGTGTGGAAAGGATGAACGAACAATCATGGAGTGTGCAGAGTGCATGAGATTGCATGCGAGGTTGCCTTTACAATTTTGGGCGGATGCGCGGAATGCTTGTTTCCATCGTAAGCAGAGGGCCTTCAAGTTCCTTAGATGGTGGTATTCCGGAAGGAAGCATGGACATGTAAAAAAGGTAAACTACTCTTTTTTAAGGCCTTTTGGTTGTGAGGCCTTTGTCCATATTAATAAAAAAAACGAACAAAGCTTGAGGAAAAATCAAAGAAATGTACCTTTATTGGATATGGTGCTAATGATTTTGGTTATCGTTTATGTCATTCACTGAAAATCACAAAGTCATTAGGAGCGAACGTAATATTCAATGAAAATTTTTGTGTAAAGATAGAATTTTAACGAGAAAGAAACGAGAAAAAAGAAAACGAAAAAGAATACGCGGTTCTTGATGAGATATCGAAAAGGTAAAGGTGCTGAAAATAATAATCAACAACCACGGCGGCGGCAACCACCACAACGAGAAACGAGCCCCAAACACACAGAAAGTGGTGTTAGAAGATCTGCGGAGATAAGTAGACCCCTTGAACGATACTCTCCTTCATTATATTATTTATTGCTGGTGATTGGCGAACCTGGAATGTTATGAAGAAAATTCGGGTTGAAAACGGAAGAAGTGGGAGCTAGCCATGGAAGAAGAGATGGACTCCTTAATGCATGGCAGGACTTGGGACTTAGTCGAGTTGCTACTTGGTGAAGCTACATTGCGGAATAAATGGGTTTACGAGGTTGAAGGAAGAAGATGGAGAAAACGAGAGGTACAAAGCTAGACTTGTGGTGAAGGGAGTTTGCACGAGAGAAGAAGGTATTGATTTTGATGAAATATTTCCTCATTTGTTAAAATGAATTCAATGAACTATCTTAAGTCTTGTAGCAACGGAAGATTTACATCTTGAGCAGTTAGATGTAGAAACTGACATTTCTCCATGGAGATTTGGAGGAAGAGATATACATGCGGCAACCGAAGGATATGAGGTAAAGGGAAAGAAAAATTGGTGTGCGGAGTTAAAGAAGAGCTTGTGTGGCTTAAAAAAGCTCAAGGCGAGTGGTATCTAAAATTTGACAAGTTTATGTACGAAAAAGGTTATAATAGATGTCACTGCGATCATTGTGTTTATCTAAAAAAGGAAAAAATGATGGCATCATTATGTATTGTTATTGTATGTAGATGACATGCTTGTTGCGAGGGGTCTAACATACGGGAAATAAATGTGCTCAAAAGAAAATTGGCAAATTCATTTGCAATGAAGGATTTAAGAGTACAAAACAAATCCTTGGTATGAGATAACTAGAGACGGGAAAAATCGCAAATTAACAGCATCTCGGAATGAGTACATAGAGAAGGTGTTGAAAGATTTAATATGCAAAATGCAAAACTAGTTAGTACACCTTTTTGCTATCCATTTCAAACTTAGTAAGGAGATGTGCCCAAAGACCCAAGAAGACATGATTCAATGTCTAAAGTTCCATATGCATCGGCGAGTTGGAAGCTTAATGTATGCAATGGTACGCACGAGGGCTGGAAATATTGCACATGCGGTCGTTATGTAGCGGGTACATGAACAATCCGGAAAAGAACATTGGATGGCGATGGAAATGGATTCTCAGAGATATTTGAGAGCTACCACAAATCAAGCATTATGCTTTGGTGGTTCAAACATTGCTCTACGGGGATATGTTGATGCGAGATGGCGAATTGACGGAGATAACGGGAGGAGCACTCACAGGGATGTATTTCTTGTAGGTGGAGCAGTGTCGGTTGGGTTTCAAAAATCCAAAGTGTTGTTGCACTTTCAACAACGAAGCGAGTATGTTCTTTCTGAGAGGCTAGTAAAGAAATGATTTGGTTACAAGGTTTATGGATGAATTGGGTAAGAAGCATGATATGGGAACATACGGTGATAGCCAAAGTGCTATTCATCTTGCAAAGAACTTAGCATTTCATTCGAGGACTAAACACATACATCTCAAGTACCATTTCATACGGTCGGTATTGGAAGATGGAAGTTGAAGCTGGAAAAGATACACACTAGCGAATCTGAGGATATGCTAACAAAGTTGTAACCGAGCTGAGAACATGCTCGGTTCAATTGGTCTTCAAGGATGACGATGAAGATGAGAAATAGCCGGAGTCCAAAGAGGAGTCATTGTCCGGCAAATAAAGCGGCGGTGGAGTTGCTCTGATCGGTCTCAAGTGGGATATTGTTGGGTGTGGAGCTTTGATTATCTTGTTTACTTTGTATCACGGCATTGGACCCACATGCCTTAAAAGGGGCAGCAACGGCCTTGCCAATTGATCGGTATCGTGGGGGTCCGGCCGGTCGCACCGGAGCCCCCTTGCGGGGTTCGAGAGCAACGCCCGGCTAAAAACGGATGTAAATTTCCTTGTAAAAGTATAGTAATTTCTAGTCAATGTTTGGGCCATTCATTAGGAAAATGATCTAACGGTACAAGTTATGTTTAGATTAGGGTTTTGCCTAGAGCGACCCCCTTGTATATATGAGGGTATTGTATTGCGGTGAGGAAATGCATGTGTATTCTCGGAGCGAGAAGCAGAGAGGGCGTAGGGAGAGAATAGAGGATATTACGGCGGATCTGCTTTGTAGGTTTTGTCTCTTCAATTTCTTGGATAATAAAAAGGGAGGACTGGTTGTTCGGGGTGGACGTAGCCCAAAGTGGGTGAACCACGTATATGTTTGTGTTTCTCTGGTTTTATGTGTTTTGTGTGCTTGTATTTTACGCATATTTTATTTGTTGCATTGCTCTGTAATATTTAATTTTCTAACATTGATAATTAAACAATGTAATCTAAGTTCAATGATGGATCTCAAAAAAATAATTTTCAATGCAATGTGATCTAATGCATTTTAACGAAAAGAAAACATGAGCGAAAACTAAGAAACGCAAATCTCCTTAATGAAGGATGAATGCAAAAAAGATGTAAACAAACACTAAGAATGCAATCGTTGTTTCAAACACTTTATAACAAAACCCCTCAAAAGGCCTGAAGACATATGAGGTCAAACACAAAGAGGACTTCCAAAGAAAGAGATCAAAACAAGGAATTCATTCCTTTTACATCAAACAATCATGGAAATAAGACATTCAAACAATAAGAAACGTAATCTATGGTCATACGGTGAAATTGCGGAAGGGGAAAGACACGCGGTGAAGGATTTAGGGAAAAAATCTCAATTTTCACACACCTTGAAATTGGCATGACTTCATCAACGACAACTAGCGCCAACGGCGCGACGCTCAACGAAAACTAGCGCCGATGCTACTGGTGGCACGGGTTGCTAAGCGACAACAAGCGCTAATGCTGAAAATGAAAAAAACAAAGAATTTCTCCCAACCAAGACCGGACTCACCACTTCAAGCAGAATCTTGAACTCAAATGAACCATGTAATCTGGAAGCTCCAAAGCAAGACAAAGCGAAATTCGAATGAAGAAGAAGCAAATCACTCAAATAACGCAATGAAACGATAGAAAACCACCAAACGAAAGCGAGAGAAGCAATTGCAAAGTTGATTGAACGAACGAGAAACCACAAACTCCCGAGGAGGCTCGACACGAGAATAGCACCTAGATGCCCTAGGGCTAGAATGTAAAATCGATAGAAAAGGAAAACAACCAAAGGATGAAGGTCACGATTAGTCAAACAAGGCTCCAAAACACTCAAGCGAGTCGAAAAAAACAAGACCAAACGGTAAGTCAAGCTCGGGAAGCTCGGAACGAGCGAACCTAGTACCTCGGGATTGGTGCGGCGCGAAATTTAAACCAGATACTGAAACGAATTGGCGCGGGTAATACACTAAACACCGAACGATGGGCGTGGCTTGTCGGTACATGCTTCAACGCCGATCCAAGTTTTCTATGAAAAAATAAAAATAGGTAATCCAACAAGCACATTGATGATCGAAATCGACCAAAAGCCAAAATCACAAAAAGAGCCGACAAAAGAGCCGATCGAAGCAAAAAGCGAGGTGAGAAACAACGAAAAGACGAGACAATACTCCAAGTGTTGAGTTCTCGACTAAACCGGAGATTCGGCCCGAAGCGACTTTTGATCTACTTCGCTAATGCGGAGCAATAGCGTTTCAAAAACTATCGGCTAACTTCGGAGCTCCGTTGTAGCTTACAAAGTAGAACAACAACAAGCTAGACGATCCCCGGTGGAGTTGCCCCGGTGTTGTAGCAGAGGTAAATCCTACGTGGACGAGAGCGATCCCTACTAGCCCCGAGATCGAGTCTAGCAACAATCATTCACACTATAGTACGAGGTTCCTAATTGCAAATAAACCAACTAGCGATGAAGGCTTACCTGGAATCAACGGCCCATTTGCTCGTAGAGAAAGTAGCGCTCCCATTCCTTAGCTCGACAGATCACAATCCTCACGATCTGCGACGGTTGGACTGCACACACAAAAACAAAACCAACGCAAAGTATAAAATCCGATATATGCAACTATATGTCGATCGGAGAAGACATAACTCATCATCACAATCAACAACAAGTGGAACCATAACCAGTAGTCACTTATCATTAATGATCAAAGGAAGAATACAACCATAGCTGCGACGCTGAATTGTCCTTCGGTCATCGACGGGGATGTGTCTCGATAAAGCTTGTCGGGGATGGGACAAGGCTCTCTCTTCGGATGTCTCAAAAATGATCTCCTTGCTTGGATTTGGCCTTAAAGAGGAGATGAATCAAGGCTCTTACGGCAGTAGGCTCTTGGGAACTTGGAGATTAGCTTGCAAAGGAGATGAGCAAGCTTTTATAGATGGAGGAAGGGGAGTTAGGATCCCTATAATCATGGGATTGGCCCTATCCTCAAGGAAGCTTCCATGAGAGGTGGAAAACCACTTCCTCTACATGGAGATATGGAGACAACCTCCCAACTCAAATTAGGAACGAGTTTAGGAATTGGTTGGAATGAATCTTCCGCCATTTTATTTTTAAAACAACACTTAAAATGGTTGTACAGGTGCGACTCTAAGACGGGCGCCAATTGGCGCGCCCTCTTTGGAGGATTTTTTCCCCCTTGGCGCGAGGCTGAGCGGGTACCGGCGTCGGTGCAAGAACATTTTAGGGTTTTTCTGAGTTGTCTTCGGGGCAATGATAGTACATGATCAGGGGAATGTCATGAAAGTATTTTCAAGTCTTGTCTGCTCACGAGGTCACGGAATGAGCCCTCCAATTGTACGGGATTAAGGAGGTGGGGACGGTGACAATTTGCGTAGCAGTCACCTTGCATGTCTTTTTGAGGGCTACCCTCTTTACTCTTGTCCTTGCTTTCTTTACTGACTTTTTTAGGCCTCTGTCTCCTCAATGTTTTGGGCTTCATCTTCATCATTTTTCTTTGCTTGTGAGGGCTACCAATATCTGGTCAAACTATTCAATTTCCTCATCATTTCCCTCCTCAACTGTTTTGCTCTTTTCATGGCACTTTTCTTCATCAGGGGTGCATATCATCAACGTGTTTTTCTTCACTTTTCTTGCCTTTCCTCAACGCTTGTGTTTTTCTTCACTTCTTGCCTTTCTCATCATGTTATTTTTCATCATGGTGCCGCTCTTCTTCATCATGCTCTTCTTCTTGTTCAATCATGGGAAATTTGAGCTTTTTGGAATGGGCTTACTAGAAAGGAAAAGTGTTGAGTGGAAGGTGAAGGAGATGTACGGGATGAAGGAACAATTGCAAAATTGGGATGTGCAATGAAAGTGTCCCAAGAGATTCCCTTCTTCTCAAGTTGATGAAGAATGACAATCTGGATGAGGGAATGATGGAAAAGGCAAAGGTGACTGGCGAAGGAGGAGGTATTTTTTGAGCAGTGGAGGCCATCTTTTCAATACTTCTATGGAGGAAAAAAGGGAAGGTTTAACAATTGGGCTCTTGTGAAGTACATGAGAAACTAGACATGGTAAGCATAGACTTTGAGAAAACCTTCCCTCACATGTGAAATATTTCATGATTATCTTCATGAGGGAGCATAACTAGTTAACGAGATATGAAAAAGGAAAGATGGATGGACACGTATCCGTGCTCCGGCTTCAAAAGGAGTTTTATGCTTGTTACGAGTCTAGGTAGTTCTATTTAAACCATTTTTCCCCGACCTGATGGATTTTGGTAACTTTGGAAATGGATCCGGAGAAAACTTGAAATCAACTGCTTGTGCCAGTGTTTCCCCTTTCAATCTCAAAGCACATAGATGTGTCAAGGGGAGATATATTTTCACCTCTGAACCCTTTGACAAAACTCTAGACATCCAACTTCATGAAAGTTAAACGGGGCAGTGGATGAGCATTTACCTCTTCGGTTGAAATAGGTTCAAACCTCCTTGAGGGCCACTTCTATTTGTCTTGCAGGAGGCATTTTTGTTTTGGATACTCTTTGCTAGTTGACTAAAAGTACGTTCCAAATGGTCTTTGAAATGGTTTCCCAATACTACACCTTGTCCTCTTTGCAAGTCAACTGTGCCTCTTTGATGCCAACAAACAAGTACTTGTCAAATGAAAAACAAAAACACCTTGATCACGCGATGCTTGGGTAAAGGTCTTGAAAATATGTGTTTGTGGTTTCTTGTTGGAAGAAATAACTCTTTTGTTTGGAAAAAAATATCCTACCCTCGAAGCAATGCTCCTTTAACATTTCTTGCCCTTTAAAAGGTAGACAAAACATCTTTCAGGCGGCTTAAAAGACCTTCACAACTTACTCTTATTTTTGAACAATGAAATTTGCACAAAGTTCACTATTTCACAACACAAAAAGGGACACTTTATATTGATCAGATCTTCATCTTCTAACCCACTTGTCTAGGTGATCACTTAAAAGTTTTGTGATCTACGCACCTTTTTATACGTATTTGCTTGTTGTGGGCTAGTTTTAGCTTTTTAATAACACTATAAGAGCTTTCAAATTTGGTCTAAACCTCCTCTTTATTCACGGTTTTATCCTCTACTAGCCATGACCAAAGAGGCCCTTTTCAATTTGACGGATAACCTATCTCCCATAACCATTGTTTTTAGTAAAGAGTTTAAACAAGATATCTTGGTGGTTTTTGTTTGAAGTGGAAACTCCCTTTGTTATGGCACAAACACCCTTTCACTTCAAACCTGTACGCATTATCCTTTGTCTTTGAAAATCGGGGCTTTTTAATACGATTGAAAAACTTTCCTCTATTATTGTATTGATCTTTGACACCCATAGCAATAAAAAAACCTTGATTTTGACCAAAACCCACCCTCTTTATCACTGTTTCTCTCTTGAAAACATAGCATGCATACACCACCTTTTAACCTCAAAATTTATCACGAGTGAGAAAAATATCTTGAAGAATGCTAAAGGGCTTTGTCGATCCTTGATTCAGCTTTCAAAGGTGTTTTTTGAGGGCTTTTTTGGGTGAGCGGCATGTTTGCGAAGAGAGGGTCATGCAATGGAGGTAGCCGAGTCTCGTTCGAGCACGGTGAAGAAAGACGCATAGGCGCATCATGCGCCACTACAAGCGCCGTAGTGGGTAAACAACGTGTTCGGGTGCTCACGGACACCGCCGTGCACACTTTACGAGCGCGCCACCACCGAGGCTTGGAGCCTTGGAAACTTTGAAATTTTCCCGAAAAACAAGTTTCTCCGGTGAAACGACTATGGGAGCATTTACTTCATGTTTTGAGAAATGCTCTTGGGCCTTTTAAAGGGTCACTCCACCTTAATATTTGATAGAAACACTTCAAATGCCTTCATATCACATTTTTGAGGGTTTAGATGTTTTTGAAAAGGTTTATGTCATGTCAAAACATAATTCTCTGTCTTTGTTATTCCATTACCTTTAAAACATCATAAAAGACTCATATTTGATAAAGGATTAGATAACAAAAATGCCATGAGTCGGCCTCTTTTTGAAGACACCATAGTCATGGCTTTCGTTGAGTAAAAGGCCTCCTTAAGAAACAAAACCCCTTTCAACGCCTTTTCATTTAGGAAATAACTACGTCAACATTTCTCCATTTCTATCCTTCAAAAAGGAACATTGCTCGGAGCAATATCAAAGGCTAGTAGTCATCCTTATAATGATATTTCTCTTTGACTATGGGTAAAACCTTAGAAGTTTTGCATTCAACGAAACTTGAATTATATGTTTGTTGATCAGGAAATATACCTTTAGAGACCCTTAATGCAATCACATACAACAACGAGGGTTTGTTCATATGTACATAAAGAGGTCTTTGTCACCGCTGACATTGATATGCCTTGTTTCTTTGAGTGTTGTTTGAATTTAAAACATTTGTCATACCCTTTCCTCATGTTAGCCCCCCTATGAAATTCTTGACAAGCAAGCTAGGGGCTATATCATTTCGGAGACCTTCAAGGAATGCATCTCCCCTAAAGACACATCATCCTTGAGGTCTTCTATAGAACCTTGCTTTTCTGTAATTCCTATCTTTGACTTCCCATCAGGCCTCAACGCTGGTTATGAATCTGTGCTCCTAAAGACCGGCATTGCCCCTCATACTCCTGCAAAACACCACTTTTTTACCTCTTTCCCCTTTGACAAAGTCCTCTTTTCCCCCTTTTATTTTCCCTATTAACTCCCTAAATCCCCTCTAAGAATCCCTACACCCTTTGTTTTCTCAAATCCCCCTCTTTTTCCTCTATCGTTACCCCCCCCTTAGGCCTTGGAATGCATTAAAATGGGGCTAAAACCCCACTTTAAAACTTTATAATAAGGCCTCGGCCCTTTTTCCGCTACTCTAGCACCTTTCCTCCCCGTGACCCGGGTGCTATATTCGAATCTTGCCCCTTAAGGCGCTCATCGCGAATCGCACTCATCGCATATCGTAGTTTCATCGTATATATTCGATTTGATCTATCGTAAATATTTGCGATGCGATCGCCCATCGCATTTTACGCATCGCAGACCACACTCATCATGATCGCATTTTCACTTGTTCGTTCGATCGATTCATCGCAAATATTTGCGATGCGATCCGGTCCGCGTCGCAATTTCTCCACCATCGATTCCGTGCGAACCCAACCATCATTGCACTTCCCAACCATTTCCCCTTCCTCGATCGCAATCGCAAGTTATAAGTATGCGTCCCTATCATCCATCACGATTGTGATTCCCCAACTAACTCTTGGCCAAACGTTGGGTTTAAGATCCAACGGCTCAAAGCAAATTGCCATCTAGCCTCTGTACCGGGTTCCTCCTCATCGCATTTCTTGCCTTCCCTTCACCTTTCTTTGTATTTTGTTCGAAGTACAAAGTCTAAGACTTTACACTAAAGTCTTATGTTTATGAAATGTTTCCACCCACTTTCATAGATCATTCGGCGCAGTCCCCCTTTGATCTTCGCCCCTAGGCCACGATCTAACGATGCACCTTGCATCACGACGAGAAAACCTATTATTCGTAAGTCTTCACCAGTTCATTTCATTTTGTCACCATTGTTGGGTGAAAGCCACCATTCCGCGCGCGCTTTATCATATTTTTCGCCCTTCGCTCACGAGTCTTCCATTGCATTGATTTTCTATACCACGATTGTGAGTTTAAGTACAAGAGTTGAAACACCGCCATAATTACACGGTATGGATACGTAAGTTTCCCAGCGAGCGGAGGCAAGGAATTTAATGAAGGGGCGGTGTCCACACCGGCGGGAATGTCTTCGTCCAAAGAAGGATGGATTGCCCCTGCGACGGTGCATGCGTGCTCCGGAGAGATCTACGCTCGAACGCGATCCCGGAGATCAAAGCATTTCACTACTCAAGTACGGCGGACCATTCCACTTTTTCATTCTTATTTTGTTTATTCACCAAAGGTACTACACGAGAATGCATACGAAACTTATCACAGAAATTAATGGCTCTAGAAGACCCTTCTTTTCTCCAAAGAGTGCCAAAAATTAAGGCTCGAGTTCCAGAATGGGCTTCGGCCCTTTCCTTATTTTAATTTAATGTTATATTTAGTGTTCTACCTACTTCCTCTTGCTCTTTTCGGCTATAAAAACTATGAGAAGTTTTTGTAAGGTGGTTGATGAGTTATCGAGAGAAATGTCGCCGGTTCCTCTGAGATAAGAACTACGTGTATAATTGTAATGTAGACCAAGTGAGATGTGTTGATTGAGTGACGAAATTATTGGCTATGTTGTACACGATTGGTGTTGATATTTAATATAATGAGCACATTCCTTTGGATCACGATCTAAATGCGGTGATGTTTTTCTATCTCTATGTTTATTTCATTTCATTTCGGTTCTTCGCTCGCATCACAAATTTGGCATAAGATTCACCCATGTTAGGTGCCTTATGTTCTTGCTCGACCCTATATGTTTTCTACTTATATGTGTATACGAATATTGATTTCAATGGATTTAACCGGTGTAGTGGATGTTATTGCTCTGCGATGTATGAATTAAAAATCCATGTTTAGATGTTCTTGTTGGGATTTGATTGAATGTGTTGAGAACAACGGGAGGTACAGAGCTTTGTCCACTGCCTCACTAGGATCTTTCCATTTCATTAAGCCTTTCTAAGATCCCTCGTGCTGCCCATGATTGTGTCCAAGTAGGTACGGAGTTAAATGACCTCGACACGATCTATAGACATAATTAGATGGTTCTCCTTCTTTCATCTTCGATCCTTGATGTCCCATACCACCTTATCACTTTAGGATCCAAGGCTTTAGATGACTAGCCCAAGCGAAAGCTTGCATGTTGAATAGCAAGTAAATCCTTTCTTGACTCCATTGCCCAATGGAATTGAAGTATTCTGGACTTATTCTCTCATGCAATATCCTTTGTTGCGCGGCACTTGTCTCATGAAGAACCCTTCCTTTACGATTCTCAACAACCAAACTCTAAATCAAACAAACAAACCCTGTGCCTATAACTAGCCTAATATCTTAAACTTGAGCTTCAAAGCCATATTCCTTGACTATTATAGAGAGAATCCCTCTCACGGACCTAGAGGCTAGATCCTAAGATCTGAAAGTGGTTCTATGTTGTCTCATCTTTTGGTATTTCCAATCTTGCCAAAACATGGGAACCCCAACACCTCACACACTCTTGTCTGTGTATTCATTTTCAAAAGTCTCTTTCGGAAGCAAGGCTTAGACTATCTTCTTTGTCATTTGATAAGGTTGTTCTAAGTTTGGGCATTCTAGCCTCAGTTACCCTTTGAAGGAGACCTTTGATAGAGAAGAAAAAACAAAGCTTCTTTGAATACCATAATATCTTTGCTTGGCCTATGTTTAACTTTTGACCCTCAACTCATAAACCTTTAATTGTTTCCTCTTGATTTCCACTCGTATTTCAAATAGTGAAACCATGTAATCATTCCTTGAAACACTGCTTGTTGTATCGGTGGTTATTCATTGGAAAAAATGGTATAACAAGTTTTCAAAAAAACAATTTGAAGCATTGTTATCCTTGTGCTCTTTGAATGATATTATACCTCTGTTCAGCGACCCTCTGCTTGTTAAATAAAGGAGGCCTTTATCACATTTCCAAACCATCTCCTTTTAAATGAAGTAGGTTTAAAACAAATAACCTAATCATCTGCTCATGTTTGGAGGTTAACACAATCACCCAACCTTGCTCATGCTTGGAGGAGGTTAACAACAAGTGACATTTCGTCCCTTTCTCAAAATATGTCATCTTTCCTTGTAATGTCTATCTGCGCGGTATATCACGATGTAAGTAATAAGGCGAAAATTTGACAATATGCTATGAGGCATGCTCTAAGATATGTATCCTTTTTTACTATGTTTGCATAATTTTATTGAATTACCTCTCCTAACTAGCATTCTTGTCAAAGTGTTTGTCTTCTCATGTTTAGTTTAATAATGTCTTAAGAGCGGTACATTTTTTTGAAATAGACAACTGGCTCTTGTAAATCCACCCAATATAGAGTTTGGCTTTTGACAAATGCCTTTATTTGAGACATCAAGACCTTTTAATGGTGCAACCTATGGATGTATCAAGCTTTTTAGATTAAGCGCTAGTTTAGGATTGGGCAGTATCGAACAAAAGATTTTGGCTCGGGATGCTTTTTCCAAGAGAGGATTTCCTAAAGTGCCACTACCTAACTTAGGGAGATTTTGACGGTTGGAGTATTCTCTTAGTATGAAGACGGATCTCGAGATGACATATGACGGTAGGGTGGGTGACTTTTATCAACGAGTTGGTTGATGAATGAGTTGGGGATAAGAATTGAATGATAGCGAATGACTTTTAGCTCATGACGGTACATTGGACAAGATTACATGAGGCTGAGGGAAACTAGAAGGGCTTGAAAACTAGGTTTTTCTCATCATTGGGCGATTGAAAAATGTAGGAGGACAAAAATGTTTAGGGGTGTTTTCTAGGCGACAAATTTGACAAATTGGAGATCGGCCTCTAGAAAACTTGGCTTTAAAACTAGTCATCATCAACGGGTGAAAAATACTCATGACTAACGGGTGTCATGCCCATGGGCATCTTTTCGGAGACTCCCTTCTCAACGATGCTCCCATGAATAAAGAAGTAGAAGAAAATCTGAAGACGGATGGGTTTACCAAAGTTTCTAATCGTAGAAGGCATAACGAAAACCTCCATCGGTAGGCAAAAAAGTCAATCCACAAGCTAATGCACCCCCTCTACAGCTGATAGTTTTGATCTCTTGTCTCGGCTGACCTCACGGTTGACACTCCCTCGGCCCCCTTCGACCCCTCTTCAAGCCCTCATCCTCAACGCAATCCCGGATCCCTCGGGTCATAAAACTAGCACGAAGAATGACAAAATATGTCAGACCCGAGTCCCAAGCCAACTTGAAACGAACTTGTCATTTTGGAAGCTAAATAGTATGGATAATGATTATCTTTTGCTTGATCTAACCTCTCCAACAAGGAAAAACAAGAAAGCGGTCATCGAGCCACATGGATGAGGATCTGTGAGCTTCGATGCAGGCGAGCTTGATCTTCGCGGGATTGTAGGATGCTTGCAAACAAAAAGGAATTTGACAAAATCAATCCTCGACATATTGAGACCTTAGAGGTGGTCCTTTCCCGAGCTCAGCAACAAAAGAAACTAGGTATTCAACTAGGAAGTCACTGGGATGGTCTAAAGATTATAAAGGAATCCAAGAAAAGAGGTAGAAAACCAAATTGGCAACGCACCATCACCTTAGGGGAGATGCTGGTGGAGTCAGGAAGATACCCCAAATTGACCCAGTTCTTCAAGCCGCTTCCCAATTGTTCCTCATGAAGCTCATCTCATGGAAAGTAAGAGGGCTAAATAGCCCTGGGAAATACAGAATGATTAAAAACATGATTCAGCAAGAACGACCACAAATCATCTTTCTTCAAGAAACCAAATGCAATAGCATAGCTCTTGGTACCATAATAACCAAAGCATGGTCTGGATGCCACTCAGTAGCGGTTGATGCCTCAGGCTCCTCAGGAGGCTTCGCGATAGCGTGGGATACTCAAACTATCTCGCTCGTAGACTACCATGCCTCACATAATCTCATTAAGGCAACCTTCCAACTCATAGGCACCAATACACATGGGCACCTCTCAAATGTCTACTTTCCTCAATATTCGGCAAGCAAGATGGCACTCTTGAACACAATGGAGGATCTAAATTCCAACAGAACACACCCCTTATGGATAATATGAGGGGACTTTAACATGATCACCAAGATTGAAGAAAAAACAGGAGGTCGACCAATATTGGAGCCTGAAAGTTCCCACTTCAAAGAATTCATTAACAGAAGCTGGCTTATTGATCTGCCTTTCTCTAATGGAATGTACACCTAGAACAACAAAAGATCTGGAAATCAGCAAATATCTTCCAAGTTGGATCGCTTCCTAATTTATGATAATGCTATACATTTGGGGGGAGACATCTTTTCTTCTATCTTACCAATCACGAGCTTGGACCATTGGCCCATTTCTCTTCAATGGCAGAGACCCTACAACCAATCAAAGCAGCCCTTCAGATTCGAAGCCTTCTGGCTTGACCATCCCAACTTCAAAACCCTGGTTCACACAGCGTAGAAGAACTTTGTTCCGCCCACTGGTTCCAAAATGTATCAGTTTCAGAAAAAGCTTCGATAACTCAAATCTCAAATCAAACCTTGGAAACACTCAATCTTTGGGAACATCTTTTAGGAGAAAAAGCTCCTTGAACATAGAATGGCAGAAATTCAACAGGAAATCATTAACAATGGAAGAAAAGAGCTTCTCACAGCTCAGGAACAGAGACTCCAGGAGCAGTTGGATGAAAGAAGAAAACAAGAAGAAATACTTTGGCGGCAAAAATCCAAAATCCACTGGCTAAAGGAAGGAGAAAGAAACACAAAGTTCTTTCTTCATTCCACCATTCAAAGAAGAATGAAAAACCGCATCGCCCATATCACAAATCAGCAAGGAGAGCGATTGGAAAATCATGACGGCATCAAGCAAGTGCTCCTGGAGCACTTCAAAATTGTCCATCAAGAACCTCCAATCAACAAACAACCAGCTATCAAAAAAATTATTCAACATATTCCTAAAATCATAACGGAGGAGCACAATCAATTGCTTCTGCGGCCAATTACCCTGCTGGAGGTCGAAACTGCAATGGCCCAATCCAAGGATGGCAAAGCCCCAGGTCCGGATGGCTTTACCTCAAACTTCTTTCACCATTTCTAGGATCTCATTAAGCTGGAAGTTTGGCAACTAGTGGAGGAATCAAGATCAATGCACTAGCTGCTCCCTTCTCTTAATGCCACTTTCATTGCTCTTGTACCAAAAGAAGATCAACCAAGCAAGCCGAACAAATTTCGCCCCATAGCTCTGTGCAATGTGATCTACAAGGTGATCTCAAAAGTCATTGCCAATTGACTCAAGCCACTTATCCCACTGCTCATATCGACTAAACAAACTGGATATGTGGAAGCTCAACAAATTCTGGATGGGATCATCTTAACACACGAAGTCATTCACTCCTTAAAGATCAGCAAAAAGGTAGGTATGCTTCTTAAAATCGATCTGTCCAAGGCTTTTGATAAATTAAGTTGGAATTACATTCAACAGATTCTGGGTGCTTTTGGTTTCAATCAAATGTGGATAAGATGGGTTATGAACCTAATCTCCTCCACCTTCTCATCCATCTTGGTTAATGGGATACCCTCTCATCCGTTTTCTCCTTCGAGAGGCATTAGACAAGGAGATCCACTATCTCCATTTCTTTTTGTTCTCATGGCAGAAGGCCTAGGAAGGCTAATTAAAAATGCTCTTCAAACCCAGAAATTGAAAGGTATCTCCCTCCATGGCTCCCCAGCCACCACCCATCAACAATTCGTGGATGATAATATGTTATTTGGCCACCCTTCTGTGCAAGAAGCCCATTCGTTTAAATCCATTCTGAACCTCTTCTCTGAAGCCTCTGGAACCTCCATTAATGCTACCAAATCTCAGATCTACTTCTTTAATACCCCTGTCCAAACCCAAGCTAATATTGCTCGTATCTTGGGCTTCTCTATAACTACTCTTCCTGCTAAGTACCTAGGAGCCCCCCTCATCGACTCTGCCATCAAGCACTCTTCATGGAATCTACTCCTAGAAAAATTGGAAGCTCGCCTTTCCTCCTGGACCTATAGAGCCCTCAACATGGCAAGCAGATTAATTCTCATCAAAGCAGTGCTACAATCTATGCCTCTTTACCTTTTCTCGGTACTGGATACGCCAAAATGGGTTCTCAAATAGATAAAATCTTTGCAACGTAAGTTCTTATGGGGTTCTTCTAGTCAGAATCGAAAATGGGCTCTAGTCAAATGGAACACGGTGTACACCCCAAAAGAAGCCAAAGGACTTGAACTCAGAGATCCGACTCACAGCAATAAAGTTATGGGAGCACGAATATGGTGGAAATGGATGTCGGCTCCACACACGCCTTGGGAAAAATTATGGATTGCAAAATATGCCAATAATAGACCTCCAGAAGAACTAATTAGACTCTCCCCTGAGGAAACAGGTTTGTTAATTTGGAATACTGCTAAACAACACAATGCATTGATACAACAACATAGTTTTTGGGAAGTCCACAATGGTGGTACAATGAGATTTTGGGTGGTCTCATGGCAAAAAAAGCCCAAGATTTCCGACACTCTCATTCTTGTAAATCAGCAATGGCTCCCCACGAGCAACAATGGGTTCAGGCAATGGAAGCGCTCTGCTCAAATCGCCTCCCAGGCACAGGAAGACACCTGGGAAGCTCTCATCTCAGAACTACAGCAAAGGAAGATTAGATGTTCGGAGATCTCAAACATTCTTAGGTGGGGCTATATGATAAAAGGAATGTTCACCACAAAGGAATCCTACACTTTGATGCACCCGACCACTGATCCTCCTTATCCTCTTTGGCAGCTTATTTGGTCTCCTGGTATTTGGCCCAAAGTTTCAACTTTTTTATGGCTTCTCAGCCACAAAATAATTCTCACTTGGGATAATTTGATCAAAAGGGGCCTCTATGGACCCTCTCGATGTCCCAACTGTAATCAAAGCAATGAAATAATTTAGCACCTCATGGTCTCCGGTACTCTAGCAAATACACTCTGGGAGAAACTAAACTTTCATTGCCCAAGGAGCAAACTTGTTGGGGATATAATTAATACCATACGCAATTTTCCTAAGCATCCTTACAGTAGTGCTCTTCTCAACACTCTATGGTGACTCATTCCAGGCCTGCTCCTATGGTCAGTTTGGAAGGAGAGAAACAAGAGAATCTTCAGAAACCAAAACACTACGTTGGAGACAATCTGGAGCATGTTTAGAAATAACCTTCAAGAATCCCTAGCTCTTCATGAATGGAAGGAAGAAGATATCCCCAAAAATCCATGGGAAATAGCCATTTGGGGGAACTGGAAACTTAAGAATACTCGCACTCCAACCAACACAACAAGGAACATTCCAAGAATTCCTAATCAATGGTCTCCTCCCTCGACAGGACTTGTCAAAATGAATTTCGATGGTGCTTCAAAAGGAAATCCTGGACAAGTAGGATTTGGGGCCATTTTCAGAGACTCCAGGGGTGCTCCTCTAGCAATCTACTTCGACTCAATTGGTTGGGACACCAATAAATCAGCTGAATTGGAAGGTTTGTGGCAAGGTCTACACTTAACTCAACAATATAATTACTTTCCCATTGTAATTGAAGGATATTCACAGGTGCTTATCAACATGGCTAATAAACTACTTTGGGGAACCAACGCTACCAAAGTGGCTACCAGCTGGAGACTAGCCACACGGCTCAAAATGATGGATCGTTGGTTAAATATTCATACAACCATCTCGTTCACTCACATCAAACAAGATGGCAACAAAGTTGTAGATTTATTGGCCAATATTGGAGTGGAAAGTGTAGACACTCTCAAACATGGGCCCCTCAACATTATCCATGAGAGTGCTAGTCTACAGGACTGCATCACACTGGTGCACAAAGACATTGCAGTTACGGATGCGGATGTTTATTGAAATGGATGGGACGTTTGTCCCTAGGAGAATCCCAATGTCGACCATGTGGGGTGGCCATATGGCCACCCACAGGTGCATTTACTCTTCATTAAATGTGGCCAACCTACTCAGCATTTACATTTTCAATTTGCTCCACCGCCAATTCGTGCTGCCCCTCTGGTTTTTAATGGTGTCAAAACACAACAATTCGATTCATGCCCACCCCATTTGCAAGTCTCTTTCTCCACAGAGTAGCTCCTGTCCTCCTGCTTGTGCCGAGCCAAGTGATCGAACACACACAGGGAGACTCTGTTCGCTGATCTGTTGCATTGAAACTCTGCCAGATTTTCATTTCACTCAGAGTGCGCTTTGTTTCACGAAGTCTTGGCCCTATGCTCATCTTGCCATGCCTTTCTTGTCCACTCAGTGTCTTTCCCATTCGCATTTCAGTCCCCATAGCCCGCGCTCCACTATCAAAATACCTCGGCTTAGATATAGGATGAGAAGTCGTCGAGGCAGTAGCAGGGGCTGAGCTATTCACTCCCGGTCTTCCTCCAGCATTGATTCCTCCTCTCAGGATTTCTCTCATGGCCATTATCTAGAAACTAGGAGCCAAAGAGGAAGAGCCAGCCTTGCTAGGCAAGCGCATTCTACCCAGGGCTCCCAGCCTCACCATGCTGCGTTTCCTTCGCAACCGGTCTCCCAACCCTTTGTTTCCCCTGTCTCCACTTATTTTGCTCAAATTCCCCTCCGCCAAACCTTCCAAAAAGCTAAATTCTAATTTGAATGCACTATGGAAAGGCTTGTAATAACTGCTTATATCACCTTCACCCTTCGGGAGGAAGCTGCTGGCTTCAACCCCCTTGCCGCTCCCGCTCCTCAGTCCCCTCCGGACAAAGAAGCTGCAAAGGATACAAGGGAGCCATTGGAGATGGAACGAGCTGAGAAGCATCAGGAACAGGTGAAGGAGGCTACTGGTAAAGCCACCTATGCAACCACTGAAGATGAAGATGGTAGCAGCGACGAATATAGATGTCGCGTTGTGGACGAACCTCCCTCTCTTGCTAATAACAAGTAACCACGGCAACCACTACTAGAACACAGTTCTGAAGCCCAAGTTTATCGGGTTGTTTTTTGTATTTCTGTTTAGATCTCCTTTGTTGAAAGAGAAGAATGTTATCTTCATAGGTTAATTTTTGTTTATATGGTTAGATTATCCAAACTTAACACTGGTTTCCCCTGTGAGGGCGGCAAGACAAGCTTCTAAGGGACTGGTTTCCCCTTCGAGGGTAGTCCAGAACCATGCATTTTTTGACTATCAAACCCAGCTTTCAAGCTCACTCAGCTGAAGTTGTGGTAGTATTGTACTTTTATGTTATATAAATAGAATTAGACTTATTCAGGAAAAAATAAAATTAAAAAAAATCCCTAAGGTTGATTCATCGGTTCAATTTATAATATTAATAATCATGCGAGTTTATAATTCTTTTGTATTTAAAATATTAATTCTTAGGCTTTATTAATATCTTCTGTTTTTAATACAAATCCCTCAGGCTTGTTTATCTCTTAGGTTTTTAATATTTATCCCTTGGGCTCACAAATTCCTTTGGTTTATAATTTTAAACCCTTGGGTTTATTAGTTCTTTTTTTTTATAATATTAATAGTCCCTTCGGTTTATTAATATCTTGAGCTTAAAATATTGATTCTTAGGGTTTATTAATTTCTTAGGTTTTTCAGTTTAAAATATGAATTATTAAGGTTTATTGATCTCTTGTGTTTTCAATATTGATCCCTTGGCCTTATTGATCGCTTAGGTTTTTAATATTTATCCCTTGGGTTCAGCAAATCCTTTGGTTTATAATATTAAACCCTTGAATTCATTATTTCTTTTAGTTTATAATATTAATAATCCCTTGGTTTTATTAATATCTTGAATTTAAAGTATTAATTATTAATGTTTCTTAATTTCTTAGGTTTTGGAGTTCAAAATATTGATTCTTTGGGTTTATTAATCTCTTGAGATTAAAATATTAATTCTTAGGGTTTATTAATTTCTTGGTTTATAATATTAATATTTATCCCTTAGGTTTATAATAGACCTATATTAAGGTTATTTTCACTTAGATTTATAATTTTATTGTAAATTAGGTATCAAGCAATTTTGTATCTACCTCTTATTTTATTTTGACCCCTATTAGTATGAAATTTTATATTTTATTTTTCTAATTGCTAGTTTTTTCAAATTTTACTTGTTTCCTTTCTTTATACGCCTAATGGATTCATCTTTATCATCATGATGCAATCAATAGACTTATGTGATGAATGTGAAGACACATATCTTGGAATTAGTTATGCCATTTTATTTAAATTCAATAATTAAGAAAATATAATGGTTTTTTTGGACATGTGGTATTATGTAATACCCCTGATTTACAACTATTATGTTTTATGTAGATAGAACAAAGACTATGTGGACCTATGGAACAATTATGCCATTGGAGGAAATAATAAATTCAAATAAATATCTATTGATGAAAATTGTATCAATTTTGTAAAGACAGAGTAATACAGAGATTTGGAAATTCTTATCCAGGAGGAAAGGAGAGAACTTCATACTTTCCCAAATTCTCCAAAAAAATCCTTCAGAGAGGAATAAAAATAAAAATTAAATTAGATAGAAGAAAATATCTAACAAATCCCCAGTAAAGACGAAAGTTACAGGGAAGAGGTAAGAAAAACAAATGCTGATGAAAAGTGAATTTTAAAACAAACTTTTGTGGAAAAAAAAAAGTAAAGCCTAAGCTATGGGAAACAACATCCCCAGAATAACGGGACACCATTATGGAAACTTGCTCAGGAAAGTTGGCTTAAAAGTGCCTTCACTAGTTTGAGAAGAGGTTGTCAACTCTATGGAAAATAGATCTCTTCTCAGGGGAGATCTCTGAGGAGAAGCTCATGGTTGGGAGGAAAAATTATCTTTCAAGTTGGTATGCAGCATGTAGAAAGATTTATACTCAAATTCTTTTTTCTTAGTAATGATTAGATGTATTAGGTTGCCTAATTTTAATAAACAAATTATTCTTTGGAATAAGCGATTAATGTCATATTGAGCAAGGGTGGAATGGATTATCTAGGTTGGTTACCTTAGGCTCTGTCAATACTATGTATAGTTGAATTATGTAGTAATGATTAGATGTATTAGGTTGCCTAATTTTAATAAACAAATTATTCTTTGGAATAAGCGATTAATGTCATATTGAGCAAGGGTGGAATGGATTATCTAGGTTGGTTACCTTAGGCTCTGTCAATACTATGTATAGTTGAATTATGTATAGTAAATTAATGTACTATATATATATATATATATATATATATATATATAAACCCAAATAGGTTTATGAACATGTGGGAAACTCAGTATATATTCATATAGGTATAGAAGTAAAAATAAGATATCCTTTATAACATATACAAGGGATAATATAAGTATATAAGTATAAACCCAAATATGTTTATGAACATGTGGGAAACTCAATATATATTCATACAGGTATAGAAGTAAAAATAAGATATCCTTTATAACGTATACAAGGGATAATAATTAATGTATTTGACATAAGACTGTTTCCATTAGTCATTAATTTAAATATCTACAGTCACACTGTCATGAGGATTAAAGGTCAGTTAGGTACACTGAATCCTGTTGGTGTTAGAAAACGTTAATTCTGATCTATTATTGAAATGAACAACAAAAGGTTGAAATTTAGAAGCTAAGATAAAAAAAATATATTGCTGAAATGAATAGCAGAAGATTGTAACTTAGAGACTATGCTAAGACAAATTATTTCAAGTCTCTTGAAAGAATAAATCAAACTGAGCCTGCTACCTCTAAGCTACTATAACAAAAGAAAGAAATACATACATGAAATAATGTAGAAAATAAGTTGTACTTCGCATTTAAACATGAACTCAACTAGCAGAATGTTATTACTAATTTCGTAACAAGATTTATGCATAGGAAATAAAGCCAGAAATCACATAACAACTAGAGGTATTCCAAGATGGATGAAAAATGATAATTTTATTAAAATAACATGAGAGTCCGACTCGAAATCCATACACATCCATCAAAGAAAAAGATGAGGTAAAGAAATTCAGAATCTAGAATACATAGCAAGCTGTCCAGATGGGCATTTATAGACCAAACGAAAAACAAAGAAAATTAACCAAGTATATACAAAGGACATAGAGAAATTTACCTGAGATCTCAAGTACTGAGGATGATTTCGTCAAGGGTTTTCCCTGCAACTATTAAAAACGAAAATTAGGAGCAAATCTACAAGATTTATGAACCAATACAACTGTACATTTCATGCCAAGAGAAAACACTGAGAAATCATGACAAAGCCCTTGCCTGGGAGCCAAATGACTAAGAAACGCACTACATAGTAGCTAATCCCACAACCAAAATTCCATTGACACAAAGAGACGACATCGTTGTGGATTTAAGATATCATCGCACCATGGATTCAATGTGTAGGTTTGTGCTAATCGCGGGATAACTCCCTCAAGCCCTAATAGCTGAAACCCAGTGACTGAAAGGTAAAATTGAGGGAAAGGTAGAGTAGGTAAACCCTTAGGGTTTTTGTGATGCTTCTGGACCATAGATCCTCCTCCCATTGATCTGAGTCATCTCTCCATGGCATCAAAAAGTGTGAAAGCCACATGAGGAGGACATACTAGAACATGGCCTTTGAGAAATGGCGAGGTCTGGGTGAGACACGTCATGAAGGGAGGACAATACATTAAGTGCGTAATGAGGCAAGTGTTAAGCTTTAGTTCAAGACATAAGAAAACTATATGATTATGGTAGTAGGCAGGGATATAATTATCAAGCCTTCATATCAAACCATAAGAGGACTATATGTATATTGAACATTTGGAGTAAGGGTATATTGTAGGTAGAGTTAATATAGGTAATGGTATGGTAAAATTATTAAACTATAGGTAGTGCATGTAAGTAAATAAAGAGTTAGGAGTTCTTCAAGCTTAGTAAGTATCAAAATTACTAAGTACTATAGGTAAAGACAATAATTATATGTGTAATGGTTAGTGAAAAAAATTTGGGGACATGAAAAGTGGTATCAGAGCCCAAGTTAAAAAAATGGGCTTATGGACCCAACACTAAAGATTCTGCTGTCTGGAAATTTTTATTGTATAGCTAAATTTTTTTTTACATAATGATCAATTGCATATTATGGTTTATTAATGCTAATGGTTTAATGTGCATCAGATATAAAGTGCAAAAAAAATTGCAAGTATTGTCATGTCAGAAAGAGAAGAGTTGTACGTGGAACTGGGGGAGGAGGATATCCCTCTAGATTCAAACACAAAGATGCTGGAAATTATCAAAAATTTGTAGCATAAAATGGTTTAGCTAAGGACTAGCAATGAACATTTATTGAAAGCTAACAATTCAAAAGAGAGGGTGATAGGAGAATTAACCTCTAAATTCAGTAATTAAGAGGGAGAACAAGAAAAACTAAAAAGAAACTAAACATAAACAAACTATGAGAAGTGTGAGTGTGGGGAAGAGTTTGGGAAAGTAGACTCTAAATCCAAAAGGAGGAAGGAGTTGTAGGGAGAATTTCACAAGATAAAGCCTCCAACCTTTGACGGAGAAAAGGAAGAGGATGCAAAAGGTTGGCTCCTAAATATGGTGAAATATTTTCAAGTAAATGAGTATGGAAGAAATTTGAAGGAAAGGTTGGCAATTTACCAATTGCAAGGCAAAGCCTCACTCTGGTGGGAGGAGACCAAAATTAAGCATTTGCTGGATGAAAAGACAGTCTCATGGGAAGAAATCCATGAATAATTTAAATCTCGATACCTCAGTGAAAGGTATTATGATGCCAGAGCTAAAGAATTTCATGAGCTAAGGCTGGGACAACTCACCATAGATGAACTTGTGAAAAAGTTCAAATATCTACTTCACGATGTACCTTACATAAGAGAAGAAAAAGCAAAGGTACATGGATTATTAAATTTCTTACCCATGATATACAAAGAAATAATTACGTTTGATAACCCAAAGGATATGGATAGAGCTGTTAGAAAAGAATGACTGTGCTATCAACAATTTAAGGGCGAGAATGATAACTTGAAACACTGGCCGAATAAGGAAAAAGTAACGGTTGAAATAAGCTCAAAAATACCCAAACCTACCTATATGAAAAATTTTGGCAGAAACCACTAGCAAAAAAAATTGAGTAAGGGTGGGGAAAATCAGCTAGCCCATTCTCACATGGGATCTAAGTGCATGGAAGGGAACAAAAAATGAGATGTAGTGGTAAAACCCAAGGAACCCCTGAAATTTTGGGGGTCTGGATTACCTCACATGTTGTGGGACTACCCACACAACCCCTGTGCTATTCAAAAGCAGTGCACGAGGAAACCATGGTGAACGATGTCGCCAAAAGAATTCCCCGAATCAGCGCTGCATTAGAAGACTGACATGATGAACATAAATCAACCATGATTGAAATTGAAGGTATCAATTCGAACCAACCTGTATCTTTTTTAATTGATACTGGAGATAGTCTAAGCTATATTGTCCACGCATAGAACACTGTTATCGATGAAATAGGTAACCTGACCTCAAAACGGGAACTCTAGCCCAAAAACGCTCAAAAAACATGAAAAAACACCCCAAAAAAAAAATGTGTCTTCCAGAACGCACTTGTTTTTTTTCGAAGGTCAAATTTCAACATTTTCTAAAATTATGCTAAAAACAAAATTGTTTGTTGAAAAAAGGATTGAAAAAACACCCCCCCAAAAAAAAGTGTGTCTTCCAGAACGCACTTGTCTTTTTTTTTAAGGTCAAATTTCAACATTTTCTAAAATTATGCTAAAAACAAAATTGTTTGTTGAAAAAAAGGATTAAAAAAACACCCTCAAAACAAAACCAGTTGATGCTGGAATAACAAAAAAAAAATTGTGCCATAATTTTGACACTTGTGACAATGGAATTAAAGACAACATATTAGTACATTTTTTAAAATCGTAAATTTCTAACATTTTTGATAGATGATGTTAAAGATAAACAAATACATGTCTGAAGGGCTTATAATTTTGAACAATTTTCATCCATGTTGTTAAACATAAAATATCTTGACTTTAAACAACCCCAAATTTGTAATTATTTTCAACCATAACCTTAAAGATAGAGGTAAATCTAAAGTTTTTCAATCTCAAGTGTTCAACATACTTGAACAATGAAATTATGGAGAAAATATAAGACTTAACAATTTAAAACAGAAACAAGTAAGAGTAATTTTAATTTTAAAGAATAAAAACTTATCTTTTTTCAAATCTTAGCATAAGACAAATTTAAATATAATTTCAACCAAAACCTGAAAATCAAGCATCAAAACAAAGTGTTCTGTTTCAATGACGCATATAATTATTAAAACTTTTAAAAGTATCTTATACCAAATGGTAACAATACATAATATCATGGTAATATCACTGTATAATCTAAAAATTCAACATTAGTTTCTATTTTCTATTTTACTTATAATTAAAATATTAACATTGGTACATTGAATATAACATAAATTATTTTTGTAATTCATTGTTACATTGTCGATATTCTAAAGAAATGAATTCTTCATAATTAAAACGTATAATCCAACAAACATAGAAATGTCTTAGAACTTCATGAAAAATGAGATGGAAGTCAAAAATTTTATTTCAAGTTACTATGCAAACATCAATTACAGAAAAGTGTCTTAGATAGTTATTCAAAATCAGCCATAGGTTCTGGCACACCATCATAATCTACATCTTCAGATGAATGGCTTGATGCAGATGAAGATGATCCATATTCTTCTCTTTCATCAACTAGTGCTCCATCTGAGTCAACATGCATGCCCACCATTTCAGATTTCAAAAGTCTTGTAGATCTACGTCTACATTCTACAGAGTCCCATCTCAACAGTAATTGTTCTGGTAGCAATTTCTTCAAAATATTTATGGTCTGCAACCGAAGAGTTCCTCTCTTTGTCAAATTGAAGTCATACACAAGTATGTCAACATCCTCCAATTTTAAGACATCTGTGCGGTGACGATTTATATTTGCGCCCTTTCTTTTTCTCTTTCTGCCAGTTCTTTTTTCCACTACCATCTCTAGCTTGTACACACCATTGAAAGGGTGGGTACTTGTGGCATACCAATGTACATCAACAACTGTAATCTCTTCATTTTCATTAATGACCTTTATAACCTTGGCAATCCAGAATGGATAGCCAAGTGGATCTTCATCTGCTAACACTGCTATCATGCAACCCTCCTTAAGATCCTGCATAGAACCCATGTAAAGGTCTTCCATGGCTTCACATTGTGCACGTGATCTTCTAGAACCAATATAGATTTCTCTTTCCTCTACCTGTGGGAAATTAATAATAGCTTGAGGCTTTTGTTGTTCAACATTGTGTGTTTCTTGATGTTCATGTTCATTTGGCATATTTTGTGGCCAAAAAAAAGGAGTCTTCAAAAGTGTATCCTCATTTACTAATCTTGAAATCATATCACTTTGATTACTGAAAAAAGACTCCCACCAAACTGAATCAGCAACATCGAAGTATTCATATGTATCTCTAATACATCTTTTAATTTCCTCTAGACATTCAAAATAATTTATCTCTCTCTTCTACCTTCGTGCATTATGGAGTTTGGAAACTGACTGTAATAACAATATCTTTGATGAAAACATTGGACGCTCTGGAATGAACTTCAAAAATGCTAAACCTGATGATGGTCCCCATTCTTCAATAGTTGAATACTTCTTGCCCCATATAAGTGCTATCCCATCAAATTTTTTGATACGAAATTGATGCTGGAAGCTAATGTCGTTAAGTTTTTCAATGCATTTCTCCTCACCATGCGATCCAAAAATAAACCTTCGCATGTCAATAGTTTCTTCCAACACATGAAAAACAGGCTCTGGAATGTACTATTTCTTAATACATTCAATTAATGATGGCAGGCTCTCAACACCTTTCCTCCTCAATGTTACTGAAAAACGACTAAACATTTGATCAATATGATCATGAGTATGCCCAACAAGAAGGAAACCAACCTTTAACTTTTTTAAAATCCCCAATTCAACAAGCATGTTTAGATACCCAAAAAGAACTTGATTTTTGTTCTCACGACTTGTGTTGTCTAATTGTAAATACAAAACTTCAGGAAGAATCCCAGACCAATGAGTAACCACATCATGGATTATAGTTATGGTGAGATTTGCATCATTGTGAATATTTGGAGTTGTGAAGAAAACTCTTGGAAACATCTTCTCATTAAATACCATACAACCAACCAAGTGAAACTGAATGAAATTTTCCTCCTGTAATTTTTTTGGCGTGCGGACAAAATGTGGAAGAAGTATTTTCTTTTGGTCCATACCATAAATTATCAATCCCAAATATTTATTTGGATGATCATAACACTTCTTTCGATGTTTATACAACTTTTGTCTTTCACTTGTTTTCTGATTGTGATGGTCTTGAAGTTCTTTGACAACGGAATCTGTACATAAAATAAAAGAAACATATGAATAAATATATTTTCATAGTTGATAAGTATAAAATTTTAAAAAACAATGTTTTGAACACATACCTCTTTCTGCCCCTTGATATTTATCTCTTTTTGCTTTAAGAGAAGCACATGTGCTGCAAATCCCCATCCTTGTCTTCTTAGGAATATGAACATTGTTGAATTTAGTTTTCCATATCCTTGTAAAATAAGAATATGTAATAAAATTACCAATTCCTTCAACAACTTCTGCATAATCTTTGTATAACATGAATATTTCTCGTCTTGAGAAATTATCTGAAATATGTATTGTGTCTTTATTTGGCATACACTCTCCATGATTTGAAAAGAAGTCTTTCATCCATGTCTTAGCAGTATTTGCAAACAACCCCACCTCTCGTTTATAACGTGCTTCTGAATAATATGTGCGATCCCTTTCCAATCTATCATGGATTCTTGACAAACGACAATTACCAATTGAATGCAACATTTTGAACGCCTTTCTGCAAAGCAATACATTCCCAATATGATAATCATAACCTGCTAGTGTAGATTGCATGCAACCCACTAAATATGAATTTTGCATGCTTTTATTCATTGACATATATGTTTTCCTTTTCTGCAAAGCAAAGTTAAAATCCATATTTTTCAAGCAATCCCTTCGACAACATGCACTTGAAATCAAATGAACGACAAAACTTTTTGTCGTGAGATATTTTGTCCTCGCCCTTGTATAACTGGAATGCCTTGGATTGATATGAAAAGGTCTACTCCTACTCCTAGTTGCAATATTTGCTTGCAACGGTTTCATCATTCCATCATCCTTTGTAAAAGTAGTTTCATCACCATTAGAAGGAATATTATCCCCACTATCATCATCCTCAACATAGTTAAGAAATTCATCAACATCATTGCATGGAAATTTTTCTTTACCATCATCAGTTGAAGAAAACATTTCACAAGAATCATCGACACTTTTGTAACCCTGACTCAAAAGAAATTCTTCACCATCTTGACCCATGCTTTCAAATTCTTCCCTGGGAGGATTCAATTCTTCATCACCATGAGTTTCTTTGAAATGGTCACTTCGAGAAAATGCAATATTAAGATCTGTGCCTTTAAAATTATCATTTGCAAGAAACTCTTCATCCTCCCCTTCCTCAGTGGCGCTCTCATAATCCTTGGGATTAGGCATAAGTGGAAGCTTTGAATTTGTATTCACTAGAATTTCTTCACCTTGCCCCTCCCCTTCCTCACTAAAGCTCTCATAGTCCTTAGGATTGGGAATAAGTGAATGCCTTGAATCTATATTTATTGGAAATTCTTCATCCCCCCCTTCATCAGTGGTTAAATTATAATATTTATGATTAGGATGAAGTGAAAATTTTAGCTTTGGAAATTCATCCCCGTCTTCATCAGTGGTGCTGGCATAATCCTTAGGATTAGGACGAAGTGGATATTTTGACGCTACAAATTCTTCATTCCCCTCTTCCTCAGTGGTGCTGACATAATCCTTAGGATTAGGATGAAGTGCATATTTTGACTCTGCAAATTCTTCATTCCCCTCTTCATCTGTGGTGCTGACATAATCCTTAGGATTAAGACAAAGTGGAAATTTTGACTCTAGAATTTTTTTGTCCCCCTCTTCATCAGTGGTGCTTGCATAATCCTTAGGATTAGGACGGAGTGGATATTTTGACGCTGTAAATTTTTCATTTCCCTCTTCATCAGTGGTGCTGGCATAATCCTTAGGATTGCGACGAAGTGGATGTTTTGACTCTGAAACATTATCATTCCCCTCTTCATCAGTGGTGCTCGCATAATCCTTACGATTAGGATGAATTTGATATTTTGACTCTGGAAATTTTACATCCCCCTTTTCATCAGTGCTGCTGGCATACTCCTCAGGATTACGACAGAGTGGATATTTTGACTCTACAGATTCTTCATTCCCCTCTTCATTTGTTGTTCTCATATAATCCTTAGGATTAAGCTGAAGTGGATATTCTTCATCTCCCTCTTCATCAATGGTGTCCCCATAATCCTTGGGATTAGGACGAAGTGAAACTTTTGACTCTGCAATTTCTTCATCATGCCCTTCATCACTGTTGCTTTCATAATCCTTAGGATTAAGAGTAAGTGGTATAATTGGCGCTCGATTTTTTGACTCTCTATTCATGGTGAATGAACTCTCGTTATATTCATCACTCTGAATAGATTTGTTGCGTGACGAAGATGTTGATGTTCTAGAAAGAAAAACTTCGTTATCAGAAGAAACCATGGCTTCCAACAAGAATAGGTTGAATGATACAAATTCCTCTCCCACTTACAATATATAGCTTAAAGACAGAAAATTTCCCTCCAAATTTTCCCTCCAAAAAAATTCGCGAAAAAATTTCCCTCCAAAAATTCCCTCCAAAAAAATTCACGAAAAACTTTAACTATTTTAACTATAATGACTACATGTAAATATTTTAAATTTTTTATTTTAAACTTATGTTATATTCATCTAAAATATATTTCAATTTTTTTTTTTAAATATTCCTTTCATGCATGTCTTCAAAACTAAAATAATTTTCTTATTTGAATAGTTTAAGATTGACTACATGTAAATATTTACAAAAATAACATGATGCAAATATTAACTATTTAAACTATAATTAACTACATGTACATATTTTAGATTTTAAAATTTAATCGCATGATTTTAAACATTGATTACATATAAATATTAACTATGATAACTAAATACAAATATTAACTATTTTATCTATAATATTAAATATAATTAACTACATGTAAGTATTTCATATTTTAATTTTTAATCTGAGATTATATTTGAATTATTCAATATTCAGTACATGTAAATATTAAATAAAATATTAATTATGATAACTACATGCAAATAATAAGTATTTTAACTATAGTATGAACTATAATAAATTAAATGTAACATTCAGTACATGTAAATATTAATTATGATAACCACATGCAAATAATAAGTATTTTAACTATAGTATGAAATATAATAAATTAAATGTAAATATTTTAAATTTGAAATTTTAATCCCACATTCATTAAACAGTAAATCAATCAGACAATATATGATATTTAAAAGGAATGATTGTTTCTATTCATCACATCACATCAAGTTTTTTGGTATTTGTTAGAGCAAATTTCTGGAGGTGTTGCGTTGGCATTGGTAACTTCGGGGAGCCATTGCATTGGCATTGGAAGCTTTGTGTCACTATTGGTAATTTTGTGGAGGTGTTGCATTGGCATTGGTAACTTCGTGAAGGCATTGCATTAGCATTGGAGGCATTGTGTTGCTATTCGTAATTGTGTGGAGGCGTTGTGTTGGCATTGGTGACAACAGCTTCTTGCATTTCAAAGGTTAGTTTTCCTTCTATTCTGTCAATTTAGAGATGATTTTGGGAAAAATCTGTTTTCTATAGTTTTTTTGTGTTCAAAAACTACTTTTTTAAGGTTTTTAGGTTCAAAAACCTTGATTTTTTAATATTTTTTTAGTGAAGAAAATGCAAAAAAAACTAAATTTTTTAGGGTTTTAAGAACAAAAATTTAGATTTTTTTTTTTCTTTTTTAAGACTTATAGGTTCATTTACACAGAAAAATCCATAAAACGACCATGCACATAAAAAAAAATGGCCTTATAACATTTTTTATTTGTATTTTTTTTTATCATAAATATATGAGTGATTTCATTATTTAAATTTTTTTTTTTATTTGAGAATTTTTTATTTTATATTTTATTTTATTTTATTTTTTTAATTTTAGATCTTTGTTTTATTTTTTTAATTTTAAATCTTTAATTTTTTTTTCCTTTATTGTTTTGTTATATATATACATATATATTTTTTAATTGTATTGTGTTATAGTTTTTTTCTTTTTTCTTTTAATTATATTATTATCTTAAAACAAATGTTTTTTTTTATAGTTTATTATATTGTTTTTTTTTTTTTTTTTTTTAATTATATTATTATCTTAAAACAAATGTTTTTTTTATAGTTTATTATATTGTTTTTTTTTTAATTATATTATTATCTTAAAACAAATGTTTTTTTTTTTATAGTTTATTATATTGTTTTTTTTTTAAATTATATTTTCAAATTGTAAAATTTAAAAAAAAAAATAATAATAATATTTATTTGTTTTATGGGGTGGTGCCGGCGGCTGGGCTGCCCCCGTGGCGCCGCCCGGCCGGCCCCGGTGCCCAACGGGCGGGGCTCGAAATCGGCCCTCGGCCGCTGGGGGTGCCTGGAGGCGGGCTGGGCCGCCCCCGTGGCGCCGCCTGGCCAATGTTTTTTTAATTTTTTTCTTTTAATTTTATAATATTGTGTTTTTAATGGTTTTTTTTTAAATTTTTTTTTTAATTTTATAAAGTTTTTTTTTTAATTGTTTGTTTTTAATTTTGGTTTTTTTTTTTTTTATAATTTGGATTTAAAAATTTTTTTTATAATTTTTTTGTTTTTTTTTAATAATTTGTTTTAAGAAAACATTTTATAATTTTGATTTTTATAATTTTATTTTGTTCTTTAAATTTTTTTTTTAAGACAATTTCTTTTAATAAAACAATCATAGAAACATTGTTATATATAAATATAAAAAAAAAAATTATTATATAATGTAATAAAAACATTATTAAATACTAATTGTTAAAAATTTCAAAATATAACAAACATATATATATATATATCAAAAAAAAAATACAATATAATAAATTTTAAAAAAAGAAAATTGTTTTAATATAACAATAAAAATTAATTAAAAATATATATATAACAATACAATTAAAAAAGTAAAAAATTATATAACATTATAATATTTGTTATAAATAGTTAATAACTTTTTTGTTTTTTTTTTAAATATTAAACACAAACTGAAGTTTCAAAATACTAGTTTATTTTTTAAGTTTAATTTTATTGCTTTAATTTCAAACTATTTAGTTTTAGAAATACATTTTGTTTATTAAATTTATTTTATTCGCAATATTTTTCCATTAACTAATATATATATATATATATATATATATATATATATATATATCAGGAAAATGGCATCAAAAAAGATTTCTGTGAATGTTTCTGCACCTAGGGTAGCAGCTCCCAAATCTACGGCAGCAGCTCCCAAATCTACAGCTGTAGCTTGACGCACTATGGATACAACTCCCAAATCTAAAGTTGCAGCTGAACGCACTATGGACACTATTGGACGCAATAAGGATATTGTTGCACACACTAATAAAAGTCAAGCAAGTGGGGCACTAGGTTCATTAAAGGTTATTTCTGATTGGAAAAACGCCAAGGAAATAGATAAAACCAATTTCTCATGGTATCTTGAAGACAGTGAAACGGAGGTTGATATACACATCTATCTGATTTGTGGTATGATTGACTTAAATGAGAAATATGAGGTGATGGGCAGAGTACGAGACATATGTATGGTCCCAAATACAAACATTATTTATGTTCTTCTATGGGAGGCTCAGAAACGTGAGAAGGTTAGATATCGTCTATCAATCGTCAAGTACGACACAGATGAAACAACTTCAAAATTTTCTGAAGAAATAGCAAACAACATTGCAAATAACATTGTAAGTATGTTTATTTTTATTTCCTCTATGCATTATTGTAAGGATGATTCAATTTTTTATAAATTATTGATCATTGACATATTTTATTTTGTTTCATAGGATTTTGTTCCGAGTCTTTCAAACATGTTTGATGGTATTTATATGTTGGTGCCAAATGTTATGGATGTGATCAAAACTTTCCACAAAGACAAAGCAGGGGAAAGGAGATTGAAGCAAAGAGCAATAGCTCGTGACACTGCAACAGTACAAAGAGGGGATCAACCAAGAGTCACTAAGGTGGGTCAATCTAGTAAACTTAAACATGTTTCTTTTGAAGGTGTCGAACATGAAACAGAAAATTATGATAGAATTAGTGAGGAGGAGATGAGAACTATTGTGCAAAAGAAGAAAACAGATCAGACACCAAAAAGAAAAATTGCCAAAGATCTCTCTCTTGTACCTCATAGAGGAGATCTTGTTTATAAAGAAACTGATATGTTATCCAATAAGGCTAGGAAATCAAATATTGGTGAACCTGTAAAGGTCGTGAGCAGCAGTGAAGAACAAATTGAAAGCTCTTACGGAAGCAAAGAAATCATAACACCAGGTGCTGAGTTAGAGGATGGCATTATTAAAACAAAACAAAATGCTATTCGATAAGAGTTGAGGAAGAATAAATTAATTCTTGGTGGCCAAACATTTGAACTTAATGTTAACCAATTTTATGGCTCAGATGAAGGGCAATCTCAATATCAAATTAGAAAGGCCCATCACCTACATGTACATAATCTAAAAACATTGTTCAGGTTCAATCCATATGCGCATGTGGTGGATTATGTGGTTCTTGTCGATCCATGTCAGGTTCCCAACAAACAAGCATTTGACAAGGAAAATTTTTTTGATTATAAATATTATGTAATTGGAGGAAACCATTCAATAGAGGCTAAAAGACAATTGATTGCAGAATATCCCAATAACTATCTTTTTCAAACAGTGAAATGCATCATTTACGCTGGCTTAACAGAAATGGAATCAAAGTTATTGGCATGGGATCATAATGTAGATAATGAGTACATAATGAAAATTACTTTCATCCAAAGGGTCAGATTTATTCATAATGAATTCATAGAAAAATATCGTGGGGATAAGACAGAAGTTAGTGTAGCATTTCGAAAGGAATGTTTAATGGAAACAGGTTATCAAATTGATGAAAAAAAAGCAAAATATGGAAAATTGAATACAAATCTCTTCAGAGGCACAGATAACATTTTTCAGTTGGCATTTAGAACTGGGGAGGTATGGGATTTGATTGATGAGATTTTTGATCGATGGGAGAATATTTCCATAAAAAATCAGAAAGTTAGAAAGAGTAAACCCATAATATGTACCAATAGTAAGGGGGGTCCTGAAATGAAGTAGCTTCCAGAGGATATGACTATTACACCTTGGAGAACAATGCAAGGTGTGAAGGATGATAAATTAGTCAAATCAGTATTAGCCCGTGTGAAGTCGGGTGAATTATCAATGGAAGAAATGTGTGCAGAATTTCATAAGTAAGTTTCTTGAATTATTTCTTTCATTATAATTTTATTTTAAATAAAACATAATGATGTTGGTAGAATTTGTTATACATGTCAATATATTAACGTTTTTAACTTGATTTATTCAATCAGAAAATTTATATGAAAATACAAGAACACATGGTTAAAATGTTGAATGAAGACAGTTGGGATGATGTTGTACGCAACTACCCAGAAGCAAGTTCTACATCAACACTAAAAGAGTTTTATATTGCATTCAATAAGGTATGTTGATTTATAAATTTATTTTATTCATATTTTAACTATTTTTATTTTATTACTTATACACACACACACACACACACACACACACACATATATATATATATATATATATATATATATATATATATATATATGTCATTAAAAATGTCGAAGAAGGATGGAAATGGAGTACCAGATACTTTCAAAAGCTTATTGAAAAAATTAAGATGGAGAACATGAGAAGGAAGCGTCTTATGAATGTTGAATTAGATCCTACTCTTAATCATTACATTTGGAATGGGCTCGACAGTGTCCAATATCAAATAATACAAGGTGACTGTGAAGACATTGCAACACTAATACCTAAAAGGGAGTATGGCCTAGTTATTGCAGATATTCCTCATGGTTTCAATTTCCCAGACAATGAATATGATAGAGAACCATATACTTATCAAGCTTTTAGTAAAGTGGTTACGGGTTTTCAAGAAGTGACAACATCACCACTTTGGCGATTTGTGACATTTTATTCAGACACACAGTTTCCAATGTTATTAACAAGCTTCAAGGGTAAAGCAAACTCAAGGATGCAACTTACATGGTAAGATTTTGAAATTGTATGTTTGATTCTTCCTAAAAAAAATTATTCATGTAAAATTTAATTGAACTTTTACTATGTTATGTAACAGGAAAAAGTCAAATATTGTTTCTTCCGAAGATCAACCTATTATAAATGATTGTGAGTTCATCCATGTTGAATGTTGGACAAAAGAGAATAGCTATAAGCATATTATTATGAATCAAGTAGATGGGAAGAGTCATAGTCAAGTATTGGTTTATGATGCAGTGGTAAGAAAACTAACATATGAGGATAAAGATGCAATAGGAGATATAGTTAACATTTATCAAAAACCACAAGCATTGATTAACTATCTTATAGATCTATGTTCAAATGAAGGAGAATGGGTTTTGGATTTATTCTCAAGTTCAGGTAAGTTTTAATATACAAATTTAAATTTAAATATTGTCTTTTTTACTTTTTATGTCTCCATACTAATTTTATTACTTATTTTTTTGTGCTTGATGATTAGGTACAACACTAGCATGTTGCCTACTAAAAGGAAGAAATTGCATTGCCATTGAGAAAGATCTAGTTCAATGCAAATTTATTCAACAAAGAATTAACGCTCTTAAATTCCTTCCAGATGCGAAGCAAGAAGTTGGTTTGAGGAAAGGAGATTTTAATGAATCACGCGTGGCAAAAAAAGCAAAGGAACCTCAACCACCATTATATGGAATGATTGGAAAGGGACACTTTGGAAGATTTGCTGACATGAAAGATCCATTAGAAGACGGCGATGATCAAAATGAAGAAGCAAATGGTGCGGAAGAAGCCATCAATGTTGTTCTAGATGATGTTGAAGATGTATTAGTTGATATTGTTGATGATGTTTAAGTTATGCTTGCAAACAAAGCTTATTTTTCAGAACTACTAATTAGCTTTACTTTTAATGTTTAGACTTTGATATTTTATGAGAACAACCCTTTTTTTTTGCAAAAAACATGTGATTGCTATTATTTTTTGACATAAAATTCAATAAAAATGTTGTTTTCTTAAGTTTTTTTGTTAAAATTCTCCCAAAAAATTAGTTTATTTAATATGTTTTTTCAACAAAAACTCTGTAAAAGTGTATTTTTTGCATTGTATTTATATTGAAAAATTGTATTTTTTTGTCATATGGTTCAAAATATTGGTTTTTTAGCGATAATTTTTTGATGTGCATTGAAAAATTATTTAACAATACATAAAGATGTGGAAAATATAAACTTTAGAATATTGACCTTTTTTCCATCTTTTATGTATGTGAAAAAGTGAAGATATCATTACAAGTTTTTATTTTTAAAAAAAATATTTTTTTATTTTTAAAACACAAGTACATAAATGCACTTAAAAATAAACATCTCACAGAAGAAGAAGACAATTAAAAATTTATAGTGTCAAAATCAATGCTATAAAAAAAACGTTGGTGATGATACACCACCACTATTCAAAATCGACATAAAAAACACCACTTTAAAAAAAAAAAAAACAAGATGAAAAAAAATTAAAGTGCCAAAAACATGCTCAAATTTTTTTTTCGTGATTCTGCATCGCCACCTTTTCAAAATCAGGTATTTTTCTTGATATTTGAAAAAGTAGGTAACATTGAGGTTACCTATTTCATTGGTAACATTGTTATAGTGGAAAAATGTAAATTACAGATATAAAACTTTCAACACTCTTGGCTGGTGCAATTGGCTACAAGCACCAAACGGAAAGTAACCCATAAATTGCATAAGTACCCTATAATTCTGAATGGGTATATCACAGATATAAATCTGAATATCCTTCCCTTAGGCTCTTATGACTTACTGGTTGGTATGGATGGGCTGGAACAACATAAAGCAATAGTAAACTGCTTAGAAAAAGTGGTAAACTACAAAAATTTACTAGGACAGTCAATTTTAGTAAGAGGGAAACAAAAACCTGTGTCTGTTAGACAAATTTTTGAATTACAGTGAAGAGAACAATGCAGAATGGTTGTCTAGTGTATGAAGTACAAATTGAATATTTGGGACAATAAGAAAAAAATAAGCTTATAGAAAAATTACCAGTGATTATGGAATTTCAGGATGTATTTCCTGAAGAAATCCTTGAGCTTCCCCCTCGAAGAGATATTTATTTCTCTATTTAACTAGTATAGGGAGCCACCCCAGTTTCCCAAGTCCCATATAGAATGAGTAGACTGGAACTGCTAGAATTAAAACTTCAGTTACAAGAACTGCTAAACAAAGGATATATCAAACCAAGTGTGTCACCATGGGGAGCTCCGGTTTTATTCGTCAAGAAAAATGATGGTACCCTAAGGATGTGTATAGACTACATACAATTAAATAAGTTGACCATCAAAAATTGGTACCCCCTACCATGAATAGATGACTTGTTTGATCAACTAATAGGAGCAATCGTATTTTCAAAAATTGATTTGAGAACTGGTTATCACCAACTTCGCATAAAAGATGAAGACATCCACAAAACAGCTTTTATAACTCGGTATGGACATTAAAAGTTTGTAGTCCTACCTTTGGGACTCACTAACGCCCCTGCTATCTTCATGTGTCTCACGAACATTGTATTGCACAAATATCTAGATAAATTTGTTCTAGTTTTCATAGATGATAAATTTTTGTACTCTACAAATAGTGTTGCAAACACTAAGAGAACACTAGCTGTATGAAAAAATTAGCAAGTGTCAGTTTTACAAACCAGAGATTTAGTATTAGGAAATGTTCTTTCAAAGGAGGGGTTGGCAGTAGACCCGGAAAAAGTACAAGCAATTTTAAATTGGCCCGTACCCACAGATGTATCAGTAATCCGTTCATTCATGGGTATTGCTAGATATTATCATAGATTTGTGGAGGGATTTTCTACATTATCTTATCCCATTACCTCTTTTCAGAAAAAAGTGTGAAGTTTGAGTGGACATCCAAATTTCAAGAAATATTTGAGAAGCCTAAACAAAAACTGGCTACTGCTCTGATCCTAAAAATTGTTGATATAGCAAAGGACTTGACTGTGTGCACTGATGCTTTCATAGAAGAATTAGGAGGAGTATTATTGCAAGACAATGTGGTAATAGGCTATGAGTCTAGAAAGATGAAAAACCATGAGAAAAATTATGCAGTTTATGACTTAGAGTTAGTTGTTGTCATACATGCATTAAAAATGTGGTGGCATTATCTGTTGGGTAAGAAATTTGTGTTAATGGTTGGCCATACTAGTTTGAAATGTTACTTTATTAAGCCATATTTGAATGCAAGGCAAGCGAGATGGTTAGATTTCCTCAGCGAGTTTGATATGGAAATCAAACATATTAAAGGAAAAGAAAACCGAATTACTGATGCCTTAAGTAGACACTCTCATTAAATTTTGTCTTCCATAGGTAGCAGTGTAAAAACCAATTTTTAAGAACAGGTTCAAGCAGTTCTGTCATAAGACCCCTGGTATTTGGAATTGTAGAAAAAAATACATAAATCTGCAATCCTAGGATATACAATGAATCCAAAAGGATTAATAATTTTTAAACAAAGGTTGTATATTCCTAACATACCTACTTTTAAGCAGATGATTATGGATGAATACCATAAGAGATCGTATTCTAGTCATCCGGGTTACCAAAAGATGGTGACATCATTGCATAAAATTTTTTTTTGGCCCAGAATGAAGAAAGAAACAACTGATTATCAGGCAAGATGTTTAGAGTGACAACGAGTCAAGGTAGAGCATCAACACCCCGCATGGTTACTAAACCCCCTTCCGATTCCATAATGGAAGTTGGAAGTGATGTCCATGGATTTCAAAACAAGACTATCATGGACTAAGTATCATCATGACTCCATTATGGTAGTGGTAGACATGCTAACAAAGGCTGCACATTTTATTCCAGTGCAATCTAACTTTGTGGCAGCCCAAGTGGCCAATGTGTTTATGAAGGAAATTTTTAAACTTCATGGGATACCAAAGATGATCATCTCTGATAGGGATGCAAAGTTCACATCAACCTTTTGGAAGACACTGTTTGGGGGGATGGGAACAACACTAAATTTTAGCACAACTTAACATCCCTAGACCGATGAGCAGACTGAAAGGACAAATCAAATAATATAGGACATGCTTTGCATGTATGTAATGGACAAACCCACTAGTTGGGAGAATTTTCAGCATTTAGCATAATTTGCGTACAATATAAATGATCAAATCTCTCTTAAAATGAGTCCGTTCAAAGCCGTATATGACAACAAATGCCATACTCATCTTATTTGGAGTCAACCAGAGGATAAACTCATACTTGGACCTGAGGCATTACATGAAATGGAATAAACAACACGGAAAATCAATAGAACCTCAAAGCAGCTCAAGACCACCAGAATAGTTTTGCAGATAAGAAAAGAATATGCAAAGAGTTTAATATTGGGGATCATGTTTACCTGAGAACAAAACCTCTCAAGAGCACCCTTCACACCAGAAGTTGTGCTAAGTTAGCACCCCGACATTGCGGGCCTTTTGAGGTTTTGGAACGAGTAGGCCTAGTAACATATAAATTGGCTCTACCTATTCATGTTAGAGTTCATAATGTTTTTCATGTTTCATTATTGAAAAATTATGTTCATGATCGTTCTCACATGGTTGACTTGATTTTGATTGAAGTGGAAACAAAAGGGGACTTTCTTCTAGAACCACTTCGTATATTGGGATGGGAATAAACCGTGCTCCGTAATAGAACAATAGCTCAGGTGAAAGTGCAGTGGAATCACTTTACACCTAAAGAGGTTACATGGAAGTGAGAAGAAAACATGAAAGAAGCTTTCCCAATGATGTTTAAAGCAAAACTAGAGTTATCTGCTAACACCAAGAACAATTTTTTTGTTTTAGGGGGGGGGGGGGGGGTACTATGTAATACCCCTTATTTACAACTATTATGTTTTATGTAGAGAGGAAAAATACTATGTCGACCTATGGAAAAATTATGTTGTTGGAGGAAGTAATAAATTCAAATAAATAATTATTGATGAAAATTGTATCAATTTTGTAAAGATAGAGTAATAAGGAGATCTGGAAATTCTTATTCAGGAGGATAGGATAGAATTTCATACTTTCCCAAATTCTCCGAAAAAACCCTTTGGATAGAAATACAAATATACATTAAATTATATAGAAGAAAATATCTAAGAAATCCCCAGTAAAGAGGAAAGTCATTGAGAAGAGGTAATAAAAAACAACACCAAGGAAAAGCGAGTTTTAAAACAAAATTTTGTGGAAAAAACAAAAGTAAAAGCCTAGGCTATGAGAAACAACAACCCATAATAACAAGACGCCGTTATGGAAACTTGCTGGGGAAAGTTGGCTTAAAAGTGCCTTCACTAGTTTGATAAGAGGTTTTCGACTCTAGGGAAAATAGATCTCTGCTCGGGTGAGAGCTCTATGGTGAAGCTCGTGGTTGGGATGAAAAATCGTATTTACAAGTTGGTATGCAGCATTTAGAAAAATTTATATTCAAATTATTGTGTTTTAGTAATGATTAGATGCATCATCTTGTCTAATTTTAGTAGAAAAATTATGTTTTGGAATAAATGATTAATGTCATATTGAGCAAGGGTGGAATGAATTATGTATCTTAGTTCCCTTAGGCTCTATCAATAATTTGTATAGTTGAATTATGTACAGTAGATTAATGTACTATATATATATATATATATATACACACATGAAACAATGTAGAACAGAAGATGCAATTTTCATTTAAACATGAGCTCAACTAGCAGAATGCTATTACTAATTTCGTAACAAGATTTATGCATATGAAATAAAGAAAGAAATCACATAAAAACTAAAGGTATTCCAAGATAGATGAAAACTGATAATTTTATTAAAATAACATGAGATTCTGACTCGAAATGCATACAAATCCATCATAGAAAAATATGAGGAAATGAAATTCAAAATCTAGAATACATAACAAGCTTTCGTGATACACAAAAATAGAATATCGAAGACCCATTGACCAAACCTAGAACTTAACGGGTAGAACGATTATCAAATGCTCTAGTAAATGTATAAAATGCAAATATAACAAGACGTAGATTCAAATGACAAAACAAATATTTCTAATGTTTTGGTTAACATATCTGATACACCAAAATATAGCCTAGAAATCGAATGGGTAGATTAGCTTCTAAATAAGAATCTATTTAACATATCAAACGCGTAGTGCCTAACCCAAAATTTCATGGGTGGATGTATTTAAACCAGAACCTGAATGATACATAAAATATATAAACAAAGAATTGGTGTCATGCTCCCATTTTTTTTTATCATGTAATTTTCTGGTTTAGTGATTGTCATCCCTCCTTAACATTTTAAATAAACTTCATGTCTTCTAAGGCTACAATGGTCCTCTAACTCTAACCCTTTTCTCATTAACTAAGACTCTTACAATTTCTTAGCAGATCGGATCCTTACTAGTTGAAGGAGTCCTAATCATTTAATTACTTACATGCACATTCCATAGGTAATATTTCTAATGTACCTTTACATACATTAACCTATACTCTAACCTTTACATACATTAACCTTAATATATGTTAACCTATACTTTAATATTTCAATTACCTATAGTCCTAATATGTTATACTCTCTATACACTTACTCCCATATTAAATATAGATAGGTTTCTAGTATGGTTTGTAATGAAGGCTTTAGCACCCCTCACATAACTCCATTTCGCACTTGATATGTGACCCTACCTCGATGACATGTGACCCTAGCTCGATGACATGTCCCACACAGAACGAATCATGTGGTAGAGGCCATGTGCCCTCACATGGACTTAACCCTTATTGACGACGACGATGAACGATTGAGATCAAAGGGGATAGATATATGGCTCAAAGACATTAAGAAAACCCTAAGGGTTTTACTTTCCCTTCTCTTCCACATTTCGATCTTTCACTTTGTGGTTTGTAGTTCTCATGCCTGAGGGAGATATGTCGCCATACCTTGAACCTGCAACTTGATTTCCAGAACCATGGTAGCTCGATTCCTCCTTGAAATCGACCCTCTATGTGTTTAGCATGATAGTGGTGGAAACAAAATGGTGTTGCACAGATAATTTCCTCACCATGGCCTCAAAGGTAAGGGTTTTACAAAGATTTCCATGTGTTTTATTGTTGGCACGATTGCATAGTCGTTTTGTTTCTTAAAATCTCCAGGCTAGCTCCTAATGTCTATTTTATTTGTGTTTTTTGGAACCCATAGCGTGGTCAGACTTAGAATTCACCTCAGGTAACATCTGTATATGTTTGCCTATGTTTTATGCATTTGAATTTCATTATATTTGAAATAAATATCTCATAGTGGGTTCTTCACTTACGCAGGAATGAATCCCTCTGTTTCTCCGCATGGTCATTCGGGTGAAGACTTCTCACTTCTTTCACAACCTTTTGGTGAAAAATCATTGTGTTAAGTTTGGAAGTCCTTCGGCCCCTTTTTCCTTCAATACTGGTAAGTGTTCTTTATACATTATGGTTTCAAAGTTTACACCTTAGTACAACATTGAGATTATGGGTTTATGTATATTTCATATAGTATTTCAGCGCCAGGTTTAGTATGTCTTCCACCCCAATAATCGTTGGGTTTAACACTACACATTGGATATTTTACATGGCCTATTTGATTAGGATTCATACTCCCTATTTGATCTCCGACACGATTTCTGTGTATCTGATATGTTAGCGTAGGTATTAGAAACCTCTGTTCTATTTGGTGTATATTCAAATTTCAACAATGTTCTGAGATGTAACCAAGAATATGAATAATCAATTAAGTCTGGGTCTAGTTATAATTGTGTTTATAATTTTTGCTAGAGTGTATGAAAATCGTTACTTCCATTAGATTCTAAGTTTACTCATTAGCTTCTCTGTATCGCTGGTTTATACATTTGCTGGTGAACCTAAGGAAATTGTGATTCCTCTGTTTGATTAAATTATGGGTTTTACATTTTGAATTTCTGTTCTTCTCATAGTAGTATTTGTAATCGATACATTCATGATAGCTTTTAGCTAATCCTTTCTTTTCCCATAAGATTTTGGGTTAAATTCTATTGGGTATTTAAGCCAAGTATATGAAACGCTTTTCTCCATTTACTTATGAGTATTTATTTTTGTATTTTTTCATCGAATTATCTTGCAATTGGGGTTTTTCCCCCTTATACTATTCATGGCAGTTGTGTAAGAAATTTTGGGTTGTTTCCCTTCACACTGCCCAATAAAAATGTGTAACCTATCTGGGTGTTCTGCCCCTTAAGGTTTTCATGCAACTTTGTAACGCAGTTTAAGTTCCTCATTCGAGGTTTGGCACATCCCTTATTACCCATGTTCTACTTCTCGTATTGGGAATTGTTGTACATTTAATTTTGATTGTAGTTTTCCCTGCTGCCTAGCATTTCATTTTAGGATCTAAATTTATAATGTGGATTGTTTCCACCCATGTTTAGTCTTTTGCTCAGACTGATAATTTTGTGAAGGAGATGAGGATGACAACCTATCCTCTCATCCTTCCAACTTTAGGTTATTTTGATACTTTATGCAGTTTTTGGATTTCTCATTTGTTTATTTCCATATTTATATGCTGGATGATCCCTTCACTCACAACATTGTTTGATTTGGATACACAGGTCGAACAAGTAACGTCACGTCAACGTGCTTAGATAAGGTATCTCTTTGTCCCTTGAACAATAATATTTTTGATTTATTATTATATTTGAATCTTTCTAATTTTCACACTTCTTGTCTCTTACATGTATGCTTCTTAATTATATTGGTATGCATAAAACTCAAGGTTCCCTCCTTGCCCATATTTACCAACTTTATTCTTTCTCAGGTTGGTAGCACACTATTTCACCATGGATCTCCTTCTGGCAAGGATTTGAGTTTTACTTAGCTTGGACATGTTATGTTGTAGTTTCTATGTTTAGGTGTCAGTGCCATACCTGGCCTTTGATAGTTTATGAAATTATGTAATATGTGTCATTATTTTTAATACAACATGTACAGATGACTGTGTAATTCTCAAGGATGTACGAGGATTATTTAATCGTTGTATCTTGATAGGTTTATATATTTATATTTGGAAATCTGAATTACATTTCCTTGTTTTATCTATGATGGATTTATATGTGCTTATATCAGACTTTCAGATTTTATAAATGAAATCATCAGTTTTTGAATCCTTTTAGATGTTATGTGCCTTCAGAATTCTCTTGGATAATAATAGTTTTCTTGTTTGGTATTCTAGTAACTGTTAAATGTATCTGTAATTTATTCATAAATGCAACTTGTAATTTCTTCTATACTATATGATGCATTCACTTCTTTTTTGTCTCAGTAGCTAGAAGTAGCAGGTTCCATATTATTTATTCCTTCCAGCAAATTTAAAGAATATTACTTTTCTAAAGCTAGATCTGTCATAGCTTTGTCTCTAAGTTTTCAGTTTTCCGCTGATCATTCTAGCAATAGATTTTGTTTAGTGTACTTCTTCTCATATATAAATAGGTAGATTGCATTCACCCTCTGGTCATACCCCTTTGTGGCTTTATAATTAAACATACTGTAATTGTATCCATATACAGTACCTTAGTCTAATATACAAAACATAGTATCGACTATGTATTTAACAAAATATTGACACTGTACAACACACAATATTGACACCGTATATAATATTGAAAAAACATATGCGACTAGCCTATACCATGATTCCAACCTGGTTTAATATAACATTAATACCTTATTACATAGTAGAATCTATCTTTAACTTTGTTGGAGTGGGGTTCCCTGAGGCATAAGTTCCGTAGACTATTATGTGTATTTTTTTTATGTGTGCGCTGCACAAATGAAGTCTAAGTGCCTTTTGCCCTAATTTTGGATGTAATCAAGCTTAAATGTAAATTGTGGGCCTCAAACCACTATTTGATACCATAGTATCTATTAGAGGCAGTCCTTACAGCCCTCCATCAGAGATCATTTCGCTTTTTGCATATCATTCTTAGGTGTCTCGCTTGTTCCACTTCGTTGCATTTCGCTAGGAGCATGCCACTGACTGACGAGGGGGTCTGGTTGTCATGTGTTTCCTCATGCTTGTACCTACAGGGCTATTTAAAAATTCCTCAAAAATCACTGAAGTTCATCGTCATTTCATTCATGGTCATTAATGATTATTTTCATTAAAAGGAGTCTTTAGTCCTAGAGTCTAGGGTTTTCAAGTCCTTTGCATACATGTCATAAAGCCCGCAGGCCATGAGGTTGGTTTCACAAGTTTTCTGTTTCATATTTTATTATCAAAAGCATTTGAAGACATTTCTAGTCCAAAACTCTGTTTTGGAACTAGAAATTGTCTAATTTCATTTTTGTAATAATTGTATTTATTTCATCATAAGAAGCTTCAGTGCAAGCCTCTGATCTTTTCCAAAGCCAAGTGCCGCATCCCTACAAAATAAAAACAAGTATTTTCAGTCCAAAACTCAGAAAGGCACTCAGAAAAGCCAAAAGAAAAGCATTGTATTAAATGACCAAATGTCAAAATGCCAAACATTATGAAAGTGGGTTATCAAACAAATTTGAAATCAAATATGATTTGATGAGATATTTTCTTCATATATAAAACATGGCAAACAAAATCATTTGCAATAAATCCGCAAGGCAGAAGTCGAATTTGTGAAGTGGAGGGCCGAAGACGTGTTTGCAGAGTTGTTGATAGATTTTGGAGGTGCGCGCTACCCATACAGGAGGGGTGCTACCCATATGAGGCGCACTACCCACTTAAATGCCCCAGCCCTTTGCAGATAACATGGGCGCTACCCATATAAGGCGCGCTACCCGTTGGGTAGGCACGCTACCCATATAGAGACAGAGCTAAATTTTTTTTTGTCTTGCGCCCAGTTTCGTATCAAATCGGCTCCATCGACTTGAAAGTAGGTTTCTAAAGGTTGCTCAGTAGATTTTTAGCATGATTGTGGTGTTATTGATGTTGGGAAACAAGCCTTGGCTGAAGAGAAATGTATAAACCCTATATTTATATTGCAGATTTATTCCTTAAGGGTTTTGTATATATATGGACAGTCTTGTGAAGAGTTTGAAAAATTTTGTGAATGGTAGATATGCTCATGCCCTAGTACATTGTGTACATCATCCTCACACCCTGAGTTTATCATCTTACCACTGCTGTCATGTCCTTTCATGTTTTTACATAGTCTTATGTTGACTGGTCTATATCCTCCATCACCATAATATCACCGCTGTTGTCATCATCATTCTATTACCATTGTGATGGCCATTTGTTTCACTATGGTCATTGTCATGTTGTTCCTATTCTCCATTTGATAAACACAGTCCCATATTTGTTTGCTCCTTTGACAAATTTTGGCCATCATTATAAAGTTGTACCATACATTTGCATTTGGTACTCATTTGTCAAACTTACTTGTGATCAAAACAGTGATAGTTTTTATGCCATTAAAACAGAGCCATCCTCATTATGATTTTGTTCTCCTGTGATACTTGGGTACATGTGTGACATATATTGGGTTTTGAACATACATTAAAATTTTGCCTTCACTGCACCTATATCAGCATCCATATTGCAAATATCTTGTTTTCAAAGCCATGTCAAAGACATATTCAGTTTATGAGTAGGAGTTTGACAGTGATTCCACAACAAAGGGTAATGTGCCACGGAGGCCTCACAAAGGTGGCAAAGGTGGTAAACATCTCAGGGAGGAGCCTACTTCTTTGGCTCAATTGCAGGCATGTCCGCTTGCAATGGATTGTTTTCGGTTTCAGTCATGTTTTCGATTCTGTGAGATGATTTCACAAACCTAGCTTCATCGTGAACTAGCTCGTCTGTTTGTTCTACATTTACATGATGGCCGTGTAAATCTCGCTGGAGTAGATTTCATTCTGTCACCAATGACTATTGCTTAGGCCACTGGCATACCAAATTTAGGAGAGGAATGGAACAAATGTCAGCAGTTAGAGAAATTCCACTATGAGCCATACATCAAACTTGGGTATATGAGGCACTTGGGCATAGTTTTTCCTTTTAGATTTCTGAAGGATGAGTTTGCACCACTGATGAAACTCATCATTCGGTATTTCAGTTGCGAGGGCAGATTCTCGCGGCTCTTTGCGTACCATGTCCATTTGTTGATGCACTTCACGAGGGTACGTATGATGAACATCCCGTACTTCATGTATCACAACATTGAGAGGATGATGATTTTTGTACAGATGAAGACCCCAGCACAGCAGCATAGAAGTATATATCATTACGCTCTGATCAAGATCATAGTGGTACATCAGTTGACACAGCAGGGAATCACTTGGGAGGATTTCATCTCCCGTGACTTTTTCACAGCGCCACAACCGCCTCCCGAGGTAGTTCAGGATGCGGGAGAGCCTTCACACCAGCCTGACATTCCTGAGATTGAGAATATCAGTGCTCCATTGTATGTGACATACCAGCGAGGCCACAGGGCCTTATTTGCAGCTACACGGCGAGTATTATCTCCACCCGGGGTGGAAGGGGTCTCGCCGACTCCATCAGGAGGTCGGGACACGGATTTCATGATCATTGATGTTGATGCGAGCTCTCATAGCTCGAAACTGAAGGAGATCATCCAGGAGCAAAGGGCCGAGAATGACACGCTGAAAGATAAATTGCAGAAGGCTTAGTGGGTGATAAACTACCTGGAGCAGCGTAACAAACAGCTAGAGGATGAGCACACACTTTATGAGCTGCGGCAAATCCGTGAGGATCGACAATTGGCCCGGAAGAGACCTGGTGATATGACACCGGCTGATCGAGATTCTTGCCTCACGCATGTTAAAATTCATCTGGAGAAGTTGTTGGCAAAGGCCAACAGAGACAAAGACATGCTTCGTCACATGAAAGGTCATTATTGGGCTCGCATGCATGTCTGCAAAGCGAGAATGAAGATTTTGAAGAGGAGGTTGAGCGAAGCACTAAAACGGCGGAAAAGGCCTGATCCACTCCAGATTTTGGCCGAGGCTTCGTTGGCTGGGCAAGATACATGATGGAGGGTCTTCGCTCCGAATTTGAGCAAATTCGGAGAAATTTTTGTCATTTTGAAATATTTTGGTCTAAAAACAGGTTTTTCAGCTATACGGGTAGCGCGTCGATGTGCTCACTTTTTTTCGGGACACTTGCTGAAGGAAATATTTGCATTTTTGGGTTTTTCATGGTAATTTATGCATGCTCAGGCATTGCCGAAGCATTTCATCAGATTCTGGATGGTCAAAAGGCCCAAAAACACCATGAAAACCACCTTGCTGCCACCTTTTGCACCAGCAGGAAGTACTTCTGGGAGAATGAAGTTTTGGAGGGTCAAATGAGCTCCACATTGGGAAATTCCACTTGGGTTGGATAGCCAACATCCAGGGCTTTCCAACGCGCTATCATGAGCTCAATGTGGATGCCGGGAAGTGCCTCAAAATCAGGCTGAAAGGCGCGCTACCCATACAGTTCAGGCGCGCGACCCACATAGATTTTTGGTTGATTTTTCAACTTCCAGCTCAGAATTTCGACCATTTGGGACCAGTTTTGCTTGTGGATGAAATTTTTGGGTTTTCATGATGTAAATTGATGGTTGGAATGTAACTTTGGCTCATTTTTACCTATTCTAGAAGATTCACTCTCAAAAAAGTGAAAATTATGTAAATGAATCAGTTTCCACTCTTTTAGAGGCAAGTTGTTAGCTGCCTAGATTTTAGCTCCTTGATTAGAATTTGGTTGAAACTGATCCCTGAAGAAGGAATTCGACCCCTAGAGGCATGGGAAGGGGTTAGATTGATCTATATATTGTAATTTCTGAGACATTCTACAGGTTGGACTCTTGGGAAACTTTTGGCACACATTGTACATATTTTTCATATTTTGGCTAAGGAAAGATCAGAGGTTTTGCAGCATCTGTTGGGATTCTTGTGGCTTTCAGTTCTTAATGGTGTTTTCTCTTAGTTTATTGTAAGTTATTTCATGTTTAATGTATGCCATTTCTCACTTATGCTTTTTAAATTAAATGAATGAGTAGATGAGGTTGAATCCATTGTTCATAATGCTCTGCCTTTGAATTCATTTAGTTTTACATGTTTTCCCCTGTTTGAAAAGGATCCATGTTCATCCTTACCCTTTTCAGCTCCTTTTCGTTCTGATCCATCCATATATCCAATCAAAAGCATTAATACTATTGCCTACCTCGGCCCAACTCGAATTCTGTAAAGATCTGGCCTTATCCCTAGACTCAAAATTATTTTTTCCCATTTCCACAACAAAAATCCAAAAATCAAAATCAAACTTACCTATCTCTTTACTAGCCTAAAATCAGTATTCATTGTTCATTATAAGTCATCTCAGCCCCTCTAAAACCTTTTTCCGAGATAGAACCGGAGAGAGCCCTCTCCTGTCCTCATAGGGCTAGCTACGAGGCTGAGCGTGGTTTGATGTAGCCTTAAATTTTACCTTATTTCAGCCTAAGGTAGATTTGAGCGCTAACATAGTGGCGACCATACTGGGGAAAACTCTCAATTGTTTTCTTGTTGATGTGTTTGTTTCATGAGTCTTAGACGGAGTCTGAAGTCACACCAGGTAGCTTTCGAAACACTTTTGCCATGCATAAGCGGAAGTAGATAAACGCTGCTTTAGTCGATCTCCGGTAAGCTTGTGAATGCAGCACTTGATTTGCAAATCACCCCAGTATACTTGTTCGTTCTAGACGTTTTGGTGATTGAGTCTAGAAGTCGAAAGGCTGAAGATAATTGATTGTGTTCCTTGAAATTTATCCCGATTAGATCAATACACTGGCTTCAAGAAGGCATACCAGATCAAATCTTGATCCAAATCCACCTCCAGTATATGAAAACCCCAACCTAATCCCAAGAATTTTCCGTTGAGAAGCTCCTATTGTTCCTTTGGTCAAATCTCACTCAGAACCCACTGTTTTTTAATACATTGATGATATTGAGTTTGACGATCAGTTTGAGCTATCATTGTTTGAAACCAAATCCGAAAGTGCCACTGGTTCTACCGTTATCAATCCTGAGTTCATCAAGTATTTAGAAGTTGAGCAAGTAAATAGATCTATCGACAATTATATTCTGAATCTACAAAATTCCATCGTGGCTACCAACATTCCCGAATTCATTGAATCTGCTTCACAAACTCTTGGAACATCTGAAGTTGCATCTAGTTCACGGATTCCCACTGAACCTTCCTTTATCCCTACCATTCCCGTTCAACCTGAGATTTCTGATCAGCAATCAGTAGTAGTTTCTCCTCCGTCTCCACCGCATACACCTCGTTCACCTACTGCTCCCAGTCCTCCTGTATCTCCGAGACAGCAGATTATAAATCCGCCAAGAGTCATGGCAGCCAGATTTGCACCTCTTGCTCTCCCGACCAATTTAGATCCTATGCCTGCTGATTACCAGAGCAAGATTCCCATATTTGATGGCACACCACAGAGTATATTAGCTCAGCAGCATATTGTCCGGATGACAGACTTTTTGGACCTGCATGAGGTTGATGCAGAAAATGTTTCAATGAGATTGTTTGCCCAGACTTTTGGAGGAGAGATTCGTAAATGGTTCAGAGCTCTACAGGCCAGAAGTATCAATACATTGCAAGAGCTTCAGACACAATTTTTAGATCGATGGGAGATGAAAAAAGATCCGCTGCAGATCACTTCAGAGTACACAAACATCAAGCGTAATCATGGTGAGTCTGTTCAGGATTATATTATCAGATTCAATACAGTGTATAATGCAATTCCAGATGACTTAAAACCGTCTAAAAAGTCATCTCTTCTTAAATTCCCAGATGGTTTTGATCCGGAGATGGCTTATTCGCTACGTGACAGAGATCCGCCTACCTTAGAAGATATGCAGAAGATTGTCGTTAGTGTTGAGGCGAATCTGAACGATAAGAGAGCACGGTTGAAAGCAGAGAAAAGAGTGACTATAAAGGAAGAGCCTTCCACATCTACATCCAAACAGCACTTGCTTCGTGAGATGGAAAAAATGTTCAAAAGGATGACACTTGACAAACCATAAACGCAGATTCGGAATCCAAATTATCGTGGCCAGCAGCAGCCACAGTTCAGAATAAAGTAGTGTGAACAAAGACCACAAGAGCCGGCAGCCCAACAACAGATTAAGAAACCTCTTTTGCAGAATTTTGTGAGTCAAGATTCAGACGATGATGATGATGTAGCAGGTGAGAAAAATCATTTCTTCACTCCCGACGATCTGCCTATTTATATTACTGAGGATGAAGAATATGGAGAAAGTTCAGCTGCACAGAAGGATGAAGAATATGGAGAAAGTTTAGTTGCACAGAAAGATGAAGATTTCATTTTAGCAAATGATGCAGATTTAGAAGAAGAGTCAGATGATTACCAAAGAGGATATTTGAATGCTTTTTCCGCTCAACAGAAGCAATACTCATTGAGAAACCGAGATGTGCCCATAAATCCAATTCAGAAACAAAAAGAAGCTTCAGCACCAAAGGCAGATTCACTGATACCATAGAAGAAAGGAAAAGAGACAAATGATCCCGCAGCTAGTAAAGTATCATCAGCAGAAAAGGTAAATCAGCCAAACATAGTGAAAGATAAGGCTGAAAAGAAGGAAGTTCTGGTCAAAGAGGTTGAAAAAGTTTCAGCATTTAGTTTGGAAAGTGAAATTTCCAAATTAAAAATATCTATTCCTCTGACAGAAATCATGAAGAACAGCAGCTACCGCGGTCAAGTCTCCAAAATTCTGAACTTTGATCCAATGGTCGATACGGTAAATGTTGAGGATGATCAGCTAGAATTGATTTTCGGGCCTGCATTAGATGGTGAGTCCCCTGACAGTGATTTTCCTCCCTTTTATATCAGTTTGAGGTTGCATGAATATGTTTTGCACAATGCCATGTTCGATTCGGGTGCTTCGCACAATTTGATGCCAAAGGCGATCATGGAAAAATTGGGATTAGAAATTACAAGAAAATATCATGATTTATATTCATTTGATTCCAGCCGTGTGAGGTGTATAGGACTCATCAAAGATTTGGTTGTAAGCTTAGATCAAATTCCAGCGAAGGATGTCTTGATGGATGTGGTTGTGGCGGACATTCCCCCGTGATTTGGAATGCTCCTTTCAAGATCTTGGGGAGCAAAATTGAAAGGTACACTTCAGTTAGATTTCTCTTATGCTACAATTCCAGTATTTGGTCAAATGAGAAAGTTATATTGAGAGCAGAAGATGAAATACATGATAACCAGCAAGGAGAAGCCAATCAATCATCCTGTAAATTATGTACATACCAACTTAGAATCATTTGTTTTATTTGCTGATAGTTTTAATGATATAGATAGTCAATTAGTTCAGACAGAAGATATACCAGAAATCACTGAGAATTTTAGAGAAGTTCTACAAGAAGAAAGAAGAGAAAAACAAGCTACCATGGAGCAATCAGCTGAAGACAATGGGCAGCAAACAGGAAAAACAGAGCTGGCGCAATTTCAGCATTTAGAGGACGATGAAGATGGTCTTTGGACCATGGATTTTGATGGCGCAGTGGGTAGTGACGGTGCTGGAATTGGTGTTTGGATTCGTAGTCCATTTTCCGCTCCGGATAAGGTTCCGAGCAATGTGAGAGTGTGTTCCTACAAGCTAGCATTTGACTGTTCTAATAATGAAGCGGAATATGAGGCTCTAATTGCTGGCCTTAAGATTCTTAAAAAGCTGAAAGAGAAAAGGATTGCAGTGTATGGTGATTCAGAGTTGGTGATAAAGCAGGTTAAAGGTGAGTTTCAGGCCAAGCATCCTCGCATGAGGGCTTATCGTAATGCAGTTTTAGATATTCTGAAGTTATTTTCTGATCATACCTTGACATGTGTGCCTCGCATACAAAATGGTGTTGCTGATGGACTTGCTAAGGCAGCAAGCAATTTAAAAATTCCAATGAATTCCAGCAACAAGTTCGAGATTCATGTGAAACACCGGCCCACCGTTCCAGATAATCAGCGATGTTGGCAAGTCTTTCAGGATGATGAAGAGATTAGTGAATTTCTGCAGAATAAGGGTAAGTTTAAAGACACCTCCATAGATATAGAACATGATGATGGTAATGATGATATGCAAATAAACCAAATGGAAGTGCTGCAACTTAAAGATAACATCATTCTTAAAGGATTGATTCCTTTGGAGGAACTCTTTGATCAAGACGATGTAGCCCGCAAAACGACATTGAGGCCAACTGAAAAAGGGGTTGAAGAGGTAAATATTGGGACAGCTGAGAATCCCAACATGGTAAAGTTATCAAAGTCATTGTCACCAAAGGTAAAGGCAGAGTATGTGAAATTGTTGTCTTCATTTTCTGATGCTTTTGCGTGGGATTACTCAGATCTAAAAACATATGACACTAATATCATTCAACATACTATCCCCATCAAACCAAATCAAAAGCCTTTTCGGCAAAAGTTGAGGAGAATCAATCCAAAGCTGCTACCATCAATTGAAAAAGAGGTAAACAGGTTGTATAAGTCAGGAATCATTGTGCCTATCCAATTTTCAGATTGGATATCAAATTTGGTGCTCGTGAGAAAGAAAACAGGTGAGATCCGTTTATGTATCGATTTCAGAAATTTGAATAAGGTATCATTAAAAGACAATTATCCGCTGCCAAAAATGGACCATATATTGCAGCAAGTAGTTGGAGCATCAAGGATGTCACTACTCGACGGATACTCAGGTTATAATCAGATTTTAGTGCAGGAAGATGATCGTGACAAGACTGCGTTCACCACTCCTTGGGGAACATTTCATTATGCAAAGATGTCGTTTGGTTTAAAGAATGCAGGCGCTACTTTTCAGCGTGCAATGGACATGGCTTTTGCCAATGAGAAAGATGTGTTTTTGGTTGTTTACCTTGATGATCTAACTGTGTTTTCCAATTCTGATGAGGAACATTTGTATCATTTGAAAATTGTTTTCCAGAAGTGCAGAAAATATGGTATTTCGCTGAATCCGAAAAAGAGCCTTTTCGCCATGGATGAAGGAAAGCTCCTTGGCCACATCATATCGAAAGATGGCATTCGAGTTGATCCTGCATGTGTTGAAGCCATACAGCAGATTGAGCAGCCCCGGAACAAGAAAGAAATACAGTCATTTAATGGTAAAATGAATTTTCTGCGTCGTTTCATTCCAAATCTTGCAGAGCATCTTAGAGAAATCACGAACATGCTGAAAAAGGACAGTCAGGTAAAGTGGACAGAAGAGGCAGTGAAATCATTCAATTTGGTAAAGATAGCTCTTTCTTCAGCCCCTATTTTAATTAGCCCGGACTACACACAAGATTTCATTTTGTTTTCTTTTGCTTCTGAGCACACATTAGCAGCTGTTTTAATGCAAAAAAGGGATGGAGTTGAGAAGCCTATTGCTTTTTTCAGTCGGATTATAAGGGACGGAGCATTGAAGTATAATATTATTAAGAAACAAGCACTTGCGCTTGTAAAGGCCTTGAAATATTTCCGTGTGTATATACTGCATTCCCACATTATAGCATACGTTCCTAACGCAACAGTTAAAGATGTTTTGGTACAGGCAGATCCAGAGGGAAGACGGGGTAAGTGGATCGCTGCGTTGTTAGAATACGATGTGGAGATTAAACCGACCAAGCTGATTAAAGGACAAGGACTTGCCAAGCTCATGGCTGAAACAAATCTGCATGCTCTAGATATAAATTTGATTTCTGCCATGTCTGATGAAGATGAGGAAAGTACGTCAGTTCAGGTATCTGATATTTTTGTTTCTTCCCCTTGGTATGCTGACTTTTTATACGTGCTTCAGAATTTATCTCCACCTCCCGGGATGCCTAAAAATAAGAGTAGAACATTGAAGTTGAGGGCTGCAAAATTTTGTATATTAAATTTTGCATTGTATTAGAAAGACCCCGGGGGAGTGTTGTTGAATTTTTTGGTAGACGAGGAAGCTCAAAGAGTTTTGGAAGACTTTCACAAAGGTGACTGTGGAGGCCATTTGTTTTGGAAGACCGCAGCGAATAAGATTCTAAGGGCAGGGTATTATTGGCCTTCTTTGTTTTCTGATGTATATAAGGCTGTTAAGAATTGTCACGAGTGTCAAATTTTTGAAGGGAAGCAAAAATTACAGCCTTTGCCTCTCAAACCAATTGAAGTTCGTGCACCATTCCAGCAGTGGGGATTGGATTTCATCGGGGAAATCCACCCAGCATCTTCCGGACAACATAGATGGATATTGAAAGCTACGGACTATTTCACAAAGTGGATCGAAGCGATTCCCAATCGACAGGCCACGGATGCGGTAATTATCTCTTTCTTGAAAACAATATTCTGTCACGTTTTGGGTGCCCTAGTAAAATAATCACAGATAATGCAGCGGCCTTCAAGTCTAAGAGGATGGTTGAATTTTGTTATAAGTATAATATCAACTTGGGACATTCGACCGCCTATCATCCACAAGGGAATGGCTTGGCGGAATTTCCAAATAAGTCCTTGGTGAATATCATTGAAAAATTGCTGGAAATCAACAAAAAGGGCTGGCACAAGAAATTAGTGAATGCACTGTGGGCTGATAGAGTAAGTTAGAAAAATTCTATTGGCATGTCTCCTTTCGAGTTGGTGTATGGAATAGACACGGTTTTTCCTACTTCGCTTGCTGTCCCGGTGGTCAAATTGCTTCAGGAAGCTGGTAGTGAGGAAGATCCCATGCAGCGGAGGATTAATCAGATGATTCATTTACAACAGACACGGGAGGAGGTATTTCAAAATACTTTCAAGTCGCAGGAGCGCATAAAGAAGATCTACGACAGAAAGGAAAAAGTAGATAAGTTTCAGTTGGATGAGGTGGTTTTGAAATGGGATGCTCAGAATGAAGACAAGGGAAAGCACGGTAAATTTGAAAACCTATGGAAGGGTCCTTTTAAGATTGCAGCGTATCGTGGTCAAAACGCCTTCCTTCTCAAGGAAATGAATGGAGATTATTGTCCTGGAGGACCAATCAATGGTCGGTTGCTGAAGCGATACCACTTCTGAGTATTTTCTGCTGATTTTATCATCATTGTATATATCGTTTTACTTCTGTTTTATTGCAAGTGTGTACTGATCTCTCATCTTCAGTCTGGGGCCCGGAGCGAAGGCTATAATTCTGGAGATGGAGGTTGGTTGGTTTGAAGTTTTTCGAGTCAGTTTTATCAGTCTTTTCAGTTTAAAAATCGAGTCAGTTTTGGTCAAGTTTCAGTCACTTTTCAGTCAAGTTTACAGTCAATAAATGTATCAAGAGTTTTGAGTTCTCTGTCGAAATAATGACTCCATCGCCCAATGGATGAAGGCACTGTCTGACTCCCCCAGAGATCTGCCGTTCTTGGCATCTCCATGGAGCCACCATCCCCATTGGAGCCAATGTTAGAGTCGGTCCTTACAGCCCTCAGTCAGAGATCATTTCGCTTTTTGCATATCATTCTTAGGTGTCTCGCTTGTTCCACTTAATTGCATTTCGCTAGGAGCATGCCATTGACTGACGAGGGGGTCTGGTTGTCATGTGTTTCCTCATGCTTGTACCTGCAGGGCTATTTAAAAATTCCTCAAAAATCACTGAAGTTCATCGTCATTTCATTCATGGTCATTAATGATTGTTTTCATTAAAAAGAGTCTTTAGTCCTAGAGTCTAGGGTTTTCAAGTCCTTTGCATACATGTCATAAAGCCCGCAGGCCATGAGGTTGGTTTCGCAAGTTTTCTATTTCACATTTTTATTATCAAAAGCATTTGAAAACATTTCTAGTCCAAAACTCTGTTTTGGAACTAGAAGTTGTCTAATTTCATGTTTGTAATAATTGTATTTATTTCATCATAAGAAGCTTCAGTGCAAGCCTCTGATCTTTTCCAAAGCCAAGTGCCGCATCCCTACAAAAGACAACAAAATATTTTCAGTCCAAAACTCAAAAAAGCCAAAAGAAAAGCATTGTATTAAATGACCAAATGTCAAAATGCCAAACATTATGAAAGTGGGTTATCAAACAAATTTGAAATCAAATCTGATTTGATGAGATATTTTCTTCATATATAAAACATGGCAAACAAAATCATTTGCAAGAAATCCGCAAGGCAGAAGTCGAATTTGTGAAGTGGAGGGCCGAAGACGTGTTTGCAGAGTTGTTGACATAATTTGGAGGTGCATGCTACCCATACAGGAGGGGCGCTACCCATATGAGGCGCGCTACCCACTTAAACGCCCCAGCCCTTTGCAGATAACACGGGTGCTACCCATATAAGGCGCACTACCCGTTGGGTAGGCGTGCTACCCATACAGAGACAGAGCTAAATTTTTTTTTGTCTTGTGCCCAGTTTCGTATCAAATCGGCTCCATCAACTTGCAAGTAGGTTTCTAAAGGTTGCTCAGTAGATTTTTAGCATGATTGTGGTGTTATTGATGTTGGGAAACAAGCCTTGGTTGAAGAGAAATGTATAAACCCTATATTTATATTGCAGATTTATTCCTTAAGGGTTTTGTATATATATAGACAGTCTTGTGAAGAGTTTGAAAACTTTTGTGAATGGTAGATATGCTCATGCCCTAGCACATTGTGTACATCATCCTCACGCCCTGAGTTTATCATCTTACCACTGCTGTCATGTCCTTTCATGTTTTTACATAGTCTTATGTTGACTGGTCTATATCCTCCATCACCATAATATCACCGCTGCTGTCATCATCATTCTATTACCATTGTGATGGCCATTTGTTTCACTATGGTCATTGTCATGTTGTTCCTATTCTCCATTTGATAAACACAGTCCCATATTTTTTTGCTTCTTTGACAAAATTTGGCCATCATTATAAAGTTGTACCATACATCTGCATTTGGTACTCATTTGTCAAACTTACTTGTGATCAAAATAGTGATAGTTTTTATGCCATTAAAAGAGAGCCATCCTCATTATGATTTTGTTCTCCTGTGATACTTGGGTATATATGTGACATTTATTGGGTTTTGAACATACATTAAAATTTTTCCTTCACTGCACCTATATCAGCATCCATATTGCAAATATCTTGTTTTCAAAGCCATGTCAGAGACAGAGTCAGTTTATGAGCAGGAGTCGGACAGTGATTCCACAGCAGAGGGTAATGTGCCACGGAGGCCTCACAGAGGTGGAAAAGGTGGTAAACATCTCAGGGAGGAGCCTACTTCTTTGGCTCAATTGCAGGCATGTCTGCTTGCAATGGATTGTTTTCGGGTTCAGTCATGTTTTCGATTCTGTGAAATGATTTCACAAACCGAGCTTCATCGTGAACTAGCTCGTCTGTTTGTTCTACATTTACGTAATGGTCGTGTAAATCTCGCTGGAGTAGATTTCATTCTGTCACCAATGACTATTGCTCAGGCCATTGGTATACCAAATCTAGGAGAGGAATGGAACAAACATCAGCAGTTAGAGAAATTCCACTATGAGCCATACATCAAACCTGGGTATATGAGGCACTTGGGCAGAGTTTTTCCTTTCAGATTCCTGAGGGATGAGTTTGCACCACTGATGAAACTCATCATTCGGTATTTCAGTTGCGAGGGAAGATTCTCGCGTCTCTTTGCGTACCATGTCCGTTTGTTGATGCACTTCACGAGGGTACGTATGATGAACATTCCGTACTTCATGTATCGCAACATAGAGAGGATGATGATTTTTGTACAGAAGAAGACCCCATCACAGCAGCATAGAAGTATATATCATTACGCTCTGATCAAGATCATAGTGGTACATCAGTTGACACAGCAGGGTATCACTTGGGAGGATTTCATCTCCCGTGACTTTTTCACAGTGCCACAGCCGCCTCCCGAGGTAGTTCATGATGCGGGAGAGCCTTCACACCAGCCTGACATTCCTGAGATTGAGCATATCAGTGCTCCATTGTATGTGACATACCAGCGAGGCCACAGCACCTTATTTGCAGCTACATGGTGAGTATTATCTCCACCCGGGGTGGAAGGGGTCTCGCCGACTCCATCAGGAGGCCGGGACATGGATTTCACGATCATTGATGTTGATGCGAGGTCTCCTAGCTCGAAACTGAAGGAGATCATCCAGGAGAAAAGGGCCGAGAATGACACACTAAAAGATAAATTGCAGAAGGCTCAGTGGGTGATAAACTACCTGGAGCAGTGTAACAAACAGCTAGAGGATGAGCACACACTTTATGAGCTGCGGCGAATCCGTGAGGATCGACAATTGGCCCGGAAGAGACCCGGCGACATGACACCAATCGATCGAGATTCTGTACTCACGCATGTTAACATTCATCTGGAGAAGTTTTTGGCAAAGGCCAATAGAGAGAAAGGCATGCTTCGTCACATGAAAGGTCATTATTGGGCTCGCATGCATGTCTGCAAAGCGAGAATGAAGATTCTGAAGAGGAGGTTGAGTGAAGCACTAAAACGGCGGAAAAGGCCTGATCCACTCCGGATTTTGGCCGAGGCTTTGTTGGCTAGGAATGATACATGATGGAGAGTCTTCGCTCCGAATTTGAGCAAATTCGGAGAAATTTTTGTCACTTTGAAATATTTTGGTCCAAAAACAGATTTTTCCGCTATACGGGTAGCGCGTCAATGTGCTCACTTTTATTCGGGACACTTGCTGAAGGAAATATTTGCATTTTTTGGTTTTTCATGGTAAGTTATGCATTCTCAGGCATTTCAGAAGCATTTCATCAGATTCTGGATGGTCAAAAGGCCCAAAAACACCATGAAAACCACCTTGCTGCCACCTTTTGCACCAGCAGGAAGTACTTCTGGGAGAATGCAGTTTTGGAGGGTCAAATGAGCTCCAAATTGGGAAATTCAACTTGGGTTGGATATCAAAAATCTAGGGATTTCCAAAGAGCTATCATGAGCTCAATTTGGATGCCAGGAACTGCCTCAAAATCAGGCTGAAATGCGCGCTACCCATACAGTTCAGGCGCGCTACCCACATAGATTTTTGGTTGATTTTTCAACTTCCAGCTCAGAATTTCGACCAGTTGGGACCAGTTTTGCTTGTGGATGAAATTTTTGGGTTTTTATGATGTAAATTGATGGTTGGCATGTAACTTTGGCTCATTTTTACCTATTCTAGAAGATTCACTCTCAAAAAAGTGAAAATTATGTAAATGAATCAGTTTCCACTCTTTTAGAGGCAAGTTGTTAGCTGCCTAGATTTTAGCTCCTTGATTAGAATTTGGTTGAAACTGATCCCTGAAGAAGGAATTCGACCCCTAGAGGCATGGGAAGGGGTTAGAGTGATCTATATATTGTAATTTCTGAGACACTTTCATGGTTGGACTCTTGGGAGAACTTTGGCACACTATTGTACATATTTTTCATATTTTGGCTAAGGAAAGATTAGAGGTTTTGCAGCACCTGTTGGGATTCTTGTGGCTTTCAGTTCTTAATGGTGTTTTCTCTCAGTTTATTGTAAGTTCCTTCATGTTTAATGTATGCCATTTCTCACTTATGCTTCTTAAATTAAATGAATGAGTAGATGAGGTTGAATCCATTGTTCACAATGCTCTGCCTTTGAATTCATTTAGTTTTTCGTCTTTTCGCCTGTTTGAAAAGGATCCATGTTCATCCTTGCCCTTTTCAGCTCCTTTTAATTCTGATCCATCCATATATCCAATCAAAAGCATTAATACTATTGCCTACCTCGCCCCAACTCGAAATCTGCAAAGATCTGACCTTATCCCCAGACCCAAAATTGTTTTTTCCCATTTCTCCAACGAAAACCCCAAAAATCAAAATCAAACTTTCCTATCTCTTTACTAGCCTAAAATTAGTATTCATTGTTCATTATAAGTCATCTCAGCCCCTCTGAAAACCTTTTGCCGAGATAGACCCGGAGAGAGCCCTTTCTTGTCCTCGTAGGGCTAGCTACGAGGCTGAGCGTGGTTTGATGTAGCCTTAAATTTTACCTTATTTCAGCCTAAGGTAGATTTGAGCGCTAACATAGTGGCGACCATACTGGGGAAAACTCTCAATTGTTTTCTTGTTGATGTGTTTGTTTCATGAGTCTTAGACGGAGTCTGAAGTCACACCAGGTAGCTTTCGAAACACTTTTGCCATGCATAAGCGGAAGTAGATAAACGCTGCTTTAGTCGATCTCCGGTAAGCTTGTGAATGCAGCACTTGATTTGCAAATCACCCCAGTATACTTGTTCGTTCTAGACGTTTTGGTGATTGAGTCTAGAAGTCGAAAGGCTGAAGATAATTGATTGTGTTCCTTGAAATTTATCCCGATTAGATCAATACACTGGCTTCAAGAAGGCATACCAGATCAAATCTTGATCCAAATCCACCTCCAGTATATGAAAACCCCAACCTAATCCCAAGAATTTTCCGTTGAGAAGCTCCTATTGTTCCTTTGGTCAAATCTCACTCAGAACCCACTGTTTTTTAATACATTGATGATATTGAGTTTGACGATCAGTTTGAGCTATCATTGTTTGAAACCAAATCCGAAAGTGCCACTGGTTCTACCGTTATCAATCCTGAGTTCATCAAGTATTTAGAAGTTGAGCAAGTAAATAGATCTATCGACAATTATATTCTGAATCTACAAAATTCCATCGTGGCTACCAACATTCCCGAATTCATTGAATCTGCTTCACAAACTCTTGGAACATCTGAAGTTGCATCTAGTTCACGGATTCCCACTGAACCTTCCTTTATCCCTACCATTCCCGTTCAACCTGAGATTTCTGATCAGCAATCAGTAGTAGTTTCTCCTCCGTCTCCACCGCATACACCTCGTTCACCTACTGCTCCCAGTCCTCCTGTATCTCCGAGACAGCAGATTATAAATCCGCCAAGAGTCATGGCAGCCAGATTTGCACCTCTTGCTCTCCCGACCAATTTAGATCCTATGCCTGCTGATTACCAGAGCAAGATTCCCATATTTGATGGCACACCACAGAGTATATTAGCTCAGCAGCATATTGTCCGGATGACAGACTTTTTGGACCTGCATGAGGTTGATGCAGAAAATGTTTCAATGAGATTGTTTGCCCAGACTTTTGGAGGAGAGATTCGTAAATGGTTCAGAGCTCTACAGGCCAGAAGTATCAATACATTGCAAGAGCTTCAGACACAATTTTTAGATCGATGGGAGATGAAAAAAGATCCGCTGCAGATCACTTCAGAGTACACAAACATCAAGCGTAATCATGGTGAGTCTGTTCAGGATTATATTATCAGATTCAATACAGTGTATAATGCAATTCCAGATGACTTAAAACCGTCTAAAAAGTCATCTCTTCTTAAATTCCCAGATGGTTTTGATCCGGAGATGGCTTATTCGCTACGTGACAGAGATCCGCCTACCTTAGAAGATATGCAGAAGATTGTCGTTAGTGTTGAGGCGAATCTGAACGATAAGAGAGCACGGTTGAAAGCAGAGAAAAGAGTGACTATAAAGGAAGAGCCTTCCACATCTACATCCAAACAGCACTTGCTTCGTGAGATGGAAAAAATGTTCAAAAGGATGACACTTGACAAACCATAAACGCAGATTCGGAATCCAAATTATCGTGGCCAGCAGCAGCCACAGTTCAGAATAAAGTAGTGTGAACAAAGACCACAAGAGCCGGCAGCCCAACAACAGATTAAGAAACCTCTTTTGCAGAATTTTGTGAGTCAAGATTCAGACGATGATGATGATGTAGCAGGTGAGAAAAATCATTTCTTCACTCCCGACGATCTGCCTATTTATATTACTGAGGATGAAGAATATGGAGAAAGTTCAGCTGCACAGAAGGATGAAGAATATGGAGAAAGTTTAGTTGCACAGAAAGATGAAGATTTCATTTTAGCAAATGATGCAGATTTAGAAGAAGAGTCAGATGATTACCAAAGAGGATATTTGAATGCTTTTTCCGCTCAACAGAAGCAATACTCATTGAGAAACCGAGATGTGCCCATAAATCCAATTCAGAAACAAAAAGAAGCTTCAGCACCAAAGGCAGATTCACTGATACCATAGAAGAAAGGAAAAGAGACAAATGATCCCGCAGCTAGTAAAGTATCATCAGCAGAAAAGGTAAATCAGCCAAACATAGTGAAAGATAAGGCTGAAAAGAAGGAAGTTCTGGTCAAAGAGGTTGAAAAAGTTTCAGCATTTAGTTTGGAAAGTGAAATTTCCAAATTAAAAATATCTATTCCTCTGACAGAAATCATGAAGAACAGCAGCTACCGCGGTCAAGTCTCCAAAATTCTGAACTTTGATCCAATGGTCGATACGGTAAATGTTGAGGATGATCAGCTAGAATTGATTTTCGGGCCTGCATTAGATGGTGAGTCCCCTGACAGTGATTTTCCTCCCTTTTATATCAGTTTGAGGTTGCATGAATATGTTTTGCACAATGCCATGTTCGATTCGGGTGCTTCGCACAATTTGATGCCAAAGGCGATCATGGAAAAATTGGGATTAGAAATTACAAGAAAATATCATGATTTATATTCATTTGATTCCAGCCGTGTGAGGTGTATAGGACTCATCAAAGATTTGGTTGTAAGCTTAGATCAAATTCCAGTGAAGGATGTCTTGATGGATGTGGTTGTGGCGGACATTCCCCCGTGATTTGGAATGCTCCTTTCAAGATCTTGGGGAGCAAAATTGAAAGGTACACTTCAGTTAGATTTCTCTTATGCTACAATTCCAGTATTTGGTCAAATGAGAAAGTTATATTGAGAGCAGAAGATGAAATACATGATAACCAGCAAGGAGAAGCCAATCAATCATCCTGTAAATTATGTACATACCAACTTAGAATCATTTGTTTTATTTGCTGATAGTTTTAATGATATAGATAGTCAATTAGTTCAGACAGAAGATATACCAGAAATCACTGAGAATTTTAGAGAAGTTCTACAAGAAGAAAGAAGAGAAAAACAAGCTACCATGGAGCAATCAGCTGAAGACAATGGGCAGCAAACAGGAAAAACAGAGCTGGCGCAATTTCAGCATTTAGAGGACGATGAAGATGGTCTTTGGACCATGGATTTTGATGGCGCAGTGGGTAGTGACGGTGCTGGAATTGGTGTTTGGATTCGTAGTCCATTTTCCGCTTCGGATAAGGTTCCGAGCAATGTGAGAGTGTGTTCCTACAAGCTAGCATTTGACTGTTCTAATAATGAAGCGGAATATGAGGCTCTAATTGTTGGCCTTAAGATTCTTAAAAAGCTGAAAGCGAAAAGGATTGCAGTGTATGGTGATTCAGAGTTGGTGATAAAGCAGGTTAAAGGTGAGTTTCAGGCCAAGCATCCTCGCATGAGGGCTTATCGTAATGCAGTTTTAGATATTCTGAAGTTATTTTCTGATCATACCTTGACATGTGTGCCTCGCATACAAAATGGTGTTGCTGATGGACTTGCTAAGGCAGCAAGCAATTTAAAAATTCCAATGAATTCCAGCAACAAGTTCGAGATTCATGTGAAACACCGGCCCACCGTTCCAGATAATCAGCGATGTTGGCAAGTCTTTCAGGATGATGAAGAGATTAGTGAATTTCTGCAGAATAAGGGTAAGTTTAAAGACACCTCCATAGATATAGAACATGATGATGGTAATGATGATATGCAAATAAACCAAATGGAAGTGCTGCAACTTAAAGATAACATCATTCTTAAAGGATTGATTCCTTTGGAGGAACTCTTTGATCAAGACGATGTAGCCCGCAAAACGACATTGAGGCCAACTGAAAAAGGGGTTGAAGAGGTAAATATTGGGACAGCTGAGAATCCCAACATGGTAAAGTTATCAAAGTCATTGTCACCAAAGGTAAAGGCAGAGTATGTGAAATTGTTGTCTTCATTTTCTGATGCTTTTGCGTGGGATTACTCAGATCTAAAAACATATGACACTAATATCATTCAACATACTATCCCCATCAAACCAAATCAAAAGCCTTTTCGGCAAAAGTTGAGGAGAATCAATCCAAAGCTGCTACCATCAATTGAAAAAGAGGTAAACAGGTTGTATAAGTCAGGAATCATTGTGCCTATCCAATTTTCAGATTGGATATCAAATTTGGTGCTCGTGAGAAAGAAAACAGGTGAGATCCGTTTATGTATCGATTTCAGAAATTTGAATAAGGTATCATTAAAAGACAATTATCCGCTGCCAAAAATGGACCATATATTGCAGCAAGTAGTTGGAGCATCAAGGATGTCACTACTCGACGGATACTCAGGTTATAATCAGATTTTAGTGCAGGAAGATGATCGTGACAAGACTGCGTTCACCACTCCTTGGGGAACATTTCATTATGCAAAGATGTCGTTTGGTTTAAAGAATGCAGGCGCTACTTTTCAGCGTGCAATGGACATGGCTTTTGCCAATGAGAAAGATGTGTTTTTGGTTGTTTACCTTGATGATCTAACTGTGTTTTCCAATTCTGATGAGGAACATTTGTATCATTTGAAAATTGTTTTCCAGAAGTGCAGAAAATATGGTATTTCGCTGAATCCGAAAAAGAGCCTTTTCGCCATGGATGAAGGAAAGCTCCTTGGCCACATCATATCGAAAGATGGCATTCGAGTTGATCCTGCATGTGTTGAAGCCATACAGCAGATTGAGCAGCCCCGGAACAAGAAAGAAATACAGTCATTTAATGGTAAAATGAATTTTCTGCGTCGTTTCATTCCAAATCTTGCAGAGCATCTTAGAGAAATCACGAACATGCTGAAAAAGGACAGTCAGGTAAAGTGGACAGAAGAGGCAGTGAAATCATTCAATTTGGTAAAGATAGCTCTTTCTTCAGCCCCTATTTTAATTAGCCCGGACTACACACAAGATTTCATTTTGTTTTCTTTTGCTTCTGAGCACACATTAGCAGCTGTTTTAATGCAAAAAAGGGATGGAGTTGAGAAGCCTATTGCTTTTTTCAGTCGGATTATAAGGGACGGAGCATTGAAGTATAATATTATTAAGAAACAAGCACTTGCGCTTGTAAAGGCCTTGAAATATTTCCGTGTGTATATACTGCATTCCCACATTATAGCATACGTTCCTAACGCAACAGTTAAAGATGTTTTGGTACAGGCAGATCCAGAGGGAAGACGGGGTAAGTGGATCGCTGCGTTGTTAGAATACGATGTGGAGATTAAACCGACCAAGCTGATTAAAGGACAAGGACTTGCCAAGCTCATGGCTGAAACAAATCTGCATGCTCTAGATATAAATTTGATTTCTGCCATGTCTGATGAAGATGAGGAAAGTACGTCAGTTCAGGTATCTGATATTTTTGTTTCTTCCCCTTGGTATGCTGACTTTTTATACGTGCTTCAGAATTTATCTCCACCTCCCGGGATGCCTAAAAATAAGAGTAGAACATTGAAGTTGAGGGCTGCAAAATTTTGTATATTAAATTTTGCATTGTATTAGAAAGACCCCGGGGGAGTGTTGTTGAATTTTTTGGTAGACGAGGAAGCTCAAAGAGTTTTGGAAGACTTTCACAAAGGTGACTGTGGAGGCCATTTGTTTTGGAAGACCGCAGCGAATAAGATTCTAAGGGCAGGGTATTATTGGCCTTCTTTGTTTTCTGATGTATATAAGGCTGTTAAGAATTGTCACGAGTGTCAAATTTTTGAAGGGAAGCAAAAATTACAGCCTTTGCCTCTCAAACCAATTGAAGTTCGTGCACCATTCCAGCAGTGGGGATTGGATTTCATCGGGGAAATCCACCCAGCATCTTCCGGACAACATAGATGGATATTGAAAGCTACGGACTATTTCACAAAGTGGATCGAAGCGATTCCCAATCGACAGGCCACGGATGCGGTAATTATCTCTTTCTTGAAAACAATATTCTGTCACGTTTTGGGTGCCCTAGTAAAATAATCACAGATAATGCAGCGGCCTTCAAGTCTAAGAGGATGGTTGAATTTTGTTATAAGTATAATATCAACTTGGGACATTCGACCGCCTATCATCCACAAGGGAATGGCTTGGCGGAATTTCCAAATAAGTCCTTGGTGAATATCATTGAAAAATTGCTGGAAATCAACAAAAAGGGCTGGCACAAGAAATTAGTGAATGCACTGTGGGCTGATAGAGTAAGTTAGAAAAATTCTATTGGCATGTCTCCTTTCGAGTTGGTGTATGGAATAGACACGGTTTTTCCTACTTCGCTTGCTGTCCCGGTGGTCAAATTGCTTCAGGAAGCTGGTAGTGAGGAAGATCCCATGCAGCGGAGGATTAATCAGATGATTCATTTACAACAGACACGGGAGGAGGTATTTCAAAATACTTTCAAGTCGCAGGAGCGCATAAAGAAGATCTACGACAGAAAGGAAAAAGCAGATAAGTTTCAGCTGGATGAGGTGGTTTTGAAGTGGGATGCTCAAAATGAAGATAAGGGAAAGCACTGCAAATTTGAAAACCTATGGAAGGGTACTTTTAAAATTGCAGCGTATCGTGGTCAAAACGCTTTTCTTCTCAAGGAAATGAACGGAGATGTTTGTCCGGGAGGGCCGATCAATGGTCGGCTACTCAAGCGATACCACTTCTGAGTATTTTCTGCTGATTTCATCATCATTGTATATATCCTTCTATTTCTATTTTATTGCAATTATGTACTGATCTCTCATCTTCAGTCTAAGGCCCGGAGTGAAGGCTATAATTCTGGAGAAGGAGGTTATTTGGTTTGAAGTTTGTCAAGTCATTTTTATCAGTCTTTTCAGTTTGAAAGTTGATTCAGTCTCAGTCAGCTTTCAGTCAAAGTTTTCAGTCAATAAACGTGTCCGAGGTTTTGTGTTATCTGTTGAAATAATGACTCCATCACCCAATGGATGAAGGCACTGTCTGACTCCCCCAGAGATCTGTCGTTCTTGGCATCTCCTCGGAGCCACCATCCCCATTGGAGCCAATGTTAGAGTCGGTCCTTACAGCCCTCCGTCAGAGATCAGTTCGCTTTTTGCATATTCATTCTTAGGTGTCTCGCTCATTCCACTTCGTTGCATTTCGCTAGGAGCATGCCATTGACTGACGAGGGGGTCTGGTTGTCTTGTGTTTCCTCATGCTTGTACCTGCAGGGCTATTTAAAATTCCTCAAAAATCACTGAAGTTCATAGTCATTTCATTCATGGTCATTAATGATTGTTTTCGTTAAAAAAGAGTCTTTAGTCCTAGAGTCTAGGGTTTTCAAGTCCTTTACATACATGTCATAAAAGCCCGCAGGCCATGAGGTTGGTTCCAAAAAGTTTTCGTTTCATATCTTTATTATCAAAAGCATTTGAAGACATTTCTAGTCCAAAAATCTGTTTTGGAACTAGAAATTGTCTAATTTCATGTTTGTAATAATTATATTTATTTCATCATACGAAGCTTCAGTGCAAGCCTCTGATCTTTTCCAAAGCCAAGTGCCGCATCCCTGCAAAAGAAAAACAAGTATTTTCATTCCAAAACTCAGAAAAGACAAAAGAAAAGCATTGTATTAAATGACCAAATGTCAAAATGCCAAACATTATGAAAGTGGGTTTTCAAACAAATTTGAAATCAAATATGATTTGATGAGATATTTTCTTCATATATAAAACATGGCAAACAAAATCATTTGCAAGAAATCCGCAAGGCAGAAGTCGAATTTGTGAAGTGGAGGGCCGAAGACATGTTTGCAGAATTGTTGACAGATTTTGGAGGTGCGCGCTACCCATATAGGAGGGGCGCTACCGGTTGGGTAGGCGCGCTACCCATACAGAGACAGAGCTAAATTTGTTTTGTCTTGCGCCCAGTTTCGTATCAAATCGGCTCCATCGACTTGCAAGTAGGTTTCTAAAGGTTGCTCGGTAAATTTTAGAATGATTTTGGTGTTATTAATGTTGGGAAACAAGCCTTGGTTGAAGAGAAATGTATAAACCCTTCATTTATATGCAGATTTATTCCTTAAGGGTTTTGAATATATATGGACAGTCTTGTGAAGGGTTTCAAAACTTTTATGATTGGTATATATGCTCATGCCTGTATTGCTAGTGGCGCCCTAGCACATTGTGTACATCATCCTCACGCCCTTAGTTTATCATATTACCACTGCTGTCATGTCCTTTCATGTTTTTACATAGTCTTATGTTGACTAGTCTATATCCTCCATCACCATAATATCACCGCTGCTGTCATCATCATTCTATTACCACTGTCATGGCCATTTGTTTCACTATGGTCATTTTCATGTTGTTCCTATTCTCCATTTGATAAAACACAGTCCCATATTTGTTTGCTCCTTTGACAAATTTTGGCCATCATTATAAAGTTGTACCATACATTTGCATTTGGTACTCATTTGTCAAACTTACTTGTGATCAAAACAGTGATAGTTTTTATGCCATTAAAACAGAGCCATCCTCATTATGATTTTGTTCTCCTGTGATACTTGGGTACATGTGTGACATTGATTGGGTTTTGAGAATGCATTGAAGCCTTTGACTTCACTACACCTATATCAACACACATATTGCAGACAACTTGTTTTCCAAGCCATGTCAGAGACAGATTCAGTTTATGAGCAGGAGTCTGACAGTGATTCCACAGCAGAAGGTAATGTGCCACGGAGGCCTCACAAAGGTGGCAAAGGTGGTAAACATCTCAGGGAGGAGCCTACTTCTTTGGCTCAATTACAGGCATGTCCGCTTGCAATGGATTGTTTTCGGTATCAGTCATGTTTTCGATTCTGTGAGATGATTTCACAAACCCAGCTTCATCGTGAACTAGCTCGTCTATTTGTTCTACATTTACATGATGGCCGTGTAAATCTCGCTGGAGTAGATTTCATTCTGTCACCAATGACTATTGCTCAGGCCACTGGCATACCAAATTTAGGAGAGGAATGGAACAAACGTCAGCAGTTAGAGAAATTCCACTATGAGCCATACATCAAGCCTGGGTATATGAGGCACTTGGGCAGAGTTTTTCCTTTCAGATTCCTGAGGGATGAGTTTGCACCATTGATGAAACTCATCATTCAGTATTTCAGTTGCGAGGGCAGATTCTCGCGTCTCTTTGCGTACCATGTCCGTTTGTTGATGCACTTCACAAGGGTACGTATGATGAACATTCCGTACTTCATGTATCGCAACATAGAGAGGATGATGATTTTTGTACAGAAGAAGAGCCCAGCATAGCAGCATAGAAGTATATATCATTACGCTTTGATCAAGATCATAGTGTTACATCAGTTGGCACAGCAGGGCATCACTTGGGAGGATTTCATCTCCCGTGACTTTTTCACAGCGCCACAGCCGCCTCCCGAGGTAGTTCATGATGCGGGAGAGCCTTCACACCAGCCTGACATTCCTGAGATTGAGCATATCAGTGCTCCATTGTATGTGACATACCAGCGAGGCCACAGGCCCTTATTTGCAGCTACACGGCGAGTATTATCTCCACCCGGGGTGGAAGGGGTCTCGCCGACTCCATCAGCAGAGCGAGTATTATCTCCACATGATGTGGAAGGGGTCTCACCTTCTTCTTCAGAACAGGTACAGATCCAGGACAGGGGCAAGAAGCCCATGCACGATGAGGGCCCATCAGGAGGCCGGGACACGGATTTCACGATCATTGATGTTGATGCGAGCTCTCCTAGCTCAAAGCTGAAAGAGATCATCCAGGAGCAAAGGGCCGAGAATGACACGCTGAAAGATAAATTGCAGAAGGCTCATTGGGTGATAAACTACCTGGAGCAGCGCAACAAATAGCTAGAGGATGAGCACACACTTTATGAGTTG